>CM021107.1:615573845-616173845 GCA_007115665.2 Sequoiadendron giganteum
TTAGGGTTTAGGTCTCTATCTCCCACTCCCCACTTCTCCCCTTATCCCACTCTCTCCCACTCTCCCCCTCTCTCCCTCCCTCTCTATCTCCCACTCTCCACTTCTCCCCTTCTCCCACTCTCTCCCACTCTCCCCCTCTCTCCCTCCCTCTCTATCTCCCACTCTCCCCTCTCTCCCTCCCACTCTATCTCCCACTCTCTCCCTCTCTCTTTCTCTCACTCTCCCCTACTCCCTCCCTCTCTATCTTCCACTCTCCCCCTCTCTCCCTCCCACTCTCTCAGAAACTCCTATACTATCAAAAATGCACTAAGAAAACCAAATTTCACATAACGCGTGCGCATTTTGTAGTCCACTAAAATGGTAAAAAAATCTATATACCCATGATTTGAAGGCCCACAGTCTGTATATTCCCCTGGTTCTGCGCGTGCTCTGACAAAAAATATCTTTTTGATGATGTTGTGAAGTGTGCAAGCAACTTTTTCAGATTCCATCACCTTTTCCATGATCTTTTTACCACCTTTGCATGAAATAGTAGAGTTTCCACGTTGAAAGACATATAATATCAATTGAAGTTTGAATTCCATTGAAAAATGATATACAATTGAAGTGTGGAGGGAACAAGCTTTTGAACAAGTCAAATTTTTGTGGAGTTTGAAGAAAGAAGAAGTTAAGGCTACATAATTGGGTTGAACTCCTCCATTTGAAAGTTTGGTTTTTAAGGTATGTGAAGTCTTTACAAATTTTCTTTCATTCTACTATGGCTTATTTTCATTTTTGTTTATCATTATAACCTTAGGTTGTCAATGCACATTTTAAATTACCAAATTATATACACAATTATTTACACTTTCCAATTACCATTTTACACTTGCCAATTATAGAAATTCAGAACCATTCACCAAAATTCATCCTTTAAGACAACTCCAAGCCTCTCCCATTCCTCTGAAGGGTCCAAACACCTTCCAATACCTCTGCACAAACTGATGCAGTACAAAGGAAGAAATCAACACCTTTCTTGACACACTTATTCAACTATATTCCCCTTCACAAAACATTTGATTCATGAAAAGACAATTAGGTCTCAAAACAAGATAATTTCTAGGTCTTAGGACCTTACCCGCTCAGCTAGGCTTCCAATATAAAAACCCCCATTTTTCAATGCAAAGAGGGAGGGTTTATAGAAAATCCTATACCTGGGCCTTCCCAGACCATTCCAAAGCATCAAACATCTTCAAAATACCCTGCACAAGGTCAAAAGTTCATTACATAGACCACTCCTTCAACAATTGATGGGGAGTCTTATCTTTCAAGAGCAATCTTGCTCTTCCCAAGACCTATTCTCTGGTATTCCTAGGGTATTCCTCTCTACCTTACTCAGGGATCCCTCCTAAACCCCTCTCACCTCATAAGACTCTCCACCAATTTCAAATTCTTCACCATTGCTCTTAATTCACCACTAAGCTTCCCTGGGCTCCACACTGACCCAAAGTGTCCTAACCACTCAAGGGGCTAGGAAATGGTATTCTCACTATCCCCTTGTTGATTTGAATCCTCACTGATCCATATCATAGGATTCTTTCACCTTGTACCCATCGCTTTCTTGAAAAACCCAATTTTAGGCCTTGTAGCCTTTTGCCCAATTAAGCCTCCTAGAACCCGCTTTCTTGGCTTTTCTCAAAAACGGTCTTAACAACCCCCAAATATTTTTATAGATTCTTTCTATTGGTAACCTAGGCTTCAATATTTACCAGGTTTTTAGTCCCTTTGGCATCCATACATAGGATTGTCCTCATACCCCCTATTTTCAAGGGTTTCTAGGGTTCTGGCTCCTTTTTCCAACTTTAAGGGCTTCAATGACCTCCTCAACTCTCCTCCTTGCACAAAAATTTCTGGAATACATGTTCCCACACTCTCTTTCTCTTGATTGGCATAAACTAGTCCATTTATCAACTTTCTTTACTGCTGTCCTCTCTAAGCCACTAGCTAGAATGCACTTGCACTCGCCTAGTTCTTGATGAATTTGCCATCTCCCCTGCAAACCAAGACACCACACACTATATGTACACTGTAAAAATATTCCCCTACTTGATTCAAAGTGGCCATGGTAGCATTTCCACGGGAATTCAAGTGGGGATCATTATTTCCAAAAACTGGCTTGAACTGGCTATGAGACCAAAAACTCTAAAAACTTACAAAACAGAAAGCAATTAAACTAAATGGCTAATATAATGCTTTACACAATAATTAAGTGACACAATTGAAAGACTCAAAGCATTAGACAGGTCCTTTCAATCCATTCTTGACTAGATGAAGGCACAAAAATAGAAATTCAATGAAATTTGCACTCTTCCAACTCACAAATTCCCCTTCCAAAACTCCAAATCATACAATAGCTTTCCCACATGCTCAATTAGGGTTTTTCTGACCTTATATACCTTTCTCCCACGTGATAGGACCCTTGGGTCGGGCTTAGAGCATCATTAATGCCCTTTTCCCATTTTTAGGACAAATTGCCAAGTCTACATGGACTAATTTGCCTAATTTCATCATTCAGGCTTCTCCAAACTTCAAGGCTCTAGAATACCCTAAGTTTTCCTTAACTCACACATCAAAAACACTATTGGGACTTTACATCATAGTCCTTATTCCCTTGGTGGTTGGCTAGAACCACCTACAAGCTAGAATTTTGAAGATCTTCCAAAAGACCTTTAAGGTGCTCCTGCACCAACAATCTTTCAAAATCACTCCTTGGTTCCTCAAATTCTCATGGAAAAGTGCTTGTTTGAGATAAGAACCACAGATCCTATTGTCATTAGTTTCATTTCAAGGCATTTTCGACAATAAAAGACCCTACTTTTGTACAAGATGATTGTAAGTATTATTTAAATGAAGCCTTCAATGACATATATTTTTCAATTATCTTGAATGGATAAATTTTTTAGGAACTAATATTCATCTCATTACCATGGTATAGATAAAATTATCCTCCATGCTGAAGAAAAAGACAAAGAGGAAACTAACAGACAAAAAGAACGAAACCTTGAAAGAAAAGGAGAGAGTTTGGGAGGCGACATATCGTGAAAAGAAGAAATTGGAAACGATTGATGAAAACAACCCAATTGTAGAGGAACCTCAACCATCAAAAAGAGAATGAGAATTGGCAGCACAAAAGGCATGAATGTGAAATCATCGTCATAAGATAAATTCAGATACCATAGTTGGAGACACACCCTCTACAACAAGTGAATATGAAGGGACACCATTAAGCACAAGCGAATATGGAGGGACACCATTTTAGCACAAGTGAATATGGACATACACCATCTACTACAAGTGAATATGGAGGGACACCATTTACCGCAAGTGAATATTTTTGGACACCATCCAACACATCTCAAGTTGAGAGTACATCATCACTCGAAATTGACGAAGAAGGTATGCCATCATTCCCATGTGAACCTCAAGGTATGTCTTCTTCTCCACCCTCGATTGAAGGTATGCAATCTAGCCCACCTTAATTAAATATTGATGAAATTACTAATGTTGAGATGTATGTACCTAGGAGAACACCACCAAGAATTTTGCATAGAAAACCAAAGTATTTGATTAATATTGATGATGAGATTTTGCAGCACATGCAAGGTAAGATTTCAACACGCACTTGTAGAAGATATGTTGATAAGATTTGGGAATGATTCTTTGAAAGGCTAAATGAGACTACAAGATGTCAACTATTTATTGAAATGATGCGGGGTGTAAATTATAGGAACATCATGAAGACTCTTGGGTTGAGAACATTGAATGCATCGAGTGAAGACACTATTGTGAAGAATCTAATGGATGCTTATGAGAGTGTGGGTAAGACCTCACGCTCAAAGGATAGTAATGTCACCCGATGTGTCATTACATCGACTTTGGTAAGTTTTCAAACAAAGAGAGCTCGCCTAATTAAAAAGACTAGTGAAAAAACGGGAATTAGTAGAAAAATTTTATCAAGAGCCATTCAAAGGCGGAAAAGAATTGAGGGCAATGATACAAATGAATTATGGGCATTCTCGGGGAGACTGTCACGAAAAGATAAAGAAGTTGTCGAAGCCTTGAGAACACTAATTGAAGAGTATTGGAAGAATAACACAAGGCCATCTCTAAATTAAAGGGATGTGGTAAGAAGGAGAATCGGTATTCAGAATCGTGAGCCACATCCAAAGCGTTTTTTGGATATGACTCAAACCCAATTTTTTTGGAAATTTGAAAATGATTATCCTCAAATTAGTATTTCTCAAAGATTTTTTGAATTGCTTAAACCTTTTTATGTCAAGATAAATCACACATGCACTACTTGTTGTAGACTACATATTGAATTTTCTAACCATTACGATGTTTATTGTTCTATATGTTTAGATTTGCATACTAACGATGTTTTGTAGGATTGTGGCATAAAAGCCCCACCAAAATCTTCAAGAGAGTTCTTATGAAAAAAATTATGTGAAATAGAGGATGGTCAGATATTCTATAAGACAACATGCTTGGATGGTTCATGCGAGCGTTGTGGTGGCTTCCAACGTATGCCAGTATGTCAACATATGGAAAGCACAGATGAGGTGGGACAAAAACTAGTAGAGTTCGGGAAGTATAAAACAATGGCATATGCTACAAAAGATGGGTCTCAAGCAAAAAGGTGTGATTTGGTTATTGAGAAGATTCCAGTGTACAAATTTATGACCACATTTCGTGACAGTATACTGTTTGAGTATGCAATGCATACCCATAGAACCTGATGGTTGGACATGCAGTTCAAGCTATGCAAGGACACCTTTCCAGTTGGAAGCATAGTATCCATGGTTGACTTTGCAGAGAACTACACTCTATAGCCACAACATGAGGTGCAGTCACAATATTACAACTCCACACAATTTTCGATATTTGTACACATAGCATTCATTCATGCATCTGATAGTATAGATGAGCAAAGGAAGGTATTGAGGGAGTACCAATTTTACATTAGTGATGATCCCACACATTCTCCAGAGTTCGTGCAAGGTTTCTTCCAGATGTTCTACAGTGGTTTGGCTCAGAGGGGCATAGAATACGATCAACATATAATATGGTCTAATAACTGTGCAGCACAGTTCAAGAACTCATGCATGTTCTACTGGTTGTGCAGGATGCATGTCATTACAGGTGTTCAACATATATGGAACTTTTGTGAGGTTGGACATGGAAAGGGGGAGCATGATGGTGCAGGAGCATGCATGAAAAGAGCATTAGCATGAGAAGAGTTAAAGTATAAAGACAGTGCAAAGTTGACAGATGCAAAATCAATCATCGAGTGGTGTAATGATTTGATGGGTCCAGGTAATGAAGGTACGTCTTCAGTTCATAGTTTTTTTTGGTTGATGGATGATACTAACATTGCACCATATGAAGACTGTTGTACACTAATAGGATCGAGTGAGGTACACTCTTTCCTTAGCTCAAATACTGGTTCATGGAGTATCGATACAGGAAAGATGGCATGCTTTTTTTCTTCATGTACAATGCAAGACTGGAATGATTGTGAGTCAGGGGAGTGGGTTGACAAATGGTTCACAAGTTATCTTAGCCCACTTCACACGTATCGCCCTCTGACCGCATTGGAACTGATACAGATAGAATCATCGGTCGACTTTGACCACATATCAGATCTAGTTCAACGACGTGATATATCTACTTTCTTAGTTGCTGAAATTTCATATCGTTAGATCTTACTTTGTACTGTATTTGTAATGTTGACAAATTTCAAGAGATTTTTTGCACATATCAATGCAGGGCATGTTTATGCAGTTATTGCAGATGAAGACAATGAAGAGGGAACAGACTATTACTTGTGTCATTGTGTTGAGACAAAAAAGAAATTGGAGGCCCCAGTTATAGATGGAGAAAACATCGAATACCCTACAGGGTCAGTTGTGGTTACTGGAACATGGCTTAGAAGGTACCCACATTCAAGTATTAAACATTGGCTATTTCAGGACTTTGACATGCATCGTAAGATTCTTCATTACTCGAACCTTGTCTTGGAATCCAATTTTCATTTGACCAAATATGGGGGTAGACCTTTGAACAAGTTGTTATGGAAGGTTTGTGAGTCTGACCATGAGGCAATACTTGACACAATAAAGAGTAGAGCAGACCCGGATGGTTCGTTGGATTAATTTGTAAGTATATGCACATTGGTTCTTATTAATTTATACTTGTATGCACATTAATTTGTTTGATGCCAATGCTATCATCTTCTTTTATAGTGAATGGTGTCCCCTTGCAAAAAATGCAGATATATGAACCATCCAAGAGAATGTCAACCAGAAAAGCAATGCAACATCCTTATTTTGATGCTTGCATGCAACATTTGTAAGTGCCTTCCATCTATTTTTATTTCATTTCCATTTTGGATGCTCTTCCTTTTTCTCTTTTACTTTGCGTATTTGTAAGTAAACTACAAAGGGTCGATTGATCTTTCGTTGCAGAAAATGCTGATTTAAGAGCCATCAAAGAAAATCTTAGCCAAAAAAGCAATGCAACATACTTATTTTGATGATTTTGACAAATCTCAATTTTGATTTCAATCCATTGTAAGAGAGCATGTGAAGCTTAGCAAGGGAATCTCAAGTTACTCATTTGAAGTTAACCTCATGATGAGCACCTATGATTAAGACATTTAAAGAGAATCTTGAATGTATGAGTGACATTGTAAAATATTTGAGAGAACGAAGTGCCAGAGGCATTGTAAGAAGATTTAATTACATAATGAGATATATTCAAATATTTTAAGGTTGAAGTTCATGTTTGGTGTAGTAGCACCTTGTTCTGTAAATGCCTTGAGTAGGAAAATTTGCAAACTTTGAATTTTGAAATGTAAACAATGTGAAAAAGGTCATATAAAGGTCATGTAAACAGTTTGTACACATTTTTATGCAGCTTGCGTGACCAAGCATACTATTCCAACACGTCTGAATAGGTATGTTTATGCTAGGCATGGTCTTCTTTCGCACTGAAACACGTGGAATTGCTCTGAGCTATGTTCCACCGGATCGATCCCTTAAGCGTCCAAAGTGCAAAATAGCTACAAACTTCAGCATGCTATTACTTGGATACCGTGACACTTAGAAACTTCTCGTCTAATCCTACAGAAAGGCATTGGACCCCTCTAGAAAAACCTCTCTCAATTTTGGCTATCTTGGAGTGGTTTTCTCATGGCTGCGGATTTTCACTTGATGGAAAAGGTGTCAAATTC
Organism: Sequoiadendron giganteum; assembly: GCA_007115665.2. NCBI lineage: Eukaryota > Viridiplantae > Streptophyta > Pinopsida > Cupressales > Cupressaceae > Sequoiadendron > Sequoiadendron giganteum. Next base: position 615,581,119 of record CM021107.1, read on the forward strand.
AAGCAGTGCAAAGTTGCAAAGTGGTGCAACTTTCGCTCTGCAACTCGTGTGACCAAGCATAATATTCCAACACGTTCAAATAGGTATGTTTATGCTAGGCATGGTCCTCTTTCGCACCGAAACACATAGAATCACTTCAAGCTATGTTCCACTGGATCAATCCCTTAAGGGTCCAAAGTGCAAAATGGATGCAAACTTTAGCATGCTAGTACTCAAAGACCATGACACTTAGAAACTTCTCATCTGATCCTACAGAAAGATGTTGGGCCCCTCTAGAAAAACCTTTCTCATTTTTGTCTATCTTGGAGTGGTTTTCTAATGGCAGTGGATTTTCACTTGATGGAAAAGGTGTCAAATTCAAGCAGTGCAAAGTTGCAAAGTGGTGCAACTTTCGCCCTGCAACTCGTGTGACCAAGCGAACTATTCCAACACGTTCGAATAGGTATATTTACGCAAGGAATGGTCCTCTTTCGCACCGAAACACGTGGAATAGCTCTGAGCTATGTTCCACCGGATCGATCCCTTAAGGGTCCAAAGTGCAAAATGGTTGCAAACTTTAGCATGCTATTACTCAGATGTCATGATGCTTAGAAACTTCTTGTCTGATCCTATAGGATTGCGTTTCTATAAAAACCTCTCTTGGTTTTGGCTATCTCGGAGTGGTTTTCCAGTGGTGGCGGATTTTCACTTGATGGAAAAAGCATCAAATGCAAGCAGTGCAAAGTTGCAGAGTGGTGCAACTTTCGTTCTGCAACTTGTGTGACCAAGCGAACTGTTCCAACATGTCCAAATAGGTATTTTTACACTAGGCATGGTCCTCTTTTGCATCGAAACATGTGGAATTGCTCTGAGCTATGTTCCACTGGATCGATCCCTTAGGTTGGAGGAGTCTTAAGTTGCAAATTTGTAAGTTGCTTGAAGCAACAAATTTGAAATGATATTGAATGGCCCACTTAGCACTCATTGCATCTAAGTGATGCTCACAAAGGTGAGGCACTAGGGCTTCCCGGGAGGTCACCCATTCCAGTATACTCTAGCTCAAGCACTTAACCACAAAGTTTTTTCCCCAAGAAGGCACAATGGAAAAGGCAGAATCCACTATACTTTTGATGAGTGGAAAGGAATTCCTAAGAGACATGAAGGAGGAAGAAGGAGTTGTCTATGCAATCATGTTGAAGCCAAAGGAGGAGGAGCCACCTTGTCGGCTACCTGTGACATTAGAGGTGAAGCAACTATTGGATCAGTTCAGGGATATCATTTGTGAAGGCACACCAGCTACACTACCATGTAAGAGGGCAATTAGTCATCAAATTGACTTTGTACCTGGAGCAACATTACCTAACAAGGCTGCATACAAGATGACACCAGAGCAGAACAAGGAGATAGCAAGGAAAGTTCAAGAACTTTTGGACCAAGGATTGATCAAGAAAAGCATAATCCCATGTGTTGTTCCAGTGGTGTTGGCACCTAAGAAGGGAGATAAGTGGAGAATGTGTATTGATTCTAGGGACATAAATAGGATAACCATTAGATATAGGTTTCCTATTCCTAGGATAGAAGACTTAATGGACGGTTTAGGGGGTGCTAAGTACTACTCCAAGATTGATTTGAAAAGTGGCTACTATCAGATTAGGATGAAAGAGGGAGATGAATGGAAGTCAGCTTTTAAAACCACAGAGGGGTTATATGAGTGGTTAGTAATGCCATTCGGGCTTACAAATGCACCTAACACTTTTATGAGGGTGATGAATGAGGTCTTCAAGGACTTTATAGGAGTCTTTGTGGTAGTCTACTTAGATGATATCCTCATCTTTAGCAAAACAAAAGAAGAACATATGAAGCACCTAGAACTTGTGTTGAAGAAACTTCAAGGGGAGAACCTCACCATAAATCTTGATAAATAGGGTACTTGGTAACTTGTTGAGGTGTCTAACTAAGGATTATGGACAAGGATGGGAACAAGTCATTTCACAAGCAGAATTTGCCTACAATGATAGCACAAACAGGTCTACTGGTAAGAGCCCATTTGAAATTGTATATGGGTTACATCCAAGGGGTGTAATTGAGCTAAGAGACCTAAAAGGTTATGAAGGAATCAGTGGACATGTTGATGATTTTGCTTAGTCAATGAGAGAGGTTCATGAGCAGGTAAAGAAGACATTAATGGAGGCTAACCAGAAGTTGAAGGCTAAAAGAGATGAAGGGAAGAGTGATCTACAATTTGAGATAGGTGATTTCGTGATGGTATACTTGAACAAGGCAAGACTACAGAAAGGCATACCAAGTAAGCTACAGATGAAAAGGATAGGGCCATGTAAAGTGTTGACTAAGTATGGATCCAATGCATACAAGGTGGAGTTACCCAAGGAGATGTCCATTTCACCTATCTTCAATGTGAAGAACTTTGTGTAGTATAAAGGACTAGAAATGGATGAGGAATAGTATAGTGCTGAGGTGAGTAAGGATGTGGACAAACTCAAGGTACCTAATTAGATCAAACCACAAGTGGACAAGATTCTAGACTCAAGGGTGAAGAAGAAGACTAGGCACAAGACATACATGGAGCACCTAGTGACGTAGAGACATCAACTAGAGTCAGAGGCTACTTGGATAGCAGAAAGTGACTTTAAGAAGCATGGAATTAGTGAGGATCTCTTGACACCATAGGTTCCTTAACTTCTTTGTTGCAGGGGGGAGAATGGTGCGGGAGCACCTTAAGGTCTTTTAGAGAGATCTTTGCAATTTTGGCTTGTAGGTGGTTCTAGCCAACCACCAAGGGAATAAAGACTATTATGTAAAATCCCAAGAGTGTTTTTGATGAGTGAATTGGAAATAGGTTTGTTAGGGGCTTGCGGTTTGGGTAAGTCTTGGACACTGTGAGCATTTTGAGCAATGTTGCCTTGGTTATGTGTCCTAAAAGCTGGAAAATGGCATTAATGATGCTCTAAGCCTGACCCAAGGGTCCTAGCACATGGGAGAAAGGTATATAAGGTCAAAAAAACCCTAATACCTGGGTTGGAGGATTTTTTTCACGAATTGAGACTTGGAGAGTACATTTTTGTGATTGGAAGAGAGCAAGTTTTCATTGAATTTATGTGTTTGAGCCTTCATCCAGTCAATAATGGATTGAAAGGACTTATCTGATGCTTTGAACTTTCCATTTGTATCACTTACTTACCTTTTGTAGCATTAGATTAGTCATCTAGACTGACTGGTTATCTTTTTGCAAGTTTTTGGTGTTCTTGGTCTCATTGCCGGTTCAGGCCAGTTTTGTGAATAATGAATCCCACTTGACTTCCTGTGGCTTTCCTCTCATAGCCACTTGGAATCAAGTTGGAGAATGTGTAAATAGTGTACATATAGGTTTTGGGGTCTTGTTTTGCAAGGAAGGTGATGAAATCATCAAGCACTAGGCGAGTGCAAGTGCATTATGGCTAGTAGCTTGGAGAGGACAACAAGGAGAGTTGCTAAATGGATTGTTTTGTTCCAATAAAGAGTATGGGAGTGTAGGCACATGTATCTCAGTCATGTGTGTGCCAGGAGGAGAGCTGAGGAGTTCGTTGAAGCCCTCAAAGAAGGAAAAAGAGCCAAAAACACTAGGAACCCTTGAAAATAGGGGGTTTGAGGACAATCATATGTACGGACACTTGTAGGACCTAAGGCCTAGTAAATCTTGGAGAATTTTTTGTCAAAAGAAAGAATCTACAAAAAAATTTGGGGGTTGTTAAGACTATTTGTGAGAAAAGTCAAGAAAACGGGTTCTAGGAGGCCAAATTGGGGCAGAAGGCTGCAAGGCCTCAAATTGAGTTTTTCAAGAAAGCGATGGGTAAAAGGTGAAAGAATCCAATAAGATGGATCAGTGAGGAGAAAAATAAACAAAGGGAAAACTAGGATACCCTTCCCTAGCCCTGGAGTGGTTAGGACACTTTGGGTTAGTGTGGAGCCCAAGGAAGCTTAGTGGTGGATTGGGACTGATGGAGAAGAATTTGAAATTGGTGGAGAGTCTTACGTGGTGAGAGGGGATTAGGAGTGATCCCTAAGTAAAGTAGAGAGGACTACCATAGGAAGACCACATAATAGGTCTTGGGAAGAGCAAGAGTTCTCTTGAGGGATAGGACTCCCCATCACTTTAGCTCGTCAATTGATAATTAGGAGGTATTTTCTACAATGTGTCAAATTATGATATTGCTATTAGGATTCCATTGAGCAGTCATTTGTAGTATTAGATATAGCTCTAACTTCTATAGTATTGCACATGATTGTAGATAAATTCAAAGATATAGATAACATCAATAGTTCACATTACTCAAGAAGGATGAATATCTTAAAGACATTTGCGGAAATCAGGACAATTAACCTTCTTGTGGACTTAGGGTTGAAATATTTGATCTACAACATGTTCCACCATTTCTTTAGTAGGATCAAGAACACACATAATGAAGGTGTGTTTGTAGCCATCAAAAATTATGGTTCGAACTATCCAAGAGAGTGATGTTTTATCTCGACCAACCATATCTATACCATGGTTTGTTTGGAAACAAGGATGGGTTCTCTCTTCATCAACATATACATTATTCCTTGATGTGTTCACACCAGTGTTACAAGACTAGGACTCACCTCGAACTTGACAAGCCATTTTTTGACTTGGACTCGACAAATAGAAAAACCTAAGAAATTCAAAGATTTGTAAGGATTTAAAACTTGTTTCATGCACCCTTTAATAAATAAACCTTAAAGACACAATAGCATCATCAAATAGAAATTACTATGATCCCATACACAAACATACATCAATCACATAAGTATAAGTACAAATTTTAGCTGAAGGAAATAACACATTTAGATATATAAATATTGTGATATTGCTATCAGGATTCAATCGTGTAGTTTTACAAGTCAAACTCATTGAGCCATGATTCATCAGTAGTGGTTTACAAGAACCCATCTCTCATGATAATGAATGGTTAATAAGGAGGAAGATAAATCTTCATACATTTCTTCTATCAAAAATGAGATAAGTGCTTGGTTTCATGAAGGTCATGAGACAACCATTAATGGGGAGTGGATACATGAAGAACTGATGGAGAATGATAATGGCTTCAGACCTGCTATAAAGGAATTTTTTTTCATTTCAATGATGCAAGAGGTTTTTGGTTTCACTACCAAAAAGAGCCTACGAAGAATGCATGTGAAACTCCTTTTGACCTTGAGGGTTTACTTACTCCATCTCAAGGATCATGCATTGAGGATGACATAGATCAATGCTAGGGCTAACTAATTAATAATTATACACGTGAATAATTGAAACATGTACATGTCAATAAGGGAACTACAAGTACTCATAAACACGTAAGCCTTAAAAAGTATACACATGAATACATAGTATACACAAATTAAAACAAAGTATATGCACGAATACAAGGTATATGCATGAAAACATGTAAGCCACAAAGTATACACTCGAATGCACGTAAGTCACAAAGTATACACGTAAGTTGTAAAGTATAAACTTGAATATACGTAACTCATATCTATTGAACCATCAATTTAGAATGCAAATATGGACATGCATCGAAAAAAGATATTTGTATTAACCAAATAGCCATGTAGGCATACATAAATATATGTCAATATAAGTATGAAATATATGTACAAAATAGCCATGTAGGCTTACGAGAATGCCATCTAGGCATACAATGTCAAATATGTCCAATAAAAAATATGTACAAAACTGCCATGCAGACATACAATAAAGGACTCTGGAATCAAAAGTCATTGCTCTCCATGCCTAGGAAATAAAATCTTTCCCTTTCCTTTTTGCTCGGATGGCGATAGGTCTGTCACTCATTTTTATTGTGCTCATGGAGTTCTCCTGCTACTCCTCCTAGGGTTTAGTTCATGGTGAAGTTTTAATTGTTACAATAAGAAGTAAAGACATGAATATATAGAAATTACATTATAAAAAATGATATATTTGACAAAATAATCACTTACAGCCATCTCACGATCTCTTTCCATGAGGGAAATATCCTCATGCCCATGCTTAGGCATGCTCAAGCCCTGTATAAACCATGCAAATAGACAAAAACTACGTGAATCAATAATGGTTTGATTTCTCACTAACTAACATCTATAACAACAAATGTAAATTAAAATTTACTAATTTGCCTCATACCTCTTCTGTCAGAGCCATCGAGGATTGTATAGCAGATGTCACACCAATATCCATTGCCCTCGTCACATTCGGAGGTGTATCATCTCGCAACAACTGAAAATAAAACAACAAATTATTCAACGTAATCAACGATGTGCATGTATAAACTACACAAATCTATTAAGTACTTGATTCATTAGTTAAAATCTTTATTCTATTACCTGCGTGAAGGTTTGAGTAAATCCACCGCCACTGGAAGTGTTCCATCAAAACCTCCAATATTAGTCTGTTCAACATCCAAAATTGCATATTAAATTACCATTCGTAAAACAATGCCATTAATATGCAATAAACTTATAATTGTTTACTAGTTACATACCCTAGCGATAGGTATACTACAAAAATAGGTTGGTGGGCGGGGGGGCAGAGGCGGTGTATCCAGTCTCAACACTGTGACCCTGCAATTTTATTAAAATCATAAAATATTTTTAGTTAATCTTGCATTTCAAAATCGAAATTTAATAAATTAAATTCAATGAACACATGCACTAACTTTTACCTGACTATCAATGCCATATGCCTCATGCAAAATGTCAATTGCCCTCTCCATCTCCATAGCTACAGACGGATCCTGTGTACCAGTCTCCTGAGGGTCGGTGAGGTCATGTGAACAAGTAGCACCGCAAGATTGACACACATGTGTTTGAAGACCACCACTAGAAGACTCCCTTAGATGGTGTTGTAGAATAGGGATAGTATGATGGATGACACTCTAGGTCAAAGTGTTGATTGCCTGCAATGTCTCTACGTCAGCACTTTCCTTCACAACGGAAGGCACAACAATGTGCTCATGAGGTGGCCTAGCGAGAGCTCATCTACCTTGTCGTGTAGGATCTGGCTGCACAGTAGGTCTATCCTAAGCTGACCCCCCACCTCTCCCCTGGAAATCCCTCATATCAAAATAATTTGGGATTTTGTTCAATATGAACTCACTATATAGTTTCCTAAGGAAATATTGCGGGACCTCACAATTGTTGCACGGTGGGTAATCGAAGACCATGTACCACCTATCATAAAATCGCTCCTTCATTTGTTGGTGGTGGCACCAATGGATATAAAACCTCTTCACATTGAGGGTAAGATTTTGATTTGTGCGTGGGTTGGTGAATAATGAGCACAAATCACCTTTTTTTATTTTTAAATATTTCACATCCTTGTATGATAGTTTATTTGCATAATAATCCCTAGCCTCCTGCCTCCTATCTTCCCATCCAGTTATTTGTTTGCTAATTGAATCTACGTTTGTTAACATATCTTTCAATGAATTTGCTAGGGTCATTCTTTTTGTGGTTGAACCATTTGGATCACTCAACCTATTGATCAAATCCTCAATTTGTTTTTTGTTGTTCTCAATTTCACCCATTAAATTTTGTTGAGTGTCAGGAGGGGGTTGAGTGATTGGCAGAGGAGGTTGATGTTGTGGTTGATTTTGATCTTGAGGATTTGGTTGGTCCTCTTGTTGAGGATTTTGAGGGTTTGCAGGTTGATTTGCATCTCCTAAAAATTCAAACAAATAGATATCAAATTCAACCTAAAACTAACAAATTCAAAACAAAAAGCATAGAATCCTTACCTTTTACAGCTCCTCCTCATCGTGGCGCCATCGTTGCGAAGAAATTCGGATTCTTGGTGAAGAAACTCTTCTCCTAGAATGCGAGCACGATATTTTGGGGTTTTTGGCTGTGGGTGGAGCAAAAAAACCAGTCGAAATGCAAATGAGAGATTTGCATTTGTTTTTTTGCTTTTAATAGTCAATAACGCGAGCACATTATAACGCCCTCATGTTATGGCTTTGTAGTTATGGATGCCGGGATCTTGCCTAGGTTTAACGGAACACATAACGCGAGCACGTTATAACGTGCTCATGTTATTCTTTTCAACTTTTTCTTTTTGAGGGTGTCCACAGAATCGCTACCCATTTCCATGCACCCGCCCATAAGTAATTTTTTTTTTGTTTTTTTCTTTCACAAGGGTTTCCATGTAAATCAATCTTCTCATTGTGTTCTTAACTGTGAAATCTTACTTGAATATATTTATTGTTATTGGTAAAGTTTTGAAAACTAAAATATTGTTAGATACTGATTCACACCCCTCTCAGTATCATCATGTGCTCATCAATTAGTATCAAAGTGGATTCCTTAAAATTTATCCTAATAGCTAGAAGGTATATTTGAGGAGAGCACTAATGGCCAAACAATAATTTTATGGATTTTCATCGAATAGGGCACCATTTTTTATGGATCTAATTATGCTTTCTAGAGCTTAAGAATGAAGACTTATCTTAGTGATTTTGGATATGACATCTGGTAATTTGTGGAATATGGATATACTATACATACAACTCACTTACCAAAAGATATGCTAAAAGAGAAAGTGAAAATAATTCAAAAGCTATGAATGCCATATTATGTGGATTGGCATAATCTATATTCATAAAAGTGATGCATTTGCAAAACTGCAAAGGAAATATGGAATAAACTAAATAATATTTATAAATGGAATGAAAAGAGAAAAAGGTTAAGCTTCAAAACCACAAGGCAAGATTTGAAATCCTTAGAATAAAAGAAGGAGAGAACATAGATAAATAGTTTCTTCGTGTTGACAAAACTGTTAACACCATGGTGGGGCATGGTGAGAAGATTGATGAGGAAAATATTATACAAAACATATTGAGATCTCTACCTATGTCAAGGTTTGAGTCTAAAATATTTGCACTCAAAGAAATGAGAGAGAGATAAATTGACCAAGGATGATTTTAATGGCATCCTAACTACCTACAAAATGAGGATTTAAGATAAGCCATCAAAGAGAGAGATATCCTTCAAGGTATCTCAAAGAGGAATGGACAAGGTACATTATCCTAATGATGATTTTGGTGAGACAAACGAAGTTCACTTCATGAGGAGGTTGAAGAAAGGCACATGTAAGTATTTAGGTAAGTCTTCTATTGCATGTTTTACTTGTGGTAGAATAGGACATTTTTCTTCCAAGTGTTTGCAAGGGAAGATGGAGAGAAATGACAATGAAGAAAATTATTTCGAGAGAAATAACAACTTCCAAAGGCAAAATAGGAGTCTTTACTCCCATGAATATGGTGATGAATTGGAAGAAAGAGATGATGAATTTTGCGAATATCAAGATGAGATACTATTCATGGCGACAAAGAATAAAAGGGATGTGGTAGATGAGAAGAATGATAATGATGAATAAGTGGATCTTGAGGAATAAATTCACTTACCATATGATGATATTTATTCACTTAAAAGAATAAATGTGTGTCTAAAATCAAGAATTCAAGAAGAAAGTGAATCCAAAGTGAAGATATCGCAAGCCCTTGAAGATTTTGAGAAGATAATCATGGACATAAAACTACAATATGAAGAAGAAAAAAGGAATGAGGAAGAAGCCAAGAAAATAATCCTAGATCTAAAAGTAAAATGTGAAGAGGCAAAAACAATTAAAGAAGGAATGAAAAGCCAATTAATGGAAAGGAAAGAGAATTGTAAAAAATTACAATCTAAGACTATATTACTAAGGAGTTGGAAATTATTATGGTGCAATTAAATTGAGACTTGAAGAATGTGAAAAGTTCATAAATTTTGGACAAAATCATAAATAACCAAAAACCAACATGTGACAATAAAGGGATTGGATTTGAAGAAGGGAAATTTTCAAAAATGGACCAACTTTCAAATGAGTCACCAAAGAAAGGAAATGAGGAAAAATCAAAAGGCTACACAAATGTTCTAAAAGGTTCAATCAATAATGAGAATAAAAACCTAGGAAGGAAAACAATGTCCTGCAGAAAACTAACGTTCCTTAAAGAGACAACAAGGATAAATTCAAAAGATCATTTCCTCCAAGGCAAGTACAAATGAACATGTCTCAACCTCATTTTATGGTTATTGCTATTCATGTAATAAATTTGGTCATAAATCAATATATTATTGGACACATGCAAGAAATAGTGATTGGATCAAGAATAGAAGTTCTTATGAGTTTTCAAATAAAAATAATGGCATCATATGTTATAAATGCAACCATTTTGGTCATAAGGTGAGAAATTATGGATGGAGAAATTTTTCTTATGATTTTTTAGAAGAAGCTATAATTCCTTTGGTCAATTGGTGAATTATGTAATATCATGTGCTACAAGTGCAACAATTATGGGCATATGGCATGTTTCTATAGAAGTGGTTTTGAACTCCCTGAGAAAAATAAGAAAGTGGAAGTCATGAATAAGAAAAAGGAAACAAGAGAAAGATAATGAGAATAAGGAAGAACTTACGCTTGTACCTCATGCAAAAGAGATCACTAAGTCCTTAAAGAGATGTACGAGTTTAGGGGGAGCTAACCATTGCATTATTTTAGCCCTATGAAGAAGACAAATTCAAGATAGATCAACTAAGGCATATTCTAATAAAAAATTCCATTATCATTGAGCAAAGGGGAAGGATTATAAGAGAAAGAGAAGATATGATTGGAGAAAAGAAAGAGAGACTAAAGAATGGCTAGATACACAACAAGACTATTGAGCTATGTTCTTGAGGTTAAAGACATGAGAAGTAAAAACCATAAACACCCAAGCAAAGTATAGTTAAAAAAATGTATGATAAGACGGTTGACAAGTGATGCATGATAGCATTTTGAAAGATAAGTTACAGTGGGAATGGTGACAATATAATTATCACAGGAATAAGACTTATGACACATTAAGAATGGGTGACAATTTTGCTAAAAATTGTTTTGGCAAATGCAAAACTAGATAATGGTAAGTTGGATGGTTATGATGGTTACACTTATGTTCAAGTTACTATTGATGTAATGATTCCATAAGAAGATAATGGATAGAGGTATAATGAATATATCTTTATCATTAATGAAAGGGGGAAGAATTATAGAAAGGTTGAAAGCTACAACCTTGTGGAAGAGAAAAATCAAAGATAAATGAAGATTCCTTACCATTGAAAAAGTTTTAAAAGAAGAATTTGATGCCATTAATAATGAGTATTACAGAGAAGGGGAGATTCTTTGTGAAGAATGGAAGGCATTTTATATTTTGTAAGATGTATAGTGAATGATGGATAACAAAAGAATTTCTTGATGTGTTTCATCCAAATTACTTATTTGAACAGCTATAAAGGAAGTGTATCATCCAAGAAACAAAGAGATAAATGTAGAGAATTAGAGCAAGGTGAAACCCAAGAAAGAGGAAACATTACTGAAAGAGAAAGAATCACATCATGAAGGATAAATTTATGTTACATCCCTTTTCCATTGATTTCAAAGGGGGAGAGATAGAGTAAGGGGGAGCAAAGAAAAAGGAGAGGATTGTGATTTTGTTTCCATTGATGATAAAGGGGGAGATTGTTGGAAATATTGTCATTAATGTCAAAGATGGACAAGGTCATCATTGATGCCAAATATTTTAATGTGGAGATCAATGGAATATGTTATCATTGATGTCAAGGTAAAGAGTGGACCATTATAATAAGAAGTTAACCATTATACTACCCCATTGGAGAGCAAAGAAAAATACATTTGTTACACCTTATTGTTGAAGAGATTGTGGAATTGGTAATCATTTTAGAAATATGGGTATGTTTAAATTAAAGATTTAAAAATTATGTTGATGTATTTGAAAGATTAAAAAAAACACTATTTAATATCCCTTGATAAAAGAATCAAAATGATCAAATGGTTGACTCCCCTTAAGAAGATAAAGTTTAAACTAATTGAATTATTCTTGGCTGACTATATTCTTGGGATCTATATGTTAGCCAATGATCAACTATACTCTTACATATATATTTAGCAACAATTATTGTTTAAAGGAAGCACCTAAAGTCAAAAATAAAAATGAGAAAGGTTGTGGATTAAAGAATAATGAGCAATGAACACATTGAAGATTTAAACTTATTTAATTTTGGCCAACTTACCTTAAGCGCTAAAAAGAAAACCATTCAAGTCAAAATGCCATAAAATTCTATATGTTTGACTCATTTCATGTTAGCATTTATGTTTAATAAAAGAAAAAGGTAGTGCCTAAAATAAGAGGAAGTATTAACAAATATATGTCTCCCTTGGTAAAAATTAAATCCATTCATAGGGACACATCCCTTGGAAAAGATATGTCTATTATGAAACGATGTCTCTCTTGGAAATATGTTGATATAAAAGGAGGTAGATATGTGGATTTAGAAGCAACAATTTCATTGATTTATTTATGAGAAAAAGAGTAGATTAAAAAGAGATAAAAGGGCATAAATATGAAGTACAATTCAGATTTGCTTTAAGTGCATGTGTAGTCCACATATGAATGATAATTAAAAATATATCTAACAAATTTATGAGAAGAGAGAGAAGATTTTGAAGTAAATTTGAACAGATGGTAAGATAGAAAATTATGTAAAAATACTCCCATGATTATGATTAGTTGTGTGAGAAGAATTGATGCATAGATTAGAATGAATTTGTGAGAGATATTGTGCATGATAGTGATCGGATTTGAGAAGGAAGATAATTTTTAGTTGGATCATATTTGTGTGGATCAAACTTGTGTTTGTATCAGTTTTGGTGAAGGATTTTATTATATCAACATTAAAGAATTAAATAGGTTGAAACTTGTTATATAGAGGTTGGAGATTGTTGTTGGGTTGAAGCTCAATTTGTGTGGGGGTTGGAGCCTATTAAATCAAGGTTGAAGCCTCTTGTAGGGTTGAAGTTAGTTGAGTGGGGGTTGGAGCCTAAAATTATATCAAGTGGAGATTAGAGTCTCTAGTAGGTTGGAGCCTATAACAAGAATACTAATCTAAATATATAAGTAATATTTTGTTGTTGTTTTCTCCCACAAGGATTTCCACATAAATCGGTGTTCTCATTATGTTCTTAATTGCTAGATCTTACTTGAATGTTTTCATCATGATTGGTTAAGTTTTTAAAAGTAAAAGATTGTTAGATATTGATTCACCCCCCTCTTGGTATCACTGTTTGCTTGTCACTATGTGGTAATGTATATGGAGTATATCATCACCAAGAAAGCATGCAAAAAAAAATGAGAAAATGTTTATCATAGGGATGTTATGTGGTAACACTATTGAGTTTTATGAGTTTATATTTTATTATATAATATGGTACAAAGTTGAATAATTAAAATTGGATTATGATGGGCACACGATTATGTTGAGAGGGGTGTGAATCAATATAATACAAAATTTTACCAATTTAAACTTAATAAACTATAACAATAATGCCCATGCAAGATCTTGACAATTAAGAATACAAGAACAACAAAATTTATGTGGAAACCCTTATGAGAGAAAACTACAAAAAAATAATGTTTTATATAAATCTCTTTTACAATATTTGTAGGCACCAACTTATAGGAGACACCAATCCCCTCTTATACAATTTTTGAGCACCAACCCATTGGAGACACCATTAGAATTGTGAATAAAGATGGCATGCCAGATCAAACAACGACAAAAACATCTTTCATACAAAGAGAGTTGCAAATGATAATTTTCTATATCATCAACAAGAAAATACTTATAGAATGAACCTCATGAATCTTCAATGATATCTTATATAATACAATGAGGGTGAGTGTTTTCTAGGAGAAACCCTAAATGATAAAGGGATTAGATCATGAAAAGTGTCAACGTCCTATGTGATTTGAGACAAAATGATCTAGTAAAATCTCACTTTAGGTAACATAAAAAAGAACTCCTAAGTTTAGCTTAAGTGCATGATAATAAATTAGCTTAATAATCAATTCAAGATTAATTAATTATTAGCTAATGCATGATTACTCTAACACCCCCCTTAAGATGAACTTAAGGAGTAGCTAAAACCCCTAAAAATCCAATGCATAAAAAGGAAGCAATGCATGATGGGTCCCAAAAAATAAGGCTCGATGAGATAACCATGTACAAATAATCTAATCTCTCACAACTAGAGAAAAAAGAGAAAACCTCATGGGAAAAAAATCCTCTCCAAAAGAGATAAAGGTGAATGAAGGACTAAAAGCCTCCAAAACAATGTCACAAAATGATAGGAACATGAAGAACATCATTGAAGCACGAAGAAGTTTTAGACAATTGGTGAATGATGACTACTATAATACTAAAATGAAGAACCTCTATAATGTCCCCGATTCAGCCCTATGCTCTTCTTGATGTTTTAACCTATTTCTGGAAACTCGTAGGCTAAGAAAAATTGGAAATTAGGGTTTATTTTATAGGGGTTCTAAAGAAGGTTTGCATGAATAAGGATTGTGGATTCTTTCTGGATTTTAAGAGAGATTCACAGTGATATGACTTATAAATTCATCAGGAAAATTTTCTAAATTTATTATATTTAGTAAATTTTATTTCTGGCAGTGCCATCTTGGGCAGTAGCATCATTAGTCAGCTCAGTTTCCATTTTGGGTAAAGCAGTTTGGAGCATATTTGGCCTTCAACACTTTGAGGCTCATTTTGGGTAAAATGATTTATTCTAAGTCATTAATGTTATAATTTCTTATTGACCCCCTTGGCCTAGTAAATTAATGACTTGAAGTTGTTTTAAAAGGTGGCCTTGAGGGTGGACACCTCATTCGGAGATTATTTAAATATCTCTAAAGTAAATATTTCTCCTCAAGTTTTGGATGCCTAGAAAGGTGAATATAATGATTTAAAAATTAAAATATTTCAAAAGTGAAATGGACATCTCTTTTGGAGGGAAAAAGAAATGGAAGCTGAAGAGCCAACAATCACCTTCAATTCTATAAAATAAAGTCTTTGCTTTGTCATTTGTTATCTTTGGAAAATATTGTAAAGTTATGTTGTTGGTTTGAAATCTAGAATCCGGCTAAGGGAAAGCTTAGCAAGTTTACTCCATTCTTCGGGCCTGAAACTATGGTTCCCTAGATGGTGATCTGAGAGTGTACTTCATCCAAAAGTACATATTGAGCATTATTGTGGAATTTTGGTGAGATATTTCCAGTTTTCATGTTCCTGGTTATTGTTTGGCTGAAGGAGATTTTCATATACATCTTTTGGTATGATTTTTGTTTTCTTATGGGTATTGTTTCTATCCATCTATATGCTAGAGGCGCCCCTTTTGGTGCAAGGAAAAAAATTAATATGAAGTGGTTGATTTTATAAGTGAGGTCGACCCTCTCCTAGGGTCGTACCATTCATTTATTACTTTAGAATGTGTGTTGGTTGTCTTTGCTGATTTTGAAGGTTGGAAAGTGGTGGTTTCTTGGTCGCCTAGCTATAGAAGAGAGACACTTTCAATTTGGTTCAAGTTCGTGGAGTGTGGTAAGAGATTTGACATTTTTGGTGAGTTGATGTTTGCTGATTCAAACTTTTAGTTTGCTGATTTTATATCAGAATTATTTGTCTTTGATTTCAGTTTATTCCGTCAATAATTGAGAGAAATCTAGAGTGGGAGATCTTCTATTTCTTGGTGCTTCAAAACTATTGTAATTCTCATGTAATTTGCAGCTTTTCCTCATTTTTTAAAGTTGATAACAGTAGTATTGTTTTAGTCTATTTAATTGCTACTTATTTGTGTTTAATTATCACATTGTAACCCTTGGATGGTTTACCACTAGTGTGGAAAAAATAACTTGCTAATTCTCTCATTGTACCCACTAGAAAAGTGGTGAATTCCCACTCATGAGTGGATGCCTGTCGTAGCAGACAAAGTTTTTTAATTGTAATATTTCCCCCCCACTATTTGGTGGTAGTGTGGAAATTCTTTCATGGCTGGTTATCTGCCTAAGTATTTTCAATTCTGTTATTAATACTCCACCATATGTTAGCACCTCGCCTTTTAAGGGATCTTGAGTGCACATTCTTGTTGTTGAGTTTAGACTCTCTCTTTCAGTTGTAATCTTTGTAACTATTGTTTCAATAGATCCTAGGGATCCTTTGACCATATGCCCACCCCTCCTCCTTAAGTGGTTTTAGGGCGCATTCTTGGTTAGAGTTCTTTTATGCAATGTTTTGGTTTAACCTAACCTTAACGGGTGCTTGGTTACATTGTAATTGTTACTGAAAAAATAAAAATAAAAATGAGAGAGTATATTTCAACCTCCTCTAAAACAGATGATGATTGAGATCAAGAATACAATAATTCTCATGAGTGCCCCCAACGAAACTACTCAAATCAAATAGAAAACAAAGGCAAACATTTGGAACTCAAAGATACAAAAGGCACATGAATCTGCATGAGTGGCCCTAATGAAACTACTCAACATGTAAGATACACGTTGAAAATATAGGTACTAATAGTCTGAAGAACACTGATCAAATGAAAAAGGAAGGTCACCTCCAAAAATAGGAATGCAAGAGTGTTCATATGGTAAATGCTCCATCTCACCCAAATAAATGGGTAACCAACCACTACATTTGCTTAGTACATGGGAACAAGAACTAGATACATAGATCACCAAGGAAGCAGCACCAAAAATAGAAACCCCCCATAATGAGCAAAGGAAGATTCATGACACACCCACTGAAACTATGTGTCACTGAGAAGTGTATGAAGGAGAAAAAAGAACATCTGAATGTGTACATGTGAAAGTACATATAAATGAAAAAGGGCATGCAAACCAAGGCACGCATGCATGAGGCATGAATTGTTGGAATTCAATGGTATCATTGAAGGAATACTCACTTGAAAAAGGTGTGATAGAAAACAAAAGTACTCACAACCCACCCATAAAACTTTATGTCATAGTGCAAGTACAAAAGGCACAACAAAATGTGTGGGAATCCCTAAAAAGTATACATCGGAATGACACTTTATTTCATTACATCTACAAAAGATAAATTGTATGCAAAAGATGTCTACAATGCATAAATAGGATAAAATTCTAGAAACACTTGTGGAACAACCTAAAAAGTAATCCCACACAAATAGAAAGTTTCTAGGAGCTAAAATATCCAAGTAATTCACTAGAATGTGAAAACACAAAAAAATGAGTAAAATGTACTTGAAGAAAATATGGAAAAAGTGCATAGATGCATGTGAATATCTCTAAAAGACCTTTCCAACACCGCTAAAATCATAAAAAATAAAGAAATGGATCAAAATTTATGAGCTTGGGAGTGAAAAAACACTTCTAACTTTGATAGGCGATAAAATGTACCAATAGAAAAATCTAAGGGAAAAAAAGCATTATTGGATAGTGCTCAAAACTAGCTTTCCTATGATATCTTGAACATTTTTCCACTTTTGATGACTGAGTGAAAAGTTATCATGGTTTTCCCAATCTTGTTAAAATTGCAAAAAAAACAAAAAATCGTTTAGTCCCCCAAGGGGTTGAGCACTGGTCGCCAATGTGACCTTGGGGTGGCTGATTTTTTGTTCTTTAAGAAATATTTAAAAAACAAAATAAGCAAAGAAGATTTCAAAATTTCTCTTATACCCCTAGTTGAGAAAAAACCCTCAAAAATCAAGAAGGGTTTCATTGAATCCATGCTTTGATACCATGTTAGAATTGTGAATAAACATGAGACATAGGATCAAACAATGAAAAAAAACACCTTCCACACAAAGAGAGTTGCAAATAATGATTTTCTTTATCAACAAGAAAATACTTATAGAATAAACCTCAAGAATCTTCAATGAGATCTTGTATAATACAATGAGGGTGAGTGTTGTATAGGAGAATCCCTAAATGATAAAGGGATTATATTATGACAAGTGTCAACATCCTATGTGATGAGATATAATGATCTAATATAATCTCACTTTAGCTAACATAAAAAAAAAACTCCTAAGTTTAGCTTAAGTGCATGAGATTAAATTAGGCTAATAATCAATTAAAGATTAATTAATTATTATCTAATGCATGATTACTCTAATAAACACCAATCCCCACTTATAGAATTTGTAGGCACCAACCCACTAGAGACACTAATCGACACAACTGAGCACCAACTCAACAAGAGACACCAATATCTTTGATATGAGGCACCAACCTCATCAATATGGGGCACCAACCTCTAATATGAGGCACCAACCTCTTCAATAGAATCTTGTCTTCTTGAAAAATAAATCTTCTTTACAAATAGCCTTAGATTGTCTTTTATATTCTCCTCCTTAAAATATTCACACACAAATATGCATATATTCTATTTCTTAAATATTCATACACAAATCTGCATATATTCTCTTTCTTAAATTTTCATACATAAATCTGCATATATTCTTCTTCTTAAATCTTCTTGTTCTTGAATGATATATATTTGTCTCTCACACACTTACCTTCTTCACAAATCTTCTTGTATTCAATATAACATTTATTCCACACTTCTCACACATTTCTCATTCCCTTTTATATCTTCATATTTCTATGAAGAGATATATCCTTTCAAAGATAATGACCCGTCAAATAGTCATGAATCCTCTTAAATAATAATTGTTTCCTTTTGACACATATCCACAATAATATATATTTTTATCCTATGCACACTTCTCTCTTGACTAACAAATCTTCCTTTCTATTCCACACACATCTATTTATATCCTTACATTTCAATGAAGAGTTGAATCTCTTTGGAAAGAGAAAACTCTTTAAAAGGATATGTCTTTTGTTAAGGCTAATTGCTACCTTTTGTAGCGTCGTAAATTGTCACCCTTAATGATCACATATGAAAAATGTGGGTATATTTCTTGTAGACTAATGTTGAAGCTTTTTCCTACTTCAAATATTTTTGCACTCTTATGGATAAAGATACAAACCATTATATTTCATCGTATTCGTGTCCTCTACTCAAATAAAGGGGGGAATATGCTAGCATATAATTCTCCATATACTTGAAGGAAAATGGAATTCATCATCAATTGACTGCAACTTATACACCTCAAAAAAATGGAGTTGTTGAACAATATAACCACACCATTGTGGAGATGGTAAGTAGCATGTTGAATGATTCTCATTTAGGACATGTATATTGGGTTGAAGTTGTGTATATAGTGGTTGATCTTTTTAATTTCACACCAACCAAAGAACTTGATGACATCACACCAGAATAAGCCTAGATAAGGGTAAATTAATTTATCTCTCATCTTTGTGTATTTGGTTGCACATCATGCATGCACATTCCTAAGAAAGAGAGAAAGAAGCTTGATGCAAAATATATGAAATGTATTCTTCTTGGGTATAGCAGTAAGTGAAAGGCCTATCAACTTATGGATCCTACCATAAAGAAGATATACATTAGTAGAGATGTCATTTTTGATGAGAAGAGTGAGTTAAGTTAACCTACCACATTATCACTTGCTCCAAATAGTGCTCCTATATTCAACTTGGATGAGAAAAGTAATGGGAATGTTGATGATCAATCTGATTTAACACCCAAAAATGTCGCATGACTTGTGTCAAAGTGGTATACAAGTGCATTCATGATGCAAAGCTATATGGAGTCCTGGACACTTCAAATTTAGGACCAAGGACCCACATCATGGCTCAAAATGAGGTAAACATAGCACTAATAATATCAATTATTGATAAATTTGATTAATATAATGTTTAGGAACACTAGAGTCAAAGCCTTGGAAGGAGGCTATGGATGTAGAGTATCAATCCTTGATATAAACCAAGACTTGGGAGCTTGTTGAGATACTACTAAGTAAGAAATCAATTAGATGTAAATGGATATTCAAGACTAAGAATAAGGTTGATGGCAATATAGATAAACATATAGCTAGACTTGTGGCAAATGGATATGCCCAAAAATAAGGTATTGATTATGACAAAACATTTTCTCCCACATCAAAGATCAAAACCATTAGAATGTTTTTTTCTTTAGTGACACAATTTGGATTGAAGCTATATAAAATGGATGTAAAGAGTGTCTTTCTCAATGGATACCTTGAGGAGGAGGTTTATATGACCCAACCAGAGGAATATGTTGCAGGTCTAGTAAAGAAGAAAAGGTATGCAAACTTATAAAGTCTCTCTATGCTCTCAAACAAAATCCTAGAGCCTAGTATATTAAAACTGATGAATATTTGGTACAAGATGAATTTAGTAATAATCCATATGATCTGAATCTCTACCTCAAAGAACAAGGGGAAAATTTGATTATTAATGTATATGTTGATGACCTATTTATCATAGACAACTCAAAAATAATGATTGAAACAACCAAGAATGTTCTCAAGAAGGCATTTGATATGACAAATCTCAAGCTATTACACTATTGTCTCAACTTAGAGGTATGGAAAACTAATCACCATATATTTGTAACTCAAATAAAATATGCCAAAAAATTTCTTGAAAATTATAGAATTATGGATTCCAAACTCATGTCTACACCCATGGAATCAGGATCACAGTTATCTATTTTTGATCCATCTCTTTAAGTAAATGCAACTCTCTATTGACAGATGATTGGAGGTTTGATTTACTTGACTTACGCTATACCAAATATCAATTTTTATGTTAATTATCTTTCACAATTCATGAAAGAACCAAATATTTATCACTAGAAAGTAAAAAAACAATTTTTAAGGTATATCCATGGTACAATGAATCATAGTTTGGAATATAAAAATACTGATCAATTCTTTGTAACAAGATACACAAATGCAGATTATGCAAGATCTGTTAATGATAGGAAATACACATTTGGATTTATTTTCTTCTTAGGTTTAATTCTTATTTATTTAGGGAGTAAGAAGCAAGTCATAGTTGCTCGTTCTTCAAAAAAATCATAATATTGTGCAACAAGTGCAATAATTTGTGAAGCAATTTGGCTACATCACATACCATAAGGATTGGGAGTACCTCAAAAAAAGAAACCTAGCAATTCTCTATTGTGACAATCAAACTTTTATCAAGCTTATTCATAATGTAGTTTTTTTTTGAATGTGCATGCTTGACCGCTACTTCATATGAGGACATGTCTAGAAAAAAATATTCAAATCCAAGTATGTTCTACTCAAGAGAAAAGTGCTAAACTTTTCACCAAGCCTCTTAGATGTGTAAAGTTTGAAAAATTTCAGGAAAATTTTATTATTATTGTAAAACAATGATGTATTAAAGGGGGAATATTGGCATATTCTAATAGTTTACCCATGTATTTTCTTTGTTATTTTTTGTTTGGTTTATTTTGGATATGTGTGCATAATTTATTATTTGGTTGAAGGTCCATGAGTGTTATTTTAAAGCACACAATAGATTCTATTGACATATGCATATGAGAAAATATTGGCATGGATTTTCTCTAATATTTCCTCAAGTCCTGAGATGAAGTGTTTTAAAGTCGATGAATTGATAATAGGTATTTAGGCTCTTGGGCCTTCTAGACATTATGGTAGGGTCAAATTTGACCCAAAATCCTCCAAAATTATATCTCCCTTCTAAATTGAGCAACCACTTGCTAACTTAAAATCCTTGCAAATCTAGCCTCTAATATCCAATTGGGATGAAATAAAAGGTTTGATTTTTTGAGCACTTCAAATGTAATGGTGAGCTCATATTTTCTCCACCAATCTTTCAAATACATATTCAATACAAATTCACAATAGAAACTCCCCAAAATTTTGATATTTCTATGTCTATTTGATTCTCTAAATTATTGAAGAATGAAAGAGGAGATCAGAGTTAATGCTTCAATAAAATATAAGATCTACACTCAATATCTCCTAAAATACTAACCAAAGGCACTCAATTTGCTTTGATACCACGTAAGATTTGACTATGGAGATAGCTAGCTAGGATCTAAAGCCTAATGGAAAACACAAAGAAGTGGGAAGATCATAGAACAAGAATAAATTTTATTGCTATAATAGAACGCTAATAGAATGTATGTACAATGTATTAGAGACCCTTGATTATATAGACCAAGGTGAGACATAGGACAACATAATATTATGACAAGTGTCTTAATCTTTTGATATGAGACATAAAATGAAAATACCCTAAAATAACCCTAAATAAACTTAAGTGATAAGGTGTGAAAGGACCATATAGTGGAACTAGTTAGGTAATAACCCTATTCACACCAACAAGGAGAACTATCATGTTCTCATTTCCCCTAATATTTTGGATTGACCTGTAAGCCCATCTTCATTTCCCATGGGCTTAGGGAAACTAACATAGGGAAATAAAAGTGTTTAAATTGGGTGCCCAGATTAAGGGGGTTGGGGGTGTTATGTAATAAACTAATTAGTTTTAAAATAATAGTGTTAGCCAAGTATTATGTATGGGTGTATTTTTGGAGGGAAGGGAGAACATTCAAAAAATTCATACAAGGTTTGAGAGAAAGAGGCTCATTTATCCATTTACTTTACTCAAATATATTGGACACCCTTTTCGTCTATCATGAGATATTGGAGGACGGAAACCCCCTAATTTCTATAATTGGTTAGCGGATGAAAACCCCTAAACCAATCAAAAGAAATTCCAGATAGATATTGTTATTAAGCTCCACTAAAATTTTACTTGGGAGACTCTTGCAACACTGGTTTGTTTGAGTTTAAGGCGACTCTCTTAGTGCCTAGAGATTATAATTCTAAGGTGTCTCCTATAACACCATTGGCTAAAGGTTCATCATATTTTTTGATAATAATATTTGTGTTGTTGTTCTTAAAATTCTAGTTAATTGAATTGATTATAAGTGCAATTTTGATTGTAATAAGAAGAGTAACAAGTTATTATGAGTTGCTATGTTGACTATTCAAGAGTTTATAATTCATTTTTGTGGATTTTGTTAATATTACATTAATTTTTGTAGTACATATTATTGAAATTAATATTCAGCCATTGGTAGTTTAATGGGTTAAATAAATAGAAATATATAATAATCCTAATTAGGGATATTACAAAGATCAATGGTTTGGAAATTGAGCAAGAGAAATAATGTGATTTTTACCAATTTGGATTGAATCAAGGACTACATGATCAAGCACATCTACCAAGAATCCAATATAGTACATTGCTTGGTTAGGCCAACTAGGGATACAAGTAGGTAGAGGAGATACAAGTTTGTAATCAAATTGAAGCATGGGTTGACTTATGTTGAATCTATAACTCGAGATGGTTGTGAATATTAGTGACATGACTGTGTAGATGGATTTACCTAGATAATTTTTGGAGATACTCTAATCAATATGGTAGTTGTGGTGGATCTTTCAACACAATTATCTATTTTAGTTTAACGATCATTAAGGGTGGGGTCCCATGAAGAGGGTTTCCTAAAAAAAATTAATGGGTGTTGATTTTTTTAGGATTATATTTAAGTAGGTGGTCCCATGAATTTTGTAGTGTAGTTTAAGCTCCTAAATTTATGGAAGCTAGTGGTCTCATGAATTTATTATTTTGAATATTCAATTTAGTAGAGTCAAAAAAATATAAAATAAAAAAATTAATTGGTGGAAATTTTTAAAACCCATATAATTGACAAGTGGCAAAAAAAAAGATTAAGCTGGTGGGGCAATTTCTAGCCCCACCCAATCACACCTGCTTAAATTTTTGAACTAAAAAGTAGAGGTTACTAGTAGTCCATTTCCTATTCATATAAAATTGTTTCCAGGATAGTGCCCTAACATAGAAGTGAAGAAGACATAGATGTCTCATATACCGTACTCATTAGCAGTTGGTAGTCTTATATTTGCCATGGTGTGCACTAGAATAGACATTGCATAAGCAATGGGAGTAGTCAATTGTTACATGGAAAATCTAGGTACTGAGTATTGGATGATTATGAAATGGATTCTCAGGTATTTGAGAGGCACTTTTGATGCTGCTATCTTTTATAATGGGAGTATTCTTTAGGCTAATGGGTATGTGGATGTAGATTTTGGTGGAGATAGAGATAAGAGAAATTCCACTGTAGGTTACATTTTATCCTTAGTTGGAGGTGCATTTAGTTGGGTATCAAAGTTGCACAAAATGGTGGCATTATCTACTATTGAAGTTGAATATATGGCAGCAATATAGGGTAGTAAGGAGATAATTTGGCTTCATATACTTTTGGTGAGTTGCAGGTAAAGTAGGACAACATAGTGTTGCATTGTGACAACCAAAGTGCTTTACACTTAGCACCAAACTCAGCATATCATGCCAAAACAAACCATATTGATATTCAATATCACTTTGTGTGTGAGGTGGTGGAAGGAGGACAAATATCTTTGGCCAAGATACACACTGATGTAATCCTAATAGATATTTTGATGAAGCCCATTGGTAGAGAGAAGTTCATTTGGTGCAAAACTTCTTTAGGTTTGTATGTTTATTGATGATTGGAAGTGTAACATTGATCTTCCAATATGAGGATTTTCTCGCAAGAGAGGAATTTGACTTCAAGTGGGAGATTGTTGGAATATGAAGTCAATTTTATCGTTATTCTAGCAGTGACAAATAGTAAACATTGATATCTAGCTAGTGCTTCAGGTATGTGCTTGACACAAATAAAGACCTACTATACAACCAAAGGTTGAAATGACAAGGGGTCCCAAGGGGGCTATTGTAGCCCCCTGGATGTTGAATGATGTTCACGCTAAAGGCGTTTCTAGTGAATTTTTTTTTTGGGACTCCCAATTTTTGGTAGTTTTAACAAATATTTGGCATGTAGTTGCATGAGTCACACTTTCTATTCTTGGAAAGTTTCGTTTGATAAGAACTCTGCAATTCAGATTGCTTGTATTATGTTGAATTCATGTTGTCTATAATTTTTTGAAGATTGTTTTAATTGCAAATTTCTTGAGAAATAAAATATGAAAGATCTTTGCCTGTGATTTTTTCTTGGAATAATTTTACTAGCTTTTCAACATAAATACTGTGTTAAAGTTGTGCTTATTTTTTTTTCTCTATTATTATGTATTGTAAATTATCTTATAGATGATTGGAGGTTTGATTTACTTGAATTTAACTAGACCAAATATCAATTTTTGTGTTGATTATCTTTCACAATTCATGAAAGAACCAAATATGTGTCACTAGAAAGCAACAAAAAAGTTTCTAATATATATCCATAATACAATGAATCATGGTTTGGAATATAAAAATAATGATAAATTATAATCCATAAAAAGATACACAAATGCAGATTATGTATGATTTGTTGATGATAGGAAATCCACATT
This sequence comes from Sequoiadendron giganteum, assembly GCA_007115665.2. Taxonomy (NCBI): domain Eukaryota; kingdom Viridiplantae; phylum Streptophyta; class Pinopsida; order Cupressales; family Cupressaceae; genus Sequoiadendron; species Sequoiadendron giganteum. The sequence goes on from CM021107.1 coordinate 615,606,425, forward strand.
TGGAAATTCATTTTCTTCTAAGGTTCAATTCCTATTTCTTGAGGGAGTAAGAAGCAAGCACAATTTCTCATTCTTCAACAAAAGCATAATATTGTGCAACAGTTTTTGAAGAAATTTGGCCACACCACATACTAAAAGGATTGGGGGTACCTCAAAAGAAACTCCTAATCCTCTATTATGACAATCAAACTGTTATCAAGCTTATTCATAATCTAGTGTTTCATGAATGCACCAAGAACATTGAAGTTGGTTGCCACTTCATATGAGAACATGTTTAACAAAATAATATTCAGATCCAATTATGTTCTAATCAAGAGAAAAGTGATAACATCTTCACCAAGCCTCTTAGATGTGTGAAGTTTAAAACTTTTTAGGACACTCTTATTAGTATTGTAAAACAATGATGTAATAAAGGGGGAATATTGGCATATTCCATCATTTGACCCATGAAATTTCTTTGTTTTTCTTTTTTGGTTTATTTTAGATATGTGTGCATTATTGTTATTTGGTTGAACCCATGAGTGTTATTTAAAGCACACATTTTGCCATTTTTTAGCATATATATTTCTAGATTCTATTGACATATGCATATGAGAAAATATTGGCATTGATTTTCTTTGATATTTCCTCAGGGCCCGAGATGAAGTGTTCTAAAATCATTGAATTGATAATCAATCTTTAGGTTCTTGGGTTTTCTAGACATGATGGTAGGGTCAAATTTGACCCAAAATGCTCCAAAAGTGTAGCTCTCTTCTAGATCGAGCAACCAATTCCTAACTTCAAACCCTTAAAAATATAGCCTCTAATATCCAATTGGGATGAAACAAAAGGGAAATTTGATTTTTTTGAGCACTTTAGATGTAATGGTGAGCTCACATTTTCTCCACCAATCTTCCAAATACATATTCAATACAAATGCACAATAGTAACTCTCCTAGAATTTGATATTTCTATCACATCTATTTGATTCTCCAAATCGTTCAAGTATGAAAGAGAATATCGTAGTCAATTCTTCAATAAAATATAAGATTTGCACTCATTATATCCTAAAATACTAACCAAAGGCACTCGAATTTCTTTTATACCATGTAAGATTTGACTATGGAGATAGAGCTAGCTAGGATCTAGAGGCTAATGGAAAGCACAAAGAAATGAGATGATCAATATGACAAGAATAAATTGTATTCCTTCAAAAAATGTTAATAAAATCTATGTATAATATATTAGAGACCCTTAATTATACAAACCAAGGTGATACATAGGACAACATAAGATTATGAAAAGTGTCTTAATCTTTTGATATAAGACATAAAATGAAAATACCCTAAAATAACATTTAATAAACTTAAGTGATAAGGTGTGAAAGGACCCTATAGTGGAACCAGTTAGGTAATAACCCTATTCACACTAGCAAGGAGGATTATCATGTTCCCATTTCCCCAAATATTTTGGATTGAATTGTAAGCCCTTTTTCATTTCCCATGGGCTTAGAGAAACTAACATAAGTAAATAAAAGTGTTTAAATTGGGCCCCCAGATTATGGGAGTTGGGGGTTTTATGTAACAAACTAATTATTTTTAAAATAATAGTGTCAACCAAGTATTTTGTATGGGTGTATTTTGGAGGGAAGGGAGAAAATTAAATAAAAATAATAATCAAGATAAGGACCGAGAGAAAGAGGCTTGTTTATCCATTCATTTTACTCAAATAGATTGGACACCTTTTTTGTCTATCATTAGATATTGAAGGATGGAAACCCCCTAATTTCCATATAATTGGTTAGTGGATGAAAAGTCCTAAACAAATCACAAGAAATTACACATAGAGAATGTTTTTGATTAAGGTAAAAACAGGTTTTGGGGGGACCTGAAACCCTTTACAACAGGTTTTGAAGGGACCTGTAACTCTGTACACAAGAGGAACGCTGCCAAAAGATGAAACTTAGACTAACAAAAACCCAATACCAGTAGAGAGTAAGGAGGCCAAAGCCACCTCACAACTCACCAAGCTGACACAAGTGGGAACCACCAGGATCCACACCCTAAAGACAACAAGTTGCTCAAAGATTTAACTTGAAAAGAAACAACCAAACAAGGGCAAACAAGGCATCCTTAACCTGAAACATGGGTTTTATCATGGCTCCCATAACCAAAAGACCTAGTGAAAAAGAAACATACCAATGAACCATCTGGGAAAATGGGTTTTGAAAAGGCTCCCATAACTTACTCCAAGGGTTTTTATGGCTCCCATAACCAAAAAATTAGGTTTTAGCAAGGCTCCCAAAACCTTTAGAATGGGTTTTACCAAAGCACCCACAAATAGTAGGCTGAGACCAGTAGAGAATCACCCAACAATGAATTAGTTCCCCTCCAGCAAAACTCCTCTCCCCCTCAATAGAAAAGGATCCCACCTCCATAGGAGCAAAAGAGAAATGAACCAACAGTTGGAAAATCCAAACCTGTAACAACCCCACATCCAAGTAGCCGCAAGTAACAGTGGGCAACATCGAGCTACAAACTACCTCTCCCACTAGGAAAAATGCCACCTCCATAGGTATTGTCGCCACCTCAATAGGAACAATGAAAGAAGAAGAAAGGAGAAAAATGGGGCCAACCCTTACCATGGCCACAAGAGAATACCCCACCTCAATAGGGGGAGGCACCACCTCCATAGGAACCTCGTAGGGAAGCACAAGACTGTAAGAAAAAACAAAATCCTCACACAAACCAGAGCCATCATCATCTGAGCCCCACAAGCCACAACAAATGCCCAAACTTCCAACACAAAATAAAGCCAGAAACACCTCCCCATCATAGGAGCAGGCTGGAAGAATAGGCCCAATAGATGGAATCCTCACATTGGATAGCTCACAACGCATAGAAGAAGCCGCATCTGAAAGAACCAGAGCCCAAGCCTCACAAAAAACACCAATGTCTGCACCCAAAAAGAGGCCAAGACCATACCAAGATTTGCCACTAGCAAAACCAGCCAAAATCCCACACACAACAGGCCACAACACGTCCCAGGAAGAAGAGAAGAGCCCCCAGACCAGCGAAATCCCTCCAATAACACCCTTATGATCCTTGTCTCCATCGCCATCGTCCACTTCAGATTCTTCCACTCCCGCCTCAGAGGAATTCAAACCCCGATCACTGCTTCTACTCCCGCCCAGTGCCATAGTAGGCCCATTACACTTAGAGATTGTTATTAAGCTTTACTAAAATTTTATTTGGGAGACTCTTACAACACTTGTTTTTTTGAGTTTTAAGCGACTCTCTTAGTTCCTAGGGATTATAATTCTAAGGTATCTCATGTAGCACCATTAGCTATAGGTTCATCATATTTCTTGATAATAATATTTTTGTTGTTTTTCTTAAAAGTCTAGCTAATTGAATTGACTATAAGTGCAATTATTATTGTAATAAGAGGAGTAATAAGTTATTGTGAGTTGCTATGTTGACTATTCATTTTGCAAGATTTTATAAATCATTTTTTTGTATTTTGTTAAGTACATTAATTTAAGAGGAGTAATAAGTTATTGTGAGTTGTTATGTTGACTATTCATTTTGCAAGATTTTATAAATCATTTTTTTGTATTTTGTTAAGTACATTAATTTTTGTTGTAGATCTTATTGGAATTAAGATTTAGTCATTAGTGGCTTATGGGGTTAAATCAATAGAAATATACAATAACCGTACTTAGGGATGTTACAAAGATCAATGAATATCCCTAATTAGGGATATTACAAAGATCAATGAATTGGAAATTGAGCAAGATAATTGATGTGATTTATACCAATTTGGATTAAATAAAGGACTACATGATTAAGCACATCTACCAAGAATCCAATGTAGTAGATTACTTGGCCAAGCCAACTAGTGCTACAAGTAGGTAGAGGAGATAAAATTTTCTAATCAAATTGAAGCATAGGTAGAATTATGTTGAATCTAGAACTTGAGATGGTTGCAAATATTAGTGACACAACTATATAGATGGATTTACCCAGATAATTTTTGGAGATACTTTAATCAATATGGTAATTGTAGTGGATCTTTCAAAGCAGTTATGTATTTTAGTAAGGATCATTAAGGGTGGGGTCCCATGGAGGGTGGTTTCCTAAAAAATTCAATGGGCCCTATTGAATTTTTTTAGGATTATATTTAAGTGGGTGGTCCCATGAATTTTGTAGTGTAGTTTAAGCTTAAAATCTTAAACTCCTAAATTTATGGAAGCCAGTGGTCTCATGAATTTTATTATTTTGAATATTCAATCTAGTAGAGTAAAAATATTTAAAATAATAAAAACATAATTTGTGGGACAATTTCTAGCCCCACCTAATTGCACCTGCTTAAATTTTTGAACTAAAAAGTAGAGGCTACTATTGTTGAGAAAAATATTTTAATTAATCTTGTAGCATATTCTTTTTAATTCAAGGGACCCCCTGGTCCTTTGAATTAGATCCTGAAGCCCCCCATGGGACCCCAGCCTAAGGTAAACCTTGTTTGTACCATTGACAAAGATGGAAAATGAGGTCTCCATTGCTAGAATTTAGTGTGGTGCCTAGAGGAGGATGTTTCATCTCATATTGCTTATCTTTCTAATATTTTAATTCTCAAAGTAGAAGATTTATTCAAGGAAATCATGGTATAAATTTGTTTGAAGATGGGCATGTTCACAACAATGTCATCATTGAGGAGTTTTTGATAATAATTTTAGATGTAATGGGAAGAAAAATGTGTTGGAAGCTAGCAACCAACAAGTATGTCAATATTTCTTGTTAGAATCATGTGCTTGTATCAATCTCCAAATATGATCACAAGGAAACCATAGGAGACATAGGGGAGTCTTCAATGGAACATTGATGATGGAGAATGTAGCATTATAGGATTATTTTCAATTGTTCAAAAAATGTGTTTTTGCATTGTAACTTTGAAGAGAATAGAGGAGTTGAAAGAAGGTCTTTTGTTCACTTTATTCAACAACAATTTGAAAAGATTTTATTCCCCAAAATGTGACAATTTCAAATCACTCCCATTTTTTTACAATAGCTTACTTGACAAGTTCCTTGCTTATAACTAAGGTAAAAGTCCACATCATCAAATATTGATGCCACATCAACATGTGATTTACTAACCCCACAACAAATGAAGAGATTGGAGGAGTTGAAAGGAGGTATTTTGTTATTTTATTCAACAACAATTTAAAAAAAAAATCAAAATCCTTTGTGGCAATTTCAAATCACTCCCATTTTTTTATTAACTTACTTGGAAAGTCCCCTGCTTATAACTAAGGTTTCAATTCACATCATTAAATATGATGCCACATCATCATGTTTCTTGTCGAGGTGTCCCAAAATATCCAAAAATGAGTTAAACCGATAGTGATGCACTAAGTCATGTTTTATTGGTGCGTTGATGTGACAACACATGATTTGTTGCTTTTTAGATCTAATGAATACATTTGATTCAATAATGAGTACTCATGATCAACATTAACAACTTTAAATTCACAAATATATGCTATATTATTAAAAATATTGGACGTTACCTCAAAAAATGCTATCACAACTATTATAACATGCTCAACTATTAAAGTTTAAGCTGGTGGAGCAATTTCTAACTCCACCCAATTGCACTTGCTTAAATTTTTGAGCTAAAAAGTAGAGGTTGCTATTGTTGAGAAAAATATTCTAATTTTTTATTATGGAGAAAAGTGTTGAGAAAAATATTCTAGTTAATATTATAGCACATTTTCTTTTTTCTTCAAGGGATCCCTGCTCCTTTGAATTAGATCCTAAAGCCTCGCATGGGATCCCAACCTAAGGTAAACCTTGTTTGTACCAGTGAAAAAGATGGAGAATGAGGTCTCCATTGCTAGGATTTAGTGTGGTGGCTAGAGGAGGATGTTCATCGCATATTGCTTATCTTGTAAATATTTTAAATCTCAAAGTAGAAGATTCAGTCAAGGCTATCATGGTATAATTTTTTTTGAAGATGGGCATGTTCACACCAATGTCATAATTGAGGAGTTTCTAATAATAATTTTGGATGCAATGGGAAGAAAAATGTGTGGGAAGCTAGTAGCCAACAAGTATGTCAACAATTCTTGGTAGGATCATGTGCTTGCATCAATCTCCAAATATGATCGCAAGGAAACCATAGGAGACATAGGGGGGTCTTCAATAAAACATTGATAATGGAGAATGTAGCATTGTAGGAGTGTTTTATATTGTTCAAAATATGTGTTCTTCATTGTAACTTTGAAGAGAATAGAGGCTACATGGCCCATCACCTTGATTTTCTATCCCCACAAAAAATGAAGAGATTGGAGGAATTGAAAGGAGGTCTTCTATTCACTTTTTTCAACAACAATTAAGAAAGATTTTTTTTTCCAAAATGTGAAAATTTCAAATCACTCCTATGTTTTTGCACTATCTTACTTGACAATTTCCTTTCTTATAACTAAGGTTTTAGTCCACATCATCAAATATGATGCCACATCAACATGCAATTTACTAACCCCACAACAAATGAAGAGATTGGAGGAGTTGAAAGGAGGTCTTTTGTTCATTTTATTCAACAACAATTAAAAAGAATTCAAAATATTCTATGGCAATTTCAAATCACTCTCATTTTTTTATAGTAACTTACTTGGCAAGTCCCCTACTTATAACTAAGGTTTTAGTCCACATCACCAAATATGATGCCACATCAACATGTTTTTTTTTAATGTGTCCCAAAATTCCAAAAAATAGTTAAACCTATAGTGGTGCACTAAGTCATGTTTTATTGGTGCATTGATGTAGTATCACATGATTTGTTGCTTTTTAGATCTAAGGAATACATTTCATTCAATTATGAGTACTCATGATCAACACTAACAACTTTAAATTCACAAATATTAGTGTTATATTATTAAAAATATTGAACATTACCTCAACAAATGCTATCACAACTATTAGAACATACTCAACTACTAAATCACTTCCCCTTAATGATCTATTCTTATATAATTCTTGTCTCTATCGTTGACATATTTTCTACAACCTTGACTTAGAATTTTTAAGGTAAGTTCTAAAATCTTTGTATAGTGGTGCTCTATGGTATGTCAGGTATAAAACTAATGTATTAATGATTAAATCTTTTATTGTTCTGACAAACAGGTCAGTCTTAGGGAATGGAAAAATGCATCCATCTCCATTATCAAATCTTCTTTTATTTCCTTGGATTTCAATTTCTCTGAGTATGTCGATTTTAAATTTATCTTACCTTGACTAGTCTTCTTTCCAAATGTCATACGGGGATACAGATGGGTCTCAGCTTTACCTGCCATCCTTTCTTGTTTACTGCCTTAAATCTATTTATACATTTTCACACTTCGTAAGCTTTTCTCAATGTACTACCATTCTCCTACTTCCATGGGGCTTTAGTTGTAAAGGTGAGATTCAAAAAAATTAGTTCTGGCAGCTTCTCACCATAGGACTACATCTATGAAGGTGCCACCAAGGAGTATGTGCAAAAAACCCATTATTGGACAATGTTCTATCAAGCTAAGGTGGTAAGAGTGTTTCTATTGAATTCACAGGCACAGCTTGTGTGAAACTTGATTTAAGCTCAGATTTTTGCAGGTTTCTATCTTGTTTGAAACATGGTTATAGACAATTCGACAATTCTTTTAATCCATGCTCTTCAAATGCAGCTATCCAATAGAAATGGAGATGATGCACAGGTATTTAAATAGTGGTGGTATGGCTATCTTGACAATCTTTTATGAAAGATTATATATATATATATTTATTGGAACAATGCAATACATTATAAAAAAAATGGCAGTCAAAAGCTGTTCAGAAGGAAAAGACATAACAAAAGATTAATCATACTGAATAAACCAGACAATCATGTCGGACAATGACACCACTAACAAACTAATATGGTACAATTTACAACAGCAAGTACAGTTGCAAGAAAGATAAAATAAATTTTGGTTCAACTGCTCCTCAAATCTTGTATGATACTATTGGAGCTTGTTACAACTTAGCTGAAATTAAAATTATATTAACTCCTAATAATGATCAAACAAGATCAATGGTACTGCAGTACATATTCAGGAATAATAGCATATTGTCATGGGTAGGGTGACGGCTCTAGGAAAATTCACCACCAGCAATTCATCACAGAAAATTCACGGGGGAAAATTCACCATCATGATGGTGAATTTTACTTGAAGTGAATTTGTCATGATAAATTTTTCAGATTTCCAACTATAAATTGTTGACGGCGAATTTATGAGATACCAGAATGATAAAACTTAACAAATATTCATGCAAAACTTATGAATTCAACTGTGTCAACCCAAAGAAAATCCTGCAATGATCAATGAGCTCTTATGAACTGCTGCCCATGTTTACACAATCTGATAGATAGATACTTTGGAGCAAGACATTGAGGAATTGTCACCACCTTGGGGTTAAGGAAATGCCGGTGTTTCCAACTTCACATGGAATATTCAAACTAAAGTACCATATCCTCCTGCACTTTCCAAAAAGAGGAAGTGGGGAATAAGAAAGTACCCTACACAATTTCCAAAATGGGGAAAGTAGGACATAAGACTGCCATTAAATTTTTAGAGAATAATTGTGGTCCCTTTTAAGCTATTATGACTAAGGGTGGGCATATGGTTCTCAATGTATAAAATTAATCTAAAAGAGGTAGCATGATTTAATGTTTGCTTTTGAGGGAGCAGATAACTCACTTTACCAAGAAGGGATTATAATGATCCCATCTCTTGTTTCAGTGTCCATATAAATATATTTATATTGTTGGTTCTTTTGAACACAAACAAATTGGTCTTCAATTTCAAGAAAGTATTACTTGTTCAAATTTATATATAATATTAATCATATATAGAATGTTATTTTATTGATAAGTCTAGAGGTTATAGGTGATGTTTTTAAGGAAATTTATTTTATTAAATTTCAATTTAAATTAAAAGTTTTTATCAGAAATTAATTGATGAGATTTATCAAATTTTAAATTTTTTAAGATATGATTAAATTAAATTTATTTTTTGGATAATTTTGACATAATAGATTTTTTTATTTGTGACAGTTTAATCAAAAAATTGTTTCTGATTTAAAATGTATATTTATTCATCATATTATAATTTCTTACCTAGAAATGTCAATATCTATATAATCTCATTATTTCTATCAAAACTAGTTAGAGAGAAACAATTGAATATATAATATTTAGAAGATAAAATAATATCAATAATTAAATATGCACTACTTGAAATTATATTACTTAAAATTATGTTAATTATTATTGAAGAGATTAGATAAATTTATTTAATTGTAATAAATTTAAGAAACAAATTATACTTCTTAAATTACTAAAACATTTTTATTTTATGAATTGAATATTATAACTCAAAAAAAATCATTGTTTAAATCAATTCAAATTAAAATGAAATAAATATATCATTTTTTAAACTATTTTACAATAACATAAATTATATTTTATAAATATATGTTTTACATTAATACAAATTAATTAAAATGAAATTAGGTGACCAAGAGCTTTGGATCTTATTTCTTGATTTATTTTAGGAAGCGTGTTTGGCAAATTTGGGGTTGGGTGATTTTTTTTATTAGGGAGGTTATTGTTATCTTCTCTATTTTATTTTTAGGTGGGTTTTGTTCATTTTTTAATTAAATTCAAGACAACATTCACGTAATTTTTTTACCATCTTTATTTTATATTAAGATATCTTTAAACCTTGATTATTTATAAAAATTAATAAAACTTAATTGTTTGAGCAAAATTGAAGTTTTATTTTAAAAAACCAATAACAAAGAAATTATGATAATAATAGTATTATTTAGGTTGCTTTGAATTTTTTTTGAATGTCATGTTTTAAATACAATTTAATCTATTATTTAGATTTTAAAAAATATTCTTTTAAATGAGTTGTTATCTTTAAAAATTAATTATTATTTGAATATTTGGGAATATTTCAATTTATAAGTCATATAAAATATATAATATATTATAACAACAAAAAGTTGTATAATTTTATAATTTCATGTTATATTTTAGATTTGTTTCAGTGTTTAGTTTTTATGATGTTTTAGGAATTATTTTAATCTTAGACATGGTCTTTTTCTTTATCAAAGTGATCATTTTTCTTATCACACTTTGATTCTTCTTGTTGATCTAAGACTATATATTGAATTTTAAGTGATTTCTCTAGGATGAGAGCATAATGTACAAATATCTATGTGATCTTTAGTATCTTATGATTTCAAAAATAAATAAATATTGCTTCTTATCCAACTACCTATTGTTGGATAAAAACACAAACATGTGCCAATTTTGTAAAGGAAATGACCAACAAAACTTAAAAAGTCAAGTTTGTTTGCATAAAAGATGATGTCTTTATGTTTAGAATTTCAAAATGATGTAAATTAATAAGATGTAAAACTTTTGATGAAATTCATACTTTAATTCTTACTTTTTTTATAAAAAATAGATTTATATATAATTTTTAATAAATTTAAGAGTAAATTTGAATAAAAAGGAGAGGTCAATGAATGTATAGAAAAAGAGGAAATATTTTTTCCATATCTTTTTATGCACCATATACTTTTCAATTTTTTAAATATATTTTAATATATTTTTAATTTCTAATCAACATCATATTTAATTATAAAAACCTAACAACAATTTTAAAAAAAAATCATAATAAAACAAATTAAAATATAAAAAATATTTTCTTTTGGATTCTAGACTCTAATATCAAAGGGTATTTATAAATTTTCATAAAAATTATCTCTAGTTAGAGAAATTCAAATTTGAAGTTGAAGCTTTTCTAAATTTGCCCCAAAAGAGGGGTTAAGCTACCACATACATAATTTCAATCAAAAGAGTTGCAAATTTAATTACATATGAAAATTTCAATGGGAAAATTTATATTTTATAGTTTTGAGTGAAAAACTATATGTAGGTCATGTATAGGTTATATGGTTTCAAGAAAAAAAATTTTGTCCAAAACTATTTAGGGTGAAACTGTTTGCTCAAAACTATTTAGTTGGCTAAAAGTGTGACATAACTTTGTGCTTTAACCATGTCATTTATTTTATCTATCTGCCCCAAAATGTCTCCTATATTTGAATCTAATCCTTCAATTTCTAAGGAACCCTTTTGTAAACCTTTCTTTTTTGAAAAATACATCTCTCTTAATCTTTGAAGTCCTCTCTTGTAATTTTTGTGATCTACCAACATTATTATTCGCATACTAAAGGGTTTTTTAGCACTTTACTATTTAGCTTGGGATTCCTTACCATTCTCACATTCTTGAGGACATCTTTATTGTGGTTTTTTTATATATTATCTTTCTTCTTAGTGTGAGGTGATTGTGTTCTAGCCTTCCTCTTTATTTATATTTATATTTTCTTTTATGTGTATCTCTTGTTAGCATCTATCCTTATCTCAAGCAATCTTGTTAACATAGTGGAATTTTCTCCCCTATAGGTTTTTAAAATCACCATCATCCCTTTGAACTATACTCATTAGTCCAGTCAGAGTGAAAGCATCATCCAACCTTTTATCAACATCTTGAGATCTAGCATAATCCAATCAACCCAAACATCATCCTTTTTTTCCAAAAGGCTTAGCAACATATCCTTTAAATCTATTTTGAAGTCAAAACCATATCATCACACCCATAATCTCAAATCTTTCATCCTCTAAGGTCAATTGTGATTTTATGTCTATTACTAGATCCCAACACAAGAAGATCATGGAGTCAAATCCTAGTAGCTCTAATGTCACCAACATAGCAACTGTTGAAACTACAATCGAAATACCATGGGGAATGCCCCTAACTTTGTTCCTCCTGTGTATACTACCCCACAACCATAAAAGAAACCTTCCCAAGAACAAGATGGACATGTGAAAGATGTGACCAACAAATTTGAGGAGTTCACCAAAGAAGAACTCTTACAAATGACTCAAGACCTCACACTCACTAGGGAACTTGATGCAATAATTGCCTTTGATCCAAAACTTATTTCCTCAAACTTGCACAATATGGTGCTAAGCTACTGGCATAATTTAATGTTGAAACTCTTAAGGGGAAAGCTACAACCAATATTATCATGCCTTGCATGCTTGATGAGGACACATCGATATTTCATTGTACTAATCAAACCCTAAGACAACCAACAATCCCAACTATCCTTATACAACCAACGATACCGACAAATGACACACCCTATACAAAATCATGTATCAATCCATTGTATCAAAATCAACCTCAAATGGATCAAACGGTTGCACCACATCAAAACCAGCCAAATCCTATTGTCATGCCATCACAAAATCTCCCACAACATTCGAACAATCCTTTCACCACACCACATGCAACTCTGACCATAACTTGGAGACCAAACATATCAAGGAACCTATATGAAACATCTTTATCACAAGTTTCATCCATTAATGCACCTCAACAAGATTCAAACACCAACATGCAAAACATGTCAAACCTTCCTCCTAGATCATCAAAATTCACACCTAATCCATCACTACATGCAAATATCCCATCATATTAACAACATACAGCTTCACCCATCTACACTATTCCTAATCCAACCAATACACCTCAAAATCCACATCAACAATAACCTACCTATCAATACAGACAAACCAATCCACCTCCATAAAAACCTAACCCACATCAACAACCACTTACGAATCAATACAAACTAAAAAAACCACCTCAACAACAACCTACCTATCAATACACACAAACCAATCCACCTCAACAACAACTCATGTATCAAAAAAACACGCATATAGGCCCCTCACCTAACACTTTTCAAGGCATGCCACAACAACAACCCATTCAACAAAAATATCCTCCTTAAAACCAAAACCCAACATACAATAAGGTTTGAACTTCCAAAACTCTGATCCAAGTACACTTTAATACCAATATAACCCTTCACACCAAAACATACCTCCTCAACAACACATCATCCCTAAAAATCCAAATATATTTCCTCAGAACCAACACATCATCTCTCAAAATCTAAACATACCTCCACAACAACACATCATCCCTTAAAATCCAAACATATACCCTCAATATTAAAACACCATCCCTTCAAATCCAAACATACCCCCACAACATCAATATAATATCCCACAAGGACCGAATGTTCCTTCCAATACATTCAACATCCCTCAAGGTTTGGTGCAAAATCAAAACCCATCATACAACTCATACCAAAATTATAACCCACCTCAAAACACTCAAGGTGATGATTTGGCATTACAAATCCAAAATCTAAATCTAAAGATTACCGACATATAACTTGGGAAGACTAAGAAAAGTTATGCCTTAGAATATATTTCTCCTTATCCATACAACCAAAGTATTTATATGATCCCCTTCCCTAAAACCTTTGAAATTCCTAAACTTGACAAGTATAAAGGAAGAGGTGATCCTTTTGAACACATATGGGAATTCTTCATGGCTTGCATGGAAGTATCCTATAATGACACATACTTGATGACACTTTTCTCAAGAAGTCTTGGTGGGAAAGATATAGAATGGTTTTATCATTTACCTCTCGTAATCAAAACATTCAATGAACTCACCAAAAAAATTGTTAATCACTTCTCATACAACATAGAACAAGACATTTCCATAACTGATTTGTACAAGATAAAATAAAACTAAGGTGAATCCTTTGCCTGATTTTACAATGATGGTGACACAAAGCAAGAAAGTGCAAGTGGCCCATTCCCAAAAAACAACTTGTGGACATCTTCATACAAAATATAAATACTAACTTGGGATTTCAGTTGACCATGCTATGTCCTAACATATTTGACAAGATCATTGAAAAAGGCATAACCATCGAAAAGGCCCTCATCACAAAAGAACTTGTGAAGATATACTTGATAATAAAAAATATCAATCTTCAAGATCACATGACAAACCATGTCTATGGGAAAAGAACAAAAAAATTACCAATGATGGAGTAGTGGATGTCAAGTTCATATGAAACATACAACCTCCATCGAAAAATCCACCAAAATACCAATCGATGAATCAAAATTCAAATCCTCCAAGGGGATCACCAAGATCTACCAACAATAACTTCAATCAAACCAAGTGAAAGTACACTCCTTTGGGAGATCTAATAGAATTTTTTTGCACAAATTAATCCAAACCAACCTCATCAAACTACTAGAACTTTGAAACTATGAAAAACCTAAATTCAATCCTTCTTGGTCTAATGACAATGACAATTGTGAATACCATAGAACCAAAGGGCACAAAACCTCGAATTGCATGAAACTCAAAAATCGAGCATAAAGATCTAATTGATAAAGGAGAGGTTGACATTGAACACCAACCTGGAACATCTGGTAACAATGACGAGAATCTATAAGGATCCAATCCCCAACTAGGACAAATGAAATGACCAAGGTAAAGGAAGGGATTACAATAAATTCACATACTCATATGATAACTATAAGGAAAGAAGAGGTGCAAAAACACTTTCCTAATGCTAATTCTAAGAAGAGAATGCTGACATATGGTTCAATTTTAAATTACAGTTCATTAGAGATGCACATTTAGCAAAAAATTAGAACATAACAAATTTAACACAACCATAGAATGGACACCAAATTTAACGTGGGAAACCCCTTTCGAGAGGAAAACCCCCCACACCAAGAAAAAACACTTTGTATTACAGTCAACAAAGTCCACATATAGAGTTACAGATTGTTGCTCTTCGATGCCAATTCACCACATACAATTCATGTAGCATAACAATTTTGATCAATCGTGTTCCCTCTCTTTAGACTCACAACACAACTCTCAAGCACTATTGCAATGCATTACACATTATAGAATTTTATTTCCTAAGAGAATTACAATCAACCTGCATCACCAGACCCATATAGGAAACATACCAATTCAGCTCCCATTCGTAACAGTAGACCAACTGTCACATAGCAATTACCATTTCGGGCCATGTTGAAGAGAAAACCACCAAACTCTCGCCGATCTACTCGAGTCACACCGATACGTGCTTCTCACGGTACATTGTCGACTAAGTCCATCGCCACGTCGATGAGAGATTTCAACTTCTCCCATCGATACACAAATGTCTCATCAATGTCCACTTTACCATTCTAAGTCTTTTGGCTTATCAACTCGTCGAAGAGACATTGCCCAAAGTCACAACGAACACCCGAAGTCACATTGACAAGAACATTCAAGAATTCTATCAAAATTTCGAAGAGAAATTTCACAATGTCTTAGCGAAGCATCCAGGTCTCTCTGATACGAAGCCTCATCAGGATGTCAAGGAGACATTGTCCAATGTCTCAGCGATAGTGCAATCTCCTACTGATAAGATACTCCACCAAAGTTTTGGAATGTCAAGAGACATCTTAGAAACTCTCACCAAAGTGAGCTACTCGCCGAAAATGTAAACACAATGCCACAACAAGGGATATCAGTCTGTCAAGGAGACAATGAGTGAAATATCAATGACCACACAATGTCTCATCGATGAAGAGCTAGGTGAGAAATCAAAGCTTATTGGGGCCATTGAAGAGACAATGAACAAAGTCCCTTTAATGGTATATTAGATCTTGTTGACAAAGAGAGAGAAGAACACAACATTGCCAAAATCAAGCTAGTAAGTTGAGACACATTTCCAACATGCTCCCACTTGACAAAGACTTATTGGCTTATTTCAAAACTTGACATTACTGAATATAATAGGCCCCAAGGCCCATCGAACTAGCACACCACCTAAACTTGTTTGTGCTCACTAGTTTCTTTAATGCATCTGCAACATTTTCTAGAGTATCCACTTTTTCCAGACTGACCTTTCCATCCTCCACCATATCCCATACAAAATGATACTGCACATCAATATGTTTCATCCTGGCATGGAAAGTTGGATTTTTTGCCAAACAAATAGTACTCTAACTGTCATAGAAAATAATAAATTGTCTTGCATTGAACCCAATATCAAGACACAAATTTCTAAACCCAATGGCTTCCTTATAGGTGTGTGTTGCTACTATATACTCTACCTTTGTAGTAGATAAAGTGACTATAGCCTGTCGCTTGCTCATCCAACTAACTGCACCATCATTCAACTTGAAGATGTATCCACTAGTGGATCTTCTACTATCAATGTTGCCTGCCCAATTGGAATCCACATAACCTCGAATGTTGATGGATATCTATGACCCAACTGAGTTACCATGATAGCACAAAGTGTACTGAGAGGTACCTTTTAAATATCTAAAAAATCTTTTCACAGCATCTTAGTGTGGTCTACCTAGATTTTCCATAAAATGGCTAAGAACTCCCAGTACTTGGGAAATTTTTGGCCTTGTACAAAACATTACATACATTAAACTGCCAACTGCACTTTCATAAGGCACTCTGGTCCTGTCCTCCAGCTCGGTAGGAGATTTTGGACAATCTTCAACAAATAGCTTTGTTCCCTGCAACACTGGAACAACTAGCTACTTGCAACCAGTCATACCAAATCTCTCTAGGATAGTATTGATATACTTAATCTAGCTGAGCCAAAGATTTCTACTTCCTCTATCCCTTTTTATTTCAATTCCCAGAATATGCCTTGCTCCACCTAGAACTTTCATTTCAAACTTTGCCAACAATTGAGATTTTAGATTTAAAATGATAGTCTTACTATTTCCTATGAACAACATGTCATCAACACACAGGGCAATATTAAGAACTTGATCATTTTCAGTTTTGAAGTACACACAATGATCATATTTTGATCTTACCAATCCCAATGACAACAAAAACGTGTCAAACTTCTGGTACCACATCCTAGGCGATTGTTTTAAACCATACAAAGATTTCTTTCACTTGCAAACCAGATTTTATTTACCTTTTCCCACAAAGTGCTCAAGCTAGGACATATAAATTTCTTCTTCAAGATCTCCATGAAGAAATTTTGTCTTCAAATCCATCTGTTCAATCTCTAATTCACACACTTCTGCAAGTGACAAAATAAATCTGATAGATGTCAGATTAGCTACAGGAGAAAATATTTAGCCATAATCAATTCCCTCTACCTGGGAATAACCTTTCACAACCAACCTAGCTTTATAGTTATCCACACTACCATCCAAACCAATTTTCTTCTTAAATACCCATTTACAACCAACAAGCTTTCTACCTTCAGACAAGGGCACCAAACTCCAAGTTTCATTCTTTTTCAATGATATCATTTCTTCATTCATGGCTTCCAACCAAGAATCTAAATCAAATATTTCAATTGCCTCTTTCATAGTCCTAGGCTCATCAGTGCTTGTATTCAAAGCATAGGCACAATTTACATCCAACTTGGAAAAATTGTACCTTTCAGGTTGTTGCCTTTCACATGTAGACCTCCTCAAAGGCTGAGGCTGATGTTGTGGTTCTTCTTCTTCGGAACTCTCAAAGCTGCTAGAAATCTCCTCAATTTCAGGTACACTTCATAGTTCCTCTTTATCTGGAGTTCAAGGAATTTCAACTACTTTTTCTTTCCTTTCTTCTTTCATTTTGACTGTAAATCCATTGAAGAAGGTTTCATCTCATGAAAGATTACAATTCTAGTGTATACAACCTTTTCAGTCACAAGATTCCAAAGCTTGTATCCTTTCACACCAATGTCGTAGCCAATGAAGATACATTTTTCAGCCTTGTTCTCCAACTTAAATCTTTTCTCATTCAACACATAAACATATGCTTCACAACCAAAGACTCTTACATGACTTAAAGAGGGCTTCTTACCAAACCAAGCTTCCATAGGAATTTTTTCAACAAGTGCCAAAGAGGGAGATCGATTTATTAAATAACATGTTGTAGCCATGGCCTCAACCCATAACTTTTGCTTCAGACCAACATTGCTCTTGACATACTTCTCACCCTTTCCATTAGCGTGATGTTCAAACTTTCAGCAACTCCATTTTGTTTTGGAGTGTAAGGTGTTGTTTTATTCCTTTTTATTCCGTGGTCTTTGCAATACCTTTCGAAATTTGGAAAACAAAACTCACCACCATTATCTATCCTCAAGCATTTAATTCTTCTTCTAGTCTGATTTTCAACCAAGTTTATAAACTCTTTAAACCAACTGAACACTTTTGATTTACTTTTTAGAAAATACACAAATTCCCTTCTCGAATAATCATCGATAAAAGAAACATAATATCATGATTTCGATAATGAAGGAACATTTGTTGGGCTAGAAACATCAGAGTGAATATAATCTAGAACAACAAAAGACTTATGAGGACTAGAGTAAAATGAAACATGGTGTTGCTTTCCATATACACAATGTTCAAAAAAATCAAACTCAAGGTTACAATCATCAAGCCCTTCAACCAAGTTTTTATTTTTCAAAGATTTTAAGCCTTTCTCAGCAATGTGGTCGAGTCTTTCATGCCAGAGCATGGTATTTTCTACTGGGAGTTTCACCTCCAAAGAGTTTGTACCCAGAGGAACTTCGTTCTCCTTCTCTACACAAGCAACCTTTTCTGACTTTACATAGACACTATTATATTGAACATGTGTGTCTAGCTTTTACAGAGTACCAATTCGAGCACCATTGAGACTCTAGTCATTTTACAACCACCATCTGAGAATGAAACTTGCATACCAGCATCATTTAGCTTACTAATAGAAAGTAGATTTTGAGCCAAACCTAGTATGTGCATTACACCATCAATTCCTTTAATTCTTCCCTTAGGAAATTGAATTCTAACTCTTCCACGACTAACAATTTCAAGAGATGAGTCACTTTCCAAATACACCTTTCCACCAACATACTTTTCATAATTTATAAACCAATCTTTGTGAGATTTCATGTGAAAATATGCACTTGAGTCAATTAGCCAACCATCATCTGATCCCTGAGTCGCCAAGGCTGCAACGAATGCATCTAAATCACTCTGAGAAGAATCATTATCCGAATAATTTTTTTTCTTCTTCTTCTTCTTCTTCTTTTTCTCCTCTTTCCAATCCTTACAAACATGACCAGGTTGCCCACAATTCCAACATTTCACCTTGGACTTCTTGCCAAGAGACTTTGTGCTCCCTTCAAAATTTGATTTAGACTTCTTTTCTTTCTCCTTCAATCTACCTCAAACATCAAGAGCCTCCTTTTCCATCTCAGAAGATTTCATTCACATCTCTTCTAACAACAATGAAGCAACCACATCTTCCATCTTGAAATTGGTTGTTGTAATGCCAATAGCCATCACTAAATGATCCCATGAGTTAGGAAAATAACATAACAAAAAAATACAATGATCCTCATCATCTATCTTCACACCTACAGATGTTAACTGAGCAATGAACATATTGAGCATATTCAGATGATCAGCCACAGACACCCCTTCCTCCATTTTCAAAGAGTACAACTTCTTCCTCAAGAATAACTTATTCACCAAGGACTTGCCCTGATAAATGTCACCAAGTTTCTTCCACAAAGAAGATGCAAACTTCTCTTCATGAACGTTCAAGAGAACAAAGTCTACTAGATAGAGTCTTATCAACCCTTTATCTTTTCTATCTGCGAGGTCTCAATCTTCTTGCTTCATGCCTAAAGGTTTAGTTCTAGACACAAAATTCCAAAGATCTCTATCTACCAACAGGTCTTCCATTTTGAGTTTCCGCAACTCAAAATTTACACCACTAAACTTTTCAATGTCTATCTTCCCTGATGTGCTTTCCATCTTAATCTACAATCGAGATTGCCAGATTCCTCTACAAGACTCCTACTTCAGAATTGGCACAAAAAACCCATCCAACCCACAAGGATAACATAACTAGCTAGGATCTGATACCACTTGTAAGGAAAGCAGAGGTGCGAAAATACTTTCCTAATGCTAATTCTAAGAAGAGAATGCAGACATATGGTTCAATTTTGAATTATAGTTCATTAAAGATGTACATTTAGCAAAAAAATAGAACTTAAAAAATTTAACACAACCACAGAATGGACATTGATTTAACATGGGAAAACCATTTCAGGAGAAAAACCCACCACACCAAGAAAAAACACTTTGTATTATAGTGAAAAAATTCCACATACAAATTTATAGTTTGTTGCTCTCAGATGTCAATTCACCACATACAATTCAAGTAGCCTAACAATTTTGATCAATCTCTTTCCCTCCCTTTAGACTCACAACACAACTCTCAAAAACAATTACAATGCATTACACATTATAGAATTTTCCTTCCTAAGAGAATTACAATCAACCTGCATCACCAGACCCATACAGGAAACATACCAATTCAGTTCCCATTTGTAGCAGCAAACCAACCATCACACAACAGTTACCATTTTGGGCCATGTCGAAGAGACAACCACCAACCTCTCATTGATCTACTCGAGTCACATTGATATTTGATTCTCACGATACACTATCGACCAAGTCCATCTCCATGTCAATGAGAGATTTCAACTTCTCCCATCAATACACAAATGTCCCATCAATGTCCACTTTTTTGTTCCAAGTCTTTTTGCTTATAGGATCGTCGAAGAGACATTGCCCAAAGTCATGACAAACACTCGAAGTCACATCGACAAGAAAATTCAAGAGTTCTATTGGCATGTCGAAGAGTCATTTCATAATGTCTCGGTGAAGCATTTGGGTCTCTCCACTACGAAGCCCCATTGAGATGTCAAGGATACATTGTCAAATGTCTCAACGACAATGCAATCTCCTATCAACAAGATACTCCATCGAAGTTTCATAATGTCGAAGAGACATCTCAGAAACTCCTGTCGAAGTGAGCTACTCTCACCGACAATATAAACATGATGCCACAACAAGGGATATCGGTCTATTGAGGAGATAATGGGTGAAGTCTCGCCGACAACACAATGTCTCATCGATGAAGAGCTAGGAGAGGCATGAAAGCTTATTGGGCCATCAAAGAGACTATGAACAAAGTCCCTTCGATGGTATATTGTCTTGCCGACAAAGAGAGAGAAGAAAAAAACACTACTAACATCAAGCCAGTAAGTTGAGACACATTTCCAACAATAATGTGGTGGGTGCTACTCACAAATCTAGCCATCACATCACAGTCGTAACCATATCTGGTAATAATCCTAAGTGTGGTGCTACTACACGACAAGGAAGAGTTACAATCCAAGAAGCCCCACCATAATCTAAAGCTTTATCTAAGCCTCCATAAGATAAGTATGACCTTATTGACCATTTGAAAAAGACTCACACATATTTCCATCCTAAAACTTCTCAAAACATTCCTAGCTCATAAGTAAATTTTGGATAAAGCTCTCTTAGAATATTCTATACCTACCAATATTAACACTAAACAATTTAAAGCCATGGTAGGAAACATTTATTTTATGCACCATCTCGTATTCACTGAAAGAGATCTTCATGTTCGTACATACCATAATCAAGCCTTATATCTAGAAGTTTGCATCCATAAACATAAAATCAATAAAGTATTGATAGATGGTGGTGTGGTCTTTGAAACTTATAAGATAGCTAGGATATTTCAATGAGGTTATTGAAAACAAGAAAATTATAACCATCAAAGCATTTGATGATGATGAGTGAGATTTCAAAGGTACCATTAGACTTCCCATTCAAGTGGGACCAACAATAGTGAAAACAACTTGTCAAGTCTTGGACTTTGAGTTATCATACAACCTTCTCTTAGGACATCCTTAGATACATGCTATGCAATTTGTTCCTTCTACCTATCACCAATGCTTAAAGTTTCCATATAACAACATTGAAGTTACCATTTATGGTGACCTAAAACCTTTCCAATTTTGTAAAAACTTAGAAGAGAAATATCAAAAGATCTTCCAAGTTCCTAGCAATGACATCTCTTCATGCTCATTTTCCTATGTCAACCCATCATCCTTAGCCTAGTAATCCACATGAAAACCACCTAAACCTAAGCTCAAGGTTCAAGTACTAGACAATGGTTGTGGGGATTATCATCTCAAATAATCCTTCTACATTGAAAAACTTTTGTTATCTTCAAGAACATATGGAAATCCACAAGAGATTGACAAATCTCATACCATAATCAAATTCAAACCTATAGTCTTCTCTAAATGGGGAAAGTTAAACATGGAAGTCATAGATGAAGAAGATGTATCTACTTGGCTATACAAGGAAGAAGAAGAGCCACAACCTTTATCTTTTGATCACAATAACAAAGTTTTTCAGCTTATCAAAAACATGGGATTCACGGGACATGGTGGCCTTGGAATAAATCAACAAGGTATAAGGGAGCTCATTATCTTGGAAAATAACAAAAATATCAAGGACTAGGGTATGGTTCAATGGGCAATGTTACTCTGAACATCGGAAATACATCTTGTGAGGAAGGTCTATCCTCTCCTGTTGTTAAGGCATCTAATGACAATGATTCCATCGAAGATCCTTCCATGTACATCACTGACTTACTCGAGAAAACTTTCATAAATACCATCACTACCCTTTCATTTGACCAACCATCCCAATAACATAAACTCCAACTTGTTTATAATCCTCAATTAATTGACTGGGACCAACAATAAGCGCTAGTTTTATATATATTCCAAAATGACAAAGCTATTGCTGAGTTTTTAGGACTACAAGATGGAATTCCACTTGGAGATCATAAGGAATTATTTGACATAGAGCTTGGTGAAGGAGCATACATTGGGGAATATATTAGGTCCTTCAGTCACAAAAGTAAAAAAAAAAAGAGATCCCTTAGTGAAAACCATAATGGTGCTATTGGATCATGAAAAAGTAAAAATAAAGAGCGTATTTGAGGGTGAAAACCTCTTTGAGGTTCCTGGAGATGAAGGATTCAATCTCCCAAGTTGAAATTAAATTTGAGTTTGGAAAAAACTTCACTAATGCAAATCAATTAGGAGAGGGTTGCAAAAAAATTGTTTTGAATATTTATTCTATTATAGTTTCTTAAGAATGCACATTCATTAATTTAATTTTTAGATTTTAAGCATAAAATACATAACACATAATTTTAAATGGGAAAACCCTTTTGGGAAAAAACCCACACACCAAAGCACATATCAATTGTATTACTATAATATGGCAATTACATACAATGCTCAGAGTCTATACTCTTGTAGGTGCAATTCCACAATGTTACAATTCTAGAGTGAATCCAACAACATAACAACATCTCAAAATATTACAATAATCTCTAATGCAAATTACTAAGTCATTAAATAGTTTATACATCTCCAATATGAGCGCCTAAAGTTTCCATGTGTCACTTCCATAGTCTCTACATGCATGCAAATTGTAATGGTGAACATGCATTGGTCTCAACTATCCACAAAACATCTTGCCAATCATAAACTAACATGCACAAACATGGAACCAATATTAAATCCCATGCAACCACATGCAAGATAAAATCACCATAAATCATTCAACAATAAAACTAGGTGTCCACCATGAGAAAATAAAGTCAACCTCCAATTTAGAACTCAACCAAGACTCCTAGTTACTATGAGTGGTAACTCTGCCTTCACAAAGAAAATTTCCCTCCATCTCAAGCACCCAAAAATAGGAGAAATAATACATGAAATAATCAAATGGTAATTACAAAATCATGAGCTAAAACTACCTAAAATGTAGCACCAAAATTCCAAGATGGTTTCACAAGTTAAAAATAAAATATTCATTCCAATCATCATAAGTTCACCATAATTAACTCACCAAATTGGGTATTCTATTTTTTCTCCATTATCTCCATTCAAAAATACCTTATAATATGTTGTAACATGTCATAAGTATTTCAACAAGTGTGACTCCCTCTTATAACTATTTTTGTGTCCTATATGTTTTTACATTTTCAATGTGGGAGGCCAAACTTCTTGAGGCCATAACTTTTAGTTTGGGAGGTTCTTGGGCCCCTTTTCTTTAAATTGTAAAGATAAATGGGTTATATGCACTATACTTACCTAGAAGTGATGTCAAACAACGTAGAATTTTTATTTTTTCCAAAAACAAACTCTATAGCCCATTAATTGAGTGCCTCCATATATAGCCTAAAAATCACATTATTTGTAATCTTAACATTAGGAGCAAGGTTGAGACTCCTTTTATAGCATTTATAATAATTGACATACATGTATCATAATTCTCATAGTGTTTTTTATTACTCTTCCTTATGGCATTATTGAGTATTTTACTCCTTTCCCTATAATGTACTTGCATAGTAATTCTAATATCTTGAATTCTAGAATTAATTCATTAGGAGTTTTTATGGTCTCATCTATACTCTTTAAAGGCATAATATTTTTAGATACCCAAAATGAATATCCTAGGTAAAATTATATCACTTAGTACACATCACCCATTGGGAATTTGGTAGCACACATACTTATTATTTAATGTCATATAAATATCCCATTACACAACATGAGACTATGTATAGTGTCAATGTTATCACTTCTCCTAGAGCCATAATTCAAATAAAACCAAAGTAGTTTAGAAATGCTAATAGAATGTCGGTCATCCTCACATAGTGTTACAACAATTTATTGCCTTATCTCTCATAAAATTAGTGCATACATATAAGTTATCTCAAAATAATTTAATGCTAATTCCTTTTTTATCATCAAATACATGGACATACTAAGGATAGGTTTATCTCACTAAATCATAAAAGTAAAGATCTTATTAATAAAAATATGATTCAAATTAAGGTTATTAATGAAAAAATGAACTTTTAGCACCTTGGCATAATAAAGTAGTAGATAAGGAGAATCCTTTCAAGCCTATTCATACCAAAAAAACATTATTTTTCCTCAAAACTTCAAGGATATAAGTAGAAAATATTATGTTAGTGTTACACACAAAGACATCAAACATTATGAAATTATGCATAAAACTAAGTGCCAATGGAATAACATATGGTGAAATAATGGAGAACCTAAGAATTCTAGCAAACGTCACAATAGAAGCAAATGTGGGTTTTAGTACAATACTGTGATGGAGGGAGACTCTCCGTCGAACATAACCATGATCTAGTCACACAACCGCTATTACAAAATCTGGGATGCAAATACATGCAAAAATTAGACATGCAAGTTTGCAAATGGCAATAATGGCCACTAAAATCTCAACTTCCATTTTGTGCTAAAAAAATAGAAAATTTAGTTATCTTCTCATCCAAAATGAATCTCTTTCCATTTGTGACCACTTTATATGAATTTTCTACTTTCCAAAAAACTGTGACCTCCACTTTGGCACCAAACCAATCCAGTTGTCTCTTTTTTAGACCTTAATAAATTCCAAATTTTAGTCCAACTTTCAAGAGCCATAAATTTTCACTCGTGTATTGGATTGACAAACCCTCAGCATCATTGGAAATATCTTGTCGAGCAATAGGGCCACAAAAGATCTCTTTAGGGATATTTTTATTTTTGACCATTTTTCAATCCCATCTGGAACCTCTAGGTGCCTCAAAACTGACTTTGAATATTTTTAAAGAATTTTTTAAGACAAACATTAATATCTTACAAATGAAAATGGGTATTGAAGTGATTTTCTCACCATTGGATTCATTTCACCATTTTGGAGCTTTGTGTACGATTTCATGTCCATACGTGCACAAATGTCAACTTACTAAATATAGTAACCCTACTATTTTGAGCCCTTATTGAGAATTTATTCACCAAACCTAAAAAAAATAAAAATAAACAATTTTTTTGGGGGATGCAAGAATGCTCTTACACCCTAGATTCTCCTGTATCATAGTGTGTCTCACTTTTTATACTTTATAAGCTATACAAAAATGTTACATTCTATCAATTATAATAGACAAGTGGTCAACAATGTAAAGATTTATGTATATGGTTAATCTTCAATAGACTATTATTTTTTTTTACTATTTTAATGAATAATTATTTTTCATAATTCATAACATGAGATACAAATAGAATATGACCATTCTTTCTCAAGCATATATCATTGACAATAATATTTGGTGATTATATTTTTTTAATAATTTTTGATTGAATATTTTTTCATGGTTAATTTTTAATTAAGAATAATTATAATTTAGACATGTATTTTTCCATAACATATTACTATTTGAATATGTACTACAATTTTTTTTCAGGAAACAAGGACACTAATATGGAGATTTGTGTATTTTTTGAGATTTTTATATCATCATTCTTTATCTTAATGTTGTCATAAATACATGTTATCATTCATAGTAACAAACCTTAATTATTGGAAAAATAAAAAAATATATAATATTTAGATAAATACAATAAAATAATTTCTTAGAAAGTCAAAACTTAAGAGTATTTACATATATAATTTATATATTTTTATGATATTATTTAACCTAAAATAATAGGGTCCAATGTAATTAATTTTGGCAAATCAAATAAATGGATTTCTTTTAGAGGGAGAAGGTTACTACAATTTTTTTAAGGGAAGCACATCATGTTGAGAACTTCCTCTACAATAAACTTAATATATTTTTGTTGTGTCCCAAGATTAAGGCATACTATTTTGCATAAAGTATTGAATCAATATGTGGCCCAAGAGAGGGACATGTTATTATACTTCAACCCATGTATATAAAAAGAGTCAAGATAATTTGATATTAACAAAAGATAAATATTCATGTATGCATTCTCATGATCATATTTAATATGATAACAATAAAACTTCTATTGAAATATCTCTAAAATACAGACATGAAATACAAGTGACAACATCAAAAGTCACCCGTATACACCACCTTTTTTCATCAAAAAGACAATTCATGATCCTACCCCACTATCATCACCACATGTCATATCATACTATCTTAAGAGATTCTCCCATAGGAGCATGATTTATCATGACACATCCTTTGGCCTTGTTGATACTTAACTTTACCATCTAAATTCACTAATTACTCTTGGATAATCTCTCTTTCATTCTTATCATTTTATTTTTGTGTCACACATTACAATATTACACTTTCAAAGGTTATGTTATTATGTGATTTCATTTTTCATTATTTTTGCATTTTTTCAAGTGTTCATGTTTGTTATTTTTGGGAATAAAATTATGAGAATCCTTGATTTTGAATATAACCACACGTTTAATTATATCTAACTATATATTTTATATGCATATTTATTTTGTTAATAATATTCAAATTTTCAATCACATTTTAGATTTATATATCATGATTAGTTCATATATACTCAATTTTTAAGTATAATTTTTAGTTTCATTTTTTTTGTCTTTGATTTATGGGTACTCCTTCATAATACATATAATTTGAAGGGGCATATTATCTACTATTTTTATTTGATTTGTATGCATTGTTTACAAGTAGTACACTCTTTCTCTAATTGCTTAAGTTTTTGAATTCAAAAATTATCTCTTTTTTATTTATTTTAGTGATATCTATTTGAACATATTTTCTTACTTATCTTTGCATATACACCAAATTGGAAGAAAATATAGAATAAAAAATACATACTTTAGCTCTCCCTTTATGTTTTATATCCCACCTTGGATGGATGTATTTAATATAATACTTTAGCACTCATGTTTTCAATTTTGGTGAACTCATTGACCCCAAACTTATACACCTCACTTTCTTATGTTAGATCATCCATTTCAAAACACACTTAACCTAGTTCTCAAACACCATGCCCTTCTTGGACTAGATTGTGGGTGTGATCTAGTCCTTCAATTTTAAAAAGTTAAAATTCTTGATTCCAAGGACAACAATCTTAGGATGTGATAATTTTCCATTGGCATGAGATTTAAGAAGTTTAAATTGTGTATATAAGATTGTATATTTAAAGACACCATCATATGACACTTTAATCAATTGAATATTAAATATTGTAAAAAAATTTACAAATGACTTTAAACATCTCATGCATTAGTCTCGATAGGTATATCATTATTTTATGTCAATTGATATTCAATATAGAAATCAATAATCATTTCCAACCTCATTATTGAGATCCCATTACAAATTCACCTATCAAACATAGCTTGCATTAGACTCAATTAGCATTGAACATCAACTAATCACCATTCATGGTCATCTCTTGTCTCTTTTTTCACTACTATTAAATTAATCTGGGGGCTTGATTGTGATAAAGGAAGATTCATTCCCCCCTCTATACATAGAAGGCTCCTAACAATTATTTATAGCACCACATTATTTTATCAATACAATATACTAAGACAAACATTTTATGTTGGTTGTGGAGGACAAATTCAGCATTTGATAAAATGTGCTACTCAATAAAAATCATGCCACCTCAACCAAATTGTGACACACTTGCATCCTAGTAACAAAAAAAATCAAGATTATTTTATCTCATATCTCTTTTCCCATACTCAATTCCAAATTTCATACATCAACTTTCTATTGCAACATATTGATAATCATAGTAAACATTTTTTTAAGTAAACCTTAATTTTCATCTCAACTATTTAAATTAGAATTTTTATTTATCTCTCTAGCTTAAATTTCATCTCATTAATTTCAATTTCAATTTTAATTAGGATGATTTTTCCCTACAAAAATACTAGCATATTTATGCTTTGTAAAATCTATATTCAATTCAATGAATTCAAATCAAGTGATTAAAATATTGGCTTTTGACAATGGAGATCCAAGTTCAAGTCTCAAGAGGGGCAGAGGACCTAGTTCGATTGGCTAAAGCATCCTATTACAAACAAGAGATCACGAGGTTTAGTCTCCCCTTTGTCTTCGTGGTACCAAAAGGTATGTCGTGCTATAGTCACCGATCACGTGGAAAAAGTTTACCAGGCGTGCTGCAGTTTACAGAGGGCTACCTGATTCCTACAATCTAAAAAAAAGTTTCAAGTCTCAAGAATAATATCTAACGTAGAATTATAAGTGGTGATCCTTGATCTTCCACTGTTTATTTTTTAATAATAATTTATACACACGAATAATCTTTAAAAAATTCATTTATATTACTCACAAGAAACTAGATATTATATTATTCATAAAAAATAAATATTTATATTAGAAATACGCAAATATAGTTCAAATATATATTTTATCATATTCTAAGTTGGTAAATATGTTAATATGTTTTTCCTTATAATCTCTTTATTTTAACTAGATGTGCCACTTGCTAAATGTCCAATTAACATGTTATGTAAGCAATTACATGTTTGTTACATACTAACAATTGCATCTTTTAAGAATGTAAGGGATGAATCGATATAATAGCGTAAATTTATTGATCGACGAGAAAAATAAATATTTTTTAACGACCCTTAAACTATTTCACAATGTAAAATGAATTTGAAGAAAACTTATAAACTTGCAAATCCACTTATAAAAAAACCTATCTAGTAAATTATAAAAAATAAAGGTCAACATTTAACTAAATAATACCTTCACTAGCTATATTAAAAATATATTTATAAGAGAAGACCCTTTATTTTCAAAGTACAATTTCAAAAGTATGGTCGAAGTACTTCTCCACTAACAAAAAGAAAAGGATATGTAAGGTAAGTACTAGAGTGTCATGGGAATATTGGTTCTAAATGAGGTCATTACGTTTTGATGAGTACGGAAAGGTTATACATCTCCACGTGTTCCACGTGTAATCCCACGTGAAGGATCAGTTTAATATAAACACAGCCCACCAATGACATGATAACAATGTATCCTTTTGGGGAACACATGTCTCAATCTCTCAAAAGGAGATATTATGAGTACTCCTGAAGTATGGTCGTCCCCTTGGACATAAATTAATTCAGTCCCCACTTAAAAGCTCACATTTTTAGGAATATTTATGTTTGTTCAATTATTGAGATTTTGATTCTTTTAGTATATTTTATGGAAGGTACTATTGTTGAGTAAATATTCATTAATGATTTAAAAAAAAGTTATTAATATAATTTATAATGTTGTAAGAAATTGATTGGTTGTTTAATTATAATTTTATTGTGGTCCTCATTTTAATCAATGTACATATTTATTTGATTTTTATGGATATAAATATATAGATTGGCGAGGTTGATAAATGGCAATGAGAGTAGTCTTATCTCCTCCTTTCAAGTCAAAATTATATACTTCATATTTTCAGACTTCAATAAAATTTAGTCTCTTAGCATTGTAAAAAAATGATTGGTTATTTAGTTATAATTTTATTGTGGTCCTCACTTTAAACATTGATAAATGGCAATGAGAGTGGTCTTATCTCCTCCTTTCAAGTCAAAATTATATACTCCATATTTTCAGACTTTAATAAAATTTAGTATCTTAGCATTGTAAAAAAATGATTGGTTATTTAGTTATAATTTTATTGTGGTCCTCACTTTAATCAATATACATATTTATGTGACTTTTGTGGATATAAATATATAGATTGACGACATTGATAAGCGACATTGATAAATGGCAATGACAGTGGTCTTATCTCCTCCTTTCGAGTCAAAATTATATACTCGATATTTTCAGACTTCAATAAAAATTAGTCTCTTAGCATTGTAAAAAAATGATTGGTTATTTAGTTATAATTTTATTGTGGTCCTCACTTTAATCAAGGTACATATTTATTATTTATTTGACTTTTTATGGATATAAATAGATAAGTTGTTAATATTGATAAATGACAATCACAATGGTCTTTTCTCCTTTCAAGTAAACATTATATATTCGTTATTTTTCTAGACTCCAATAAAACTTAGTCTCCTAACATTGTAAATAATTGATTGGTTATTTAGTTATAATTTTAATGTGGTCCTCACTTTATATATATTATTATTCAAGGGGTAAATGCTTTTGATCGGAGCTATAAACCATAATACAACCATTCAACAATACCACCCCAATGAGGTTTGAACCTTGGCGGCAAGAACAACAATGCCACCTATAAACCATCACACCATGCCAATACCGACAATGTGGTCCTCACTTTAATCAATGTATATATTTATTATTTATTTAATTTTTAATGGATATACATATATAGGTTGGCGACATTAATAAGCGACATTGATAAATGGCAATGACAATAGTCTTATCTCCTTTCAAGTCAAAATTATATACTCAATATTTTCCTAGACTTCAATAAAATTTAGTCTCCTACCATTCTAAGAAAATGATTGGTTATTTAGTTATAATTTTATTGTGGTCCTCACTTTAATCAAGGTACATGTTTATTATTTATTTGACTTTTTATGGATATAAATATATAGGTTATTGATATTGATAAATGGAAATGGCAATGGTCTTGTCTCCTTTCAAGTAAACATTATATTCGTTATTTTTTTAGACTCCAATAAAACTTAGTCTCCTAATATTGTAAAGAATTGATTGGTTATTTAGTTATAATTTTAGTGTGGTCCTCACTTTAATCAATGTATATATTTATTATTTATTTGATTTTTTATGGATATACATATAGGTTGGTGACGTTGATAAGCGACATTGATAAATAGCAATGACATTGGTCTTATCTCCCTTCAAATAAAAATTATATACTCGATATTTCCTAGACTTTGATAGAACATAGTCTCCTAGCATTGTAAGAAAATGATTGGTTATTTAGTTATAATTTTACCGTGGTACTCACTTTAATCAATGTACATATTTATTATTTATTTGACTTTTTATGGATATAAATATATAGGTTGGGGACATTGATAAATGACAATGATAATGGTATTGTCCCCTTTCAAGTAAACATTATATATTCATCAAAGACATTAGATTTCCATAGTCCATATTGAATTGATGTGCTTTTTTTTGGATTTGATTGTGATGCAAAAAAATTCATGCAATCAAATCTAGAAAAAAGCACATCAATTTGTTATTTTTCTAGACTTCAATAAAACTTAGTCTCCTAACATTGTGAAGATTGATTGGTTATTTAGTTATAGTTTTACTATGACCCTCACTTTAATCAATGTACATATTTATTACTTATTTGACTTTTTATGGATATAAATATATAGGTTGGTGATATTGATAAATAACAATGACAATGGTCTTATCTCCTTTCAAGTAAAAACTATATAGTTGATATTTTCCTAGACTTCAATAAATCTTAGTCTCCTAGCATAAGTACATGTTCCATTAATATAAAAGACATTACATATTATCTATCACAAAGGAAGTTTAGGAAAAAAATTCAATTCTAAAATTCAATTAAAATATTAAAGCATTAATGATGAATCTTAGTTTCAAGCACATTTTGAGTTAAAAATACTTACTTGTCAATTGAAACATTAATTTTCAATTTGAATTCATAGTCTTTGAGAGAGTACTATATCAATACGCTATATTTATTAGTGTTGATGGTTAAATAGAGTAGGGGTTGTAGTTGTACTGAGATTTTCAATTATAACAAAAAAATGAAGAAGTGCATATGTTTTTCGTGGGTAGGTGCTCTACAAATTAAATTGCTCACCATTTAAGTACTATGTTTTAGCATTTTATCCACATGTGTCTCGAATCATGTTGATGCATGTATTTATTGTCTCCCTGATATTGCCTCATTAGTGGCGTGAGGAAAATAAATTAATTGTCGATAGTCTAATATGTATTGTCTTGGTGTCTTCCCTACAAAATAACAAAGACTTGTACCTACATCCTAGAAAGGGAATTGTAAATTTCCAAGAAAACATTGCGTATCCACCTCTTCCTGAATTAATGTGGCAACAATTGTATATAATATACCTTTTTGATTTTTTTTCCATTTGAACTTTAATAAAGGTCTCTACATTAAACTCTAATTGGAAAATTCTACTCAATTTATCTAGTTTTCTTTTGTTTTATTATTTATTTGAAGTGTGTCAAGCACTTATCTCCTATAACTTTGTTATTTATGTTTATATAGTCCCATTGACACATTTTCTATTTTGTGTACATCATTTTTTTTAATTTCTCCAAGAAAATTCAACTAAACTATTTTATGGAAATGAAGATAATGGAATTTCTATTGACTATGATATTTTGGTGCATTTGAAGTTGTGTAAAGAGTTGCATAGTCAAGAGATTTAATATTTTTAGAGCTACACTATGTTTTCTCTTAACAAGAATTAAACAAACTTGGATTATCTCTGGCCCCTGAACAAACCATTGCTAAAATTCCACATATCCTACTTTTCTTGATTGTAAGCTCGTGCATAGAACATTGATTCAATTTTGACGGCTCATAATTTCATGAGAAGTGTGGGATGCATGGAAATTTTTATCTATTTGTCCTTTGTTGTAAGGATTTTTTCTATTCCTTATGGCTTGCAAAAGACCTCCTTGGCTAATGCCAACTTTGTTCTCAAGGAGGAGATAGATAGCCAATATGTAGATGTTATGCATTTTCTAACATGATTAAAGTTGTGGCCTTGTATTTAGCCATGGTTGCAAGCCTAGATAATGTTATTTTTTTGTTCCAATCTTACCTATAGGAACTTTAATTTATTAACTCTTTATGGTCTTCTTCATGTAGCTTTAGTCTACAAAATTTATTATCTAAATGTAATTTGTAAATAATTTTTGGGCTTTCCCAATGAGGGCTATTAATAGAAACATTATTTTACTTCTTCATTTAAGAAATAGTAGCTAACATCTCTAGTAAATTTACTACAAATTGCATGTTAAATTTATTCATATGCACCAATCAACTCCTCTGATGTGTTCCCAAAGGTTTCCCCTCTTAAACATAATAGACTCCTAGAAGAGCAGTGACTTCTAAAACCAAATTTGTATTATTAAACACAAAAATATTAACTAAGATAATAAAATGGTAAACATAATCCATCAAATTAAAACTCAAAGTTTTAGAAATAAAATAAACAAAAATTTAACCCTTTTGCTTCAATTTAGCTAGTTACAAATCATGCCAATTATAAAAGACTTGTTGAAATGATGATAAAGGTAAATCATCTTCATGATGTACATACAATATAGAGAGATTTTCCCTAATTTAAATAATATTATAAAAATCCTACTTGTAGATAGTAGTTGCTTTATGTGATAGGTTATAATAGAGAATTCTTACTTAATGAAGCTTGGGATGAAACTAATGCAACACAATGCCACCAAGATATTGCCTACCTTATTACAATGTAATCCTAGTTTAAAATATAAATGGTCAAAGTAAACATAATTCATTTTATTGTAAATTGAATTTATCCTAGATAGTCAAACTCATGTCCCTACTAAAATATAATTTATTTTATTCCAAATTACTTTTCCTGAAAGAAACTAGTCCACTTAATTTAGATGAAATTAGGCATGAAATAGATTCAAAAAAGAAATAATTCAAAGATCAAAAGCCACAAAATTAAATCTAAATTAATTCAAAATAAATCTTTTGGTCATGCTTATGTAATATAATTAATGGGAGAAATCTAAAAATTCACCAAAATAAAATAATAAACATGGAAGTACACATTTCATGTGATATATCTTCATGGGTATTTGTAACAATGTGTTGTGCACAAAGATGTGAAGGATAGTAATTTGATGTTGGATTTTGTCTTCAACACAAAGATTGGTGATTTTAGCCTAGATAGATTGGTTGGACAAAATCACACATCTCATATAGAATCATTAGATTTTATTAGTACTAATTTTAATTTTTGGATTTTGTGGTGAATGGGGCAAAGATCAAACTATAAATTTAATTTGTTCAAAAATCACTATGTAGGCATCATGTTGTCATCATCGAATTATCCTAAATCCAACTAAAACATCAAATTATCCTAGTGAAATCTTGTTTATAGATAGATACATGAAAAACATGTTGTATTTTAATAGGAAAAACACTTTTTCTTAAATATTATTTAAAGCTAGAGATTTTTGGGTTCTCTTCAACTAGCTCCCAAAGGTTGGACAAAAGGACACACGAAGTTGCAATGTTAGCCCATAGTCTCCAACCATGTGATATGTCACTTGAAGGTCTTAGCCAATAATTTCATGGGATTGAAATTCGTTTTCTATAATGTGACCTAGATGGCTAGGATTCAATTGAATAGAAAATTATTGATGATATCAAAATTGGGGTGCTTTCAAGAATGTTTCAAGGATTATGCTTTCATGACTATTTTCTAATATTGTTATACAAACCTTATCTATGGAGTGCGAACATAATTTTTTTTACAAGCAACATAGATATTATATAGATAACTCGACAAAACATATAATATATTTTTAATGAACAATGGTTGTTGTCCCCTAAGCACTTTTCTTAAGAAAATAGTAAATTTCCTTAAAGTTGTGATGTTGAAGTGTTACAAATTACAGTAGATAGGTGTGTGAATAAAATGAAAAAATAAATAAATTGAATAAACATAAAAAATAGAGTTCAATGAGTAATTTAGTCAAGATAAATCTTAAATGGAAAAACTTCATGTGTCCAACAAAAAAATTACATTTACATCAACCCATGCTTCATGGTTCTCCATAATGTCTTCCCATCCAATCTTGTCCATCCATTCAATCTAGATCTTAGTCCTTCACATAATTCCAAAAAAAAAATTGTAATACTTACCATCCATCATTTTTCAATAATATCTCCACCATCCAAATTAATTGGATCATGGAACTCTTTTAGTACACCAATTATAAGGTGCCACTTGAAGGTATTGGGAAAATGTGTCTCAACCTTAAAATTACATAAGTTATGGTTGAAA
This sequence comes from Sequoiadendron giganteum, assembly GCA_007115665.2. NCBI lineage: Eukaryota > Viridiplantae > Streptophyta > Pinopsida > Cupressales > Cupressaceae > Sequoiadendron > Sequoiadendron giganteum. Next base: position 615,642,170 of record CM021107.1, read on the forward strand.
CTGATGCAGAGAAAAAGATTCACAACTCAACATGCCATTCACTTGACAAATTTCATAAAATTATTCATCTCAAACAATGATTAAGTGCATTCTAGATCACGTTGGAAACATAACCATGGCAACCCACAATTTAATGCAATGAATAGTCACTAATAACTTCTCCAAAACAAATAATAAAGCCAATCGCTTTGGTTAGATTTAATATAACATAATTAAAGACCTCCCTTCCAATTTGTATGAAGATCCAATGGTGGAAAAATAAAGTTACTGCATATTTCTCAAAACTACAAACCCCAGGCAGTGTTCAAACCTGCCCTCACCAAAATAGTCATATCTTCCACAAAAATCAATACAATTTAATGAGACAAAAAGAATTGGAAACTAGAAACAAAGATCTTTCCATCCATATATGATAATCCATTATTTGAGTCCATATCAGGTTGTACAAAGCACAACTTCAACCTGAAAAAAATCTAAAAAATCAGAAATGCATACAAAACTTGAGGTTGCCATTCTTCAAACTTCAAAAATAATGTCTCCAACCTCCCAATTCGAGTTTTGGAGGGTGCACTTATAAATTTCCAACCAAAACCAACTATTTTCAACCACGTTTTAATTAGTTTGTTGAAAAAACACCTTAATGACACTTTTGACAAGTTGCTTGACAACTTTCTTGAGCAACTTTTACAATTTTTACAATATGGAACAAATTTCGACATTAATTGACAAATGACTTCAAATATGAATTCCTAAGACTCAAACACCTATAAAATGGTTTGAGAAACCTTATTATAAGACCCAATACACAAAATAGAGCAACTATTTACAAATGGCCTCATGGAGGCTTGAAAGCAACTTGGTGCTCCTGCACCATACACCCCTTGAAGAAAAAACTCAAGTCCCCTGAGTTAGCATAAAATAAAGCACCTACAAAAAGAAATGAATCTTCACTATCACCTGCAATTACAAACATTTGTATCTTCATCTTAACCCATGGATTTTTCTTCTTTGATATCATGAACACAATAAGAAAAATGTGCCTTCCTATCATCTTATCATCATCTAGGCTCCAAAACTCCATTTCTTGTGTATAAACCTCACTAGCATCATCTATATCTTCATTCTTATAATTAGAGTACCATATATAACCTGCATCATACTCTTGCAAACCTTCATATACATCATTAGCAAATAGATCTGCAACATCTTTATTAACAACCTTATTATCAACAACAACTTGATCATGAATATCAACATCAATGTTATCAACAACTTTATCATCATCAACTTGAGTATCAATAACAAGGTTATCAGTAACATCAACAACCTTCTCAACTTGTTCATCAACAACAATTTCATTAACTAATTGAGTACCAAAAACAACCACATCATTAATCTCAACATCAACATGCTCATTAACCAACAAAGAAGTTTGTTCATCATCAAACACAATCGAAATATCATGCATCTCAACTTGTAACTTATCTTGCTCAACTTGAACAGTAGATTCAAATTCTACCTCTATCTCATTTGTTACCTTCTTCTATTTTCTTTGATTCTTCATAATCTTCTTTAGAGGCCATCTTAACCTCTTTGACATTGGTATATTCCAACTCCTTTGTGCTTCCTTAAGAAGTTGGTTTTCTTTGGCTAATCTTTCCAACCTTTGGCTTATCTTTTCCATGGCTATCTCAGACTCTATTTGTATTGCCTTTTGTCTTTCCTTCTTTCTCATTTCCTTTTCCTCTCTTTCCTTCTTCCTTCGTGAATCCTCAGCCTGCCAAAATCTCTTTAAAAATTCCATCTTCACAATCAAGTCTCTCCTTGCTTCCACTTCACCTTGCCTCACATAGGCAATCAGGTTCCTTCCTCAACCTGCAAACAAACACACTCACAAACCACAAACAACTTTCCCAGAGCATCTTCAGGCTCTGATACCAAACTGATGCAAAGAAAAGGATTCAAAACTCAACGTGCCATTCACTTGAAAAATTTCATAAAATTATTCATCTCAAACAATGATTAAGTGCATTCTAGATCACATTGGAAACATAACCATGGCAGCCCATACTTTAATGCAATGAACAGTCACTAATAACTTCTCCAAAACAAATAATAAAGCCAATCGCTTTGGTTAGATTTAAGATGACATAATTATAGACCTCCCTTCCAATTTTTATGAAGATCCAATGGTGGAAAATAAAGTTATTGCATTTTTCCCTAAAATACAAACCCTAGGTAGTGTTCAAACCTGCCCTCACCAAAATAGTCATATCTTCCACAAACTCAATACAATTTAATTAGACAAAAAGAAATGGAAACTAGAAACAGAGATATTTCCATCCATATATGATAATACATTATTTGAGTCCATATCAGGCCGTACAAAGCACAACTTCAACCTGAAAAAAATCTAAAAATCAGAAAATGCATACAAAACTTGAGGTTGTCATTCTTCAAACTTCAAAAATAATGTCTCCAACCTACCAATTCGAGTTTTGGAGGGTGTACTTATAAATTTCCAACCAAAACCAGCTATTTTCAACCACCTTTTAATTATTTTGTTGACAAAACACCTTAATGACACTTTTGACAAGTTGCTTGACAACTTTCTTGAGCAACTTTTACAATTTTTACAATATGGAACAAATTTAGACATTAATTAAAAAATGACTTCAAATATGAATTCCTAAGACTCAAACACATATAAAATGGTTTGATAAACCTTATTATAAGACCCAATACACAAAATAAAGCAACTATTTACAAATGGCCTCATGGAGGCTTGAAAGCAACTTGATGCTCCTGCACCAAAAACATAAGGTATTGTTCATATGACGATGACAGGGGAGCGTGGGGTCTCCCCCCCCTGTGAGGGGTATGGGGGGATCATCCCCACGGCTGGGGGTCTAGGGGGTAGTGTGCCTTGATGAGGGATCGAGGGCAGTTCCCCCAAAATCCAAATTTTATGTACACTTTATTATAAATCTAGATCAATCATCATTATGTCGCATATCTGACGGTCGATATTTTTTGTTGGCTTGACTTGCACTAAAAGGCAACTCTATTTTATGAGGGAATTGTATTATCATTATTTATTGTGATGTATTATGAGAGTCTGATAGCGGTTGTGTTACCTCTGGATCTCTGGTTGGTGATACTCCTGTGAGAAGCTTGCTCTACAAGTATATTGTAATATTTGTGATTTTTGAATAATATATTGGGTGGCTTTTGGAGTGTGGAGTTTTTTCCCGAAAGAATTTTCCCATGTAAATCATTGTGTTGTGGTATGCATGATATTTATGTTTATGTTTGTTTAATTTTATTTAATTATTAAAAATCTATAAGTTTTTTGTATTATTCTCCTCTCAAGATTAGTGTACAAAGTTGTTCCACTACCTTAGCTTCCTTACAAAAGGCCTCTCATGGATCCAACCTATCAAAAAATCCCCACCATTGATATCTTCAATCATTCATAGCCCTTAATCATTCACCCTTGAACTCTATAAATAGTTTATTGTAATATCCTTAATAAAATATTTTAACAATTAAAATCAGATTTGAAAATGACAAAACAACTTTACAAAATTTACAATAGATCTCCACACATAATGATAACTAGTCTTCAACACATTAACACTGAATTGCGCCAAAAAACATTCAAAGTTTATTTTCTTGAAATAGTTAATTTTATTCCTCAAAAAGGTTTGATATATCTGCTCAACACCAACAACAATAAAAAGATAAGTTTTGGAACATAACCTATAATTTCTACACAAACTAGCAAGCTAGTCGACACCGTGATTGCATCGAATGATTTAGAAGCTCCTACAACTTACATATTTGACATGAATCTGATTTTTATATCATAATGGAATATTATAGTTCAAAATACCACCAGTACCCAAAATACAAATAACTACTAAATATATTGAAATACACACAGGGTATTTCACCCAAACAATGCCAAACTAAACCCCACATGAAATATGAATGATATAGCTCATGGTAATTAAAATGAACAATGAAATAAAATAAAAAAACACACCACATGAAAAAAGCAACACATTGAAAACACAATATGCAAACTTGAACTCACAAACACAACACAACATTGAAAATTGTTGAATCTGCCCAATCTTTGAATCTCCAATACAATCTGTAGATGAGATTACCCTCTTCAACCAAAGGTTTTTTATCCTTTGATTCCATCAACCGATTTGCTTTCTTCACTAATCACAATCTCCTATTAGTTTTTGTCCAGAAAATAAATTATATGAACACAAGTGCTCAAACAATTTGATAGAGTTTATGTATAAAAAAATGGTATGGGCTTGAAATGTGTATCTGTCTACAAGTAAATAGATGACCAAATCAATATAAATTGACAACCAAATCCAAATTCCCCTCTCTTGGAAAATAAATAAATTAATATTACTTTCATCATTTTCCCTCCAAGAAAGCTCACCATTTTGATCATTACAAGATTCCTAACAAAAGCTAGTGATGTAGGAGCATCTGGGTTTTGGCGCAATCTACATCAACCAAAAAGATGGTTTGGTTTTGATTTCACAATTTTGGTGTGTGGTGATTTACAATCGTTGTGTATCATTTAAATCTTTTAATGCATGTTAATCTTGTTGTGGAGGTTATGATAATTAAGATAAAATGTTTAATAGCTGGTTGGTGAAAATAGAAATACAATATCTATTGCACCATTTTAAAACTATGAAATACAAACTTTGATACATGTTTTTTTGTTTGGAATAAATATTTAAATGAGAAAGGCATAAAATTTCGAGCCTACGCCTCTACAAGATAAGCCAAATGTAGACAATGAATAGGTGTATCTCAAAAGACAAAATTAGAAAAGATAAAAGAAATATTTGTATGTAGAAATGAAAGGTCATGGATAGAGAAAATAGAGAGGGTGTTTTAATAAAATAGAGGTTTGGCTCTGAGATAGGTAGAAAAGAAGGTGTTGCACCCAAATTGAGACCCTTTAAAACTAAAATATAAAAATGTAAAAGATTGCAAACTTGGGAGTTTCACGCGAGGAATAGAGAAGAGGCACAGGATAACAAACCACAGTGTAAGGGGGATGTGCAAGAGTTCATGGTGTGCAGATAGTGAGCAGCGATGGAAAAGAGAGGCACTTGGAAAAAGAAAGAGTGTAGCGTGGTAATTGGAACAAAAAAAATGGTTTATGTAATGCTTGGCAAATAGTGGAGTGTATTTGTTTAGTTCTACAAATTGATAATTGAGGAAACTATAGAGGGGCACATTCAGGGGAAATGATAAGATAATATGTTGAAGGATATGGTTGTATAATGGTTGTAATTACTGTAATGAATCGGTGAATTTGTTGCTAATGAATTCAATAGTTGCCTTTGATGAACTAAAATCTTACTGTAACATTTATTTGTAAAATGGCATTGGTTTTTTGAAACTTTATATTATGTCTAAAAAGTGAAATTCAACGTGCAATTCAAATTTTAAATGTTGGAGAGTATTTTTGTAGAGTCATTGCTACTAGAATTGGTAGTCTAATAAGACCCCCATTTCCTATCTACATCAATTGGTATCAAAGCATGGAATCTTGAGAGTGGAGAGAATCCACCTGGACCTATGGTTAGAGTTGTCTGAGAAGCTTGAGAGAATTGTTGCAGGTGCACAAGGATTCTTAAGAAATTGAGATCCGAGAGGGAAAAGCCATGAAGTAGATTGAAAAGTGATTTGAGTTGTGGAGGATTGCAACAAACAAATATGGGATGGGTCATGAGGAGACTTGCGAGGATATTCTTTTGGGAACAATATTGGGAGAAGGTAGAAAATGAAAAGTTTGAGAAAATGGGATAGATAGTCCATGAGGAAGTGGGAAATATCTAGGCCAAGATTGAGAAATTGGAAAAGAATGTTGGCAAAGATGAGAGGACATTGGTGAAGAAAACTGAGAAGAATAAAGAGAACAACAAAGAGAAAAGTAGAGGAAAAGAGTGTTGTAGTCTAAGGTGGAATGAGAAGGATGTGAGAGAAGTCCCTATAGATGTATGTAAATAAGATGAGAAGATGAAGGAAAGTGTTCAGAAGTGAAAAAAAAAAAAAGATGGTAGTAGAGGATGGAGATGCAATTGAGATTACAATGATGGAGATTGAAGACGTTGCAACAAATGATGAGGGGAAAAAAGTTACAATAGCAAAAGAGAAAGAGGTAAACTTGAATTTTCTTGAAATTAGTTATGAGAAGGTTGAGTGGAAATTTTATATTGTTGAGGTGAATAAGGAGTTAGTTGATATCCAGAGAGATCATGTGATTGTAAATTAGTGTATGGATAAGTTTTTTGCATATACAAGTTTTGGAGGATGTTGTAGGATTTTGGTGGATGCGGTCGGTTAATGGTGGGATATATCCCACAAATGAGTGGAGAAGAGGGAGTATTTGGTAGAGGAGGATGGTCTATGGTGGACATGAGTCCATGAGAGGGAGAAGGTGTTAGAGTAATAAGTTATTTCACTTAAGTAATTTAATCATATTGATTAATTAATTAAGTCACTTATCACTTTAGTTTTACTTAAGCTAAACTTAGGCACATTAATAATTAATTATTTATTAATTATTAAGTGTGCTCACTAGGGTTTCCTTTTAGGGTTTGATCTCCTTTCTTAAGGATTGATCTCAGTGTAATTATTCATTCTTTTAATGTATTTTTCAGCTTGAGGCTTGCAAAGCATCTTTGTTGTTCTGGACATCCTTCTTTCTTTGTGACGAGTTATTGCTTGCAGGTGTTAATTGGGGTCTGTGAGGTTGGTTTATCAACTTTTACATGGTATCAGAGCTTTAGATCTGTAGCTGCCTATTCATCTTTTGAAGGATATTGCCTTACAATTATTTTTCAAGTGTAAGGGTTTCAAGCTACGATGGGTTTTTGCTAGATTAGAGGGTTTTTCCACCATTTTTTGAGAAATTTCGACCTTGATCTCTCAAACGGTACATGATGGTGTAAAACGGACCTCCCTATTTTCATATAAAATATGATAGGGTTTGTTGAAAATTGTTTTTTTTGTGTTTTTGGGGATTTTCGAAAATGCTGCTAGAAAAATTCATACGACTGTACGGATCTGTATAGATGGCTCGATTTTTGTGCCATATTTTTTGCTGCACATAACATTTTTGAGCCGCCTCGATTTACATGTCATATTGGTTTTCGTACTACCTCATTTTTTGTGCCATGAAGGTACAGTTGAATATTTTATTAATTTTCTAATCTTTAAATTAATAAAATATTTGGTTTAAAGCCAAAATGAGAATTTTTAATAAAATGGTCGTATCTTGAGCATATAGAGTCCATTTTAAAAAAATGAATAGGCGTTAGAAAGATGGTTCTGGGCACCATCCAATGGTGTGGGTTTGATTTTTAGATTTTTCCATCTTGATATTTTTTTCACCTACCAAATTCAGAACTAGTTGTTTTTACTCCGGGAGGCGTAACTTTTGCATCCAGACTTTGTTTTGCGCAAACGAATAGGCGTCAAAAATTTGGTTCATTTATCTACACAGATCTCCGACTTGATTGTCTAGAAATTTTTACTAGGTATCTGATTTTTTGTTAGATCTCAACTTTTGCTTTCTTGGTTATTTTCTTGGGAAACGTGCAATTTAGACTATTTTTTTGAGATCAAAGAGAATTGTTTTTTTCTTTGAGAGTATGTACTGCTGTTTTTTGTCATGGATTCACATAATATTGCAGCCCTTACTCCATTCAACTACTTTGGTTGGAAAAAACCAAATAGAGATTCATTTGATCACAAAGGGTTGTACAGAGTGACCATGGGTACAAAAGTTGAACCTACAGGTGTTGCTGAAAAGAGAAAATGGTTTAATAGGTGTGATGAAACTTTTGGTACTTTATGTTTGTCTATTTCTTCTAATCTTATTTTTCATGTTGAGTCTTGTACTACACCCCATCATATTTGGACTACTTTAGGGTCTTTGTTTGGGAAGCAGGATACTATGAGAGGATTCTAGTTGGACAATGAGCTTATTGGCTTAAATCCTAAGGATTTTGACAACATCCAAGAGTTCTTCACAAAACTCAAGTCACTTAGATTGTAGTTGACACAGTGTGGTATTCAGAGGCAGGAATCTCAGTTGATATTGTCCATTTTTTCTAAGCTTGGACCAGATTATTCAGTTTTTGTATCTACCTTTTATGCCACTAGAGATGCCCTTGGTACTCGGTTTACTATGCCATCTCTTGATGACTTTGCTTCATCTCTCACTCGAGAGCAATCTAATTTTTCTAGGATGGGCAAGTTGAAACCTTCTACATCACAAACACTTATTACATCTCAGGGGCACACATATTAGAAGGCTTCTATTGGACAAGGAAAGAAACAAAAACAAAAGGATTCCAAATCTCATGAGCAGCAAAAGGAGTCCTCAAATTCATCTTCCTCTTCTAAGGGGAAATCATCTAAGAAGGAGAAGGTTACACGTGCATATTGCAAGAGGGAAGGAAATGAAAAACATAGTTGTTATAAGAAGGACATTGATGAGTTAAAACATCTTCTTCAGAAACATTAGATTGATTTTCCTTCGAGTATGTCTGCATCATCTCCTTCCCCTCATTCTTCTTCTTCAGAACAATCTGACAGTGGCACAACTAGTTTACATACTTCATTAGATATGAAGGGACATGCTCTTTGTGCTTATTCATTTCATGGATCAGGGAGATGATTTCTAGATTCAAGAGCATCTCATCATATGTCACTTCACAGTCTATGTTCACTTCCTTTGACTCTTGCACTATGTCTCCCATTTTTATGGGAAATAATACATACATGAGTTTTACAAGGAAGGGGTATATTATTTTTGGGGGCAACACTTTTGAGGATGTCTTATGTGTTCCTCATTTGATGAACAACCTTCTTTCCATATATCAGATCACACATGGAGGCAATGGTAGATATTTGGATTTCACACCTAATTCAATTATCATTAGAGACTTGGAGAGTAGAGCGGTTATTGCTACTGGGCTGGTGGATCACTCATCTCGATTGTATTCCTTTGTAGATTTTTTTTTTTCTGATGGTGCTTCTATTCCTATAGTTGTTCATCACACTTCTAGTGTGAAGCATCGTACAAAGGAGACATTTGGCTTCTTGAACCTTGGTGTTCTCACTTCGGATCCAGTTCTTGAGCCATCCATTCCATATCCTCCACCTCATGTTGTGGTTGTTGATACTTCTATGGCTACATATGTGGTTTCTTCTATTTCAGTGCGCAAAGACCTAGTTGATCATTCATCTTTGGAGGTTTCATTTCAGTCTTCATCTTCTTTGATTTATTCATTGGTTGAGGTCACACCTGCTTCTATGGAGACATCTTGGGCTACACTTGATTCACCTTCAGAGATTGCATTCATGAGGATTCTTCCCTCTCACTTCTTTCAGGAGATGTGGTTTCTTCAGGCTTTTTGAAGCTACTTCATTATGGGGGGGCTATGTGGTCTCTTTCTTCCTCTCTTTTGGGGGGTTCTTTCATGTATCTTTGTGATGGATGGTGTCCTTGGGGGGTCTTATGGAGTCCTCCATCTTTCATCACTTAGTTGTTTTTTGCATTCTATTTTGGGGAGGATTTTTGTTCCCACGTGGTTTTCTCCTTTACCCCATTTGGTTTAGTTTGCATTACATTTGTACATGGTATCTGATCAGGCCTTATTGTTGCGACCCATCTTTTCTTTCATGCATCTTTTCCTAGTGTTTTAGCTACTTCCTAAGTTCATCTTAAGGGGGGGTGTTAGAGTAATAAGTTATTTCACTTAATTAATTTAATCATATTAGTTAATTAATTAAGTCACTTATCACTTTAGTTTTACTTAAGCTAAGCTTAGGCACATTAATAATTAATTGTTTATTAATTATTAAGTGTGCACACTAGGGTTTCCTTTTAGGGTTTGATCTCCTTCCTTAAGGATTGATCTCATTGTAATTATTCATTCTCTTAATGCATTTTTCAGCTTGAGGCTTGCAGAGCATCTTTGTTGTTCTAGACATTCTTCTTTTTTTGTGACAGGTTATTGCTTGTAGGTGTTCATTGGGGTCTATGAGGTTGGTTTATCAACTTTTACAGTTTGAAGAGAATGCAATGTTATTGGAGGGAGATGGTGTGTGTTCCGACATGGTGCTAAAAGAAGAGGAAGAAATAGTTTTATTGCAGGTTGGTTGCAACCTAGAAGAGTAGTTCAAATACTCAACTCCACCTTTGTGAGCCTATGCTTATAAAATTTCTACCCAATGTCTTTGATGCAAGAGAATTCGAGTTCTAGCGCAATTTACATCAACCAAAAATATGGTTCGGTTTTTATTTTACATTTTTGGTGTGTGGTGATTGATAATTGTTGTGTATCATTTACATCTTTTAATGCCTATTGATCTTTCTGTGGAGGTTATGAAAATTAAGATTAAATTTTTAATAGTTGGCTAGTGAAAATAGAAATAAAATATCTATTGCACCATTTTAAAACTATGAAATACATACTTGGGTACATATATTGTTGTTTGGAATAAATATTTAAATGAGAAAGGCATAAAATGCCCAACCTACGCCTCTACAAGATACTTGCCAAATGTAGATAATGAATAGGTGTATCTCAAAATATAGCATTAGAAAAGATAAAAGAAACATTTTTATGCAAAAATGAAAGGTCACAAACAAAGGAGTCGGAGAGTGCATCTTAATAAAATAGAGTTTTGGCTCTAAGATAGGCAGGAAATAAAGTGATGCACCCAAATTGAGACCCTTTAAAACTTAAAATATAAAAATGTAAATGATTGCAAACTTATGAGTTGCACATTAGGAATAGAGAAGAAGCACAAGAAAAAAACCACAATGTAAGGGGGTTGTGCAAGATTTCATAGTGTGCATATAGGGGGCAGCAATGGAAAAGAGGAACACTTGGAAAAAGAAGAGTGCGGCCTGGGAATTGGAACAAAAAAATTGGTTTTGTGTTGGAAAAAAATGGAGTGTATGTGTTGAGGTCTACAAATTGGTAATTGAGGAAAATATAGAGCGATGTATACAAGGGGAATGATAAGATAATATGTTGAAGGATATGGTTGTAGAATGGTTGTAATTATTGTAATGAATCATTGAATTTGTTGCTAATGAATTCAATAGTTACATTTGATAAATTAAAATCTTCCTATAACATTTATTTGTAAAATGGAATCGGTGTTTTGAAACTTCATATTGTGCCTGGAAAGTTAAATTCAATGTGCAATTCAAATTTTAAATGTTGGAGAGTATTTTTGTAGAGTCATTGCTACTAGAATTGGTAGTCTGATAAGACCCCCATTTCCTTCTGCATCAATTAGATAATAATTCCCCATATGCAAGCTATCATAAAAATATCTAAAGAATCTACCAATAATTGATTACTACCTAAATCTAGAGGTTAAAAACCTCCTCATAAGAAACTCCACGCCCCATTTTGGGATTCTATCAACATAAATAATAATTTAATATTTAATGCAACCCCAATTAATATCTTTGAAAGTAAAAATTACTATGGGCTCAAGAATTAAATATTAAACAAATTATTTTATTAATTCCTATCTTATTCCATGGAAATAGTGGAATGATCATTTTTTATACAAGAGAGTTCCTACAACTGTCAACACACTCAACATATAATGGACAATTTTGAAATTTAATTGAACCAATTTCAAATCAGCAAAACATGTGAAGATTTTTATTTACTCAATGACTCCTACAACTTATGGAAATCACAAACAAAATAGAAATACTACATATACAGTCCTTTGGACTAATGAAGAATATTAAAAATAAAATCCTATGATCTATTATAGGAAACAAGATCATTTGCAGGTAAGAGTTTTCTTCAATCCTCCATCTTTTTGTAATTTCTCTCTTCTTTACCTACAACTTCCTTCTAGAAATCAATGGCCCAATGCACCAATGAACTTGAAAAGTGTTTTGTTGCTGATTATCACCTCCAACCTGCAAAACCAAGTCTAAAAATAAATTCCCAATAGAATCCACACACAACCTCTGCCACTCCAAATTCTAAAACTAAAAAATCAAAACATAGTGTAAAATCAATTCCTTTTGCAACCACTATCTCTGGCAATTGGAAACTCCAACTCCATGCCCCTACCTAGAAAATCAATAAATTTTCATAAATTACAAATTTTGACTCTCCAATGCATGTTTGCACAACTTCCACGAAGACAGGCCTTCACTAGCCGACTCATTCATTCTCTCGCTTCACAAATAGGAATTCAAATTCAAATTCTCCCAGCATGAACATCATGGGAATCCCATTGTTGCTTGTAACAATAAGGAAAATTAAATAACATGCAAAATTTCATAACCCCCAAGAGATCCCATGCCCAAGCTTGATTTTTTTGACATTTTAACATTTAAATTGCATGTTCCAACAGTTTTCCCAATACAACTTGCAACCAATTTTTTTTCCAATTATTAATTCTGATTTTTTGACAAGAAATTCAACTAAAATACTCCAAAACATTATTTAAACTACATCACACAAAAATTTAATCCAATTTTTTTAATGTAAGATTGCTTGCAACCATAGATGCTCCTACATCAGACACCAATGGTAGAAATAAAAGCGACCCTATCACTTCTCAAGAGGATAACCAAGATGAGTCTTCAACTAGTCTTCCAAACAATTTCACCAAGTACTCAAAGTATTGCTTGTCATGTGATCCTACTCACCTTGCTATCCAAATTGTCTCTATCTTATCCTTTTCTGAAATAGGTGATGGTATATGTAAGTTTTCACCTATTGCACCTTCATTAATTTCAATTTCATGAAAATTTGTTAGATCAAAAATATAAAATATAGGTGAAATATTAGAATCACTACTAACCTCTAATTCATATGCATGCTTACAATTTTGCAAGGCTCAAACTTCTTTATATGTCTCCTCTTCAAATCAACTTTATAATTGTACTAAAAAATCATTTTAATGATTTTATTTCTTACCTCTTCATGTATGCTCTTAAAGTGATCAGAAAAGTCCTCTGCTTTTAAACTTTTCTTTTCACTTTCATCCATCCTTTTAAAATCTAAAATATCTCTTAGGATACTAATATAAACTATTTGAAATGGAGATTTACCTATACTCATATTCATCAATTTTTTACCTACAAATTTTGCTTGAGGTAGAACCAAATCCCACCCCTTTGGTTTGTCTCCAACTAGACTTCTCAACAAATTTCCCAAGCTTCTATTCACCACCTCTATTTTCCGATCCATTTGAGGATGGTAGGATGAACAAATTTTCAAATAATTCCTTAGCTTCTTCCATAATATCCTCCAAAATTATCCCAAAAACTTTGTGTTTATCTAAAACTATGCTCTTCGACAGACCATGTAGCCTCACTACTTCCTTGGAAAACAACTCTGCAACAATCACAACATCATTATTATTTTTACATGAAATTAAATGATCCATATTGGAAAATATATCTATCACCACAATTATTGAATCATATCCCTTCTAGGTCTTTGGTAAACCAAGGAAAAAGTCCATACTAATCTCTTCTCATGGCCTCTCGGTCACCGGTAAAGGCTAATATAAACTCATGTTCTGACTAGTTCATTTTGCCACTTGACAAATCTTACAAATTTGCACATATTTTCTCATATCTTGCTGCAATTGAGGCCTATAAAATTTATCTCCAACAAGTGCTATGGTTTTATCAAAACCAAAATTCTCTACAAGTCCTCCACTCTGTTTTTCCTTAACCAAATTCATTCTCATTGAACTTCTAGGAATGCACAATTTATTACCTCTAAATAACATACCATATTGGATTAAATAATCCAAACACTTTGTCCTATCTATTGTAATAGGTTTTTTGCAAGCTCTCCAAGCCTCTCCAAAATCAAGATCCTTTTCATACAACTCCTTCAATTCATTGAATCCAACAACTTCAACTTGTATTTTAATTAGAAAACTTTGTCTTCTACTCAATGCATCAACAACCCTATTAGACTTCCCACTTACATGCTTCAAAAAAAATATTTAACTATACAAATTCTCACTAAAATAAGCAATGGGTTTACCTTCTTGACTTAGAACAACTCCAATGGCATTACCACTTGCATCACAATGCACTTGGAATTCCTTACTAAAATTGGGAAGTGCTAAAATAGGTTGCTCCATCAATTTAGCCTTCAACAAATCAAAACTCCTTGTTGCCCTTGTATTCCATCTGAAATATCTTTTGTCTCCTCTCATGGTCTTAGTTAGTGGTGCACAAATATTACTGAAACCTCTAATAAACTTCCTATAAAACTTTTCCAAACCATGAAATGATCTCACCTCTATAGAGATTATAGGTGTAGGCCATTTTAAGATAACTTTCACCTTTTTTGGATCCATCTTGATTCCTTCTCTTGAAACAACGAATCCCAAGTATACCTGTAGATACCTAAAATTGGTCTAGGCCTACAAACACCACATTTGACATAATTTTATATTCATCCATGGTCATGATTAAATAATGTCAATTATTTAATAAACCTTCTAACACATATTTCCTCTATTAATTAAATATCCCTTTTTGATTAATTCATTAATTCATAAATGACCTTTATTCAACTTGGATAATTAAATAAATCATATTTGTTTAATTATGTCCTTAACTAATTAATCCTTCCTTCTTAATTAAATATGTATTATTTAATTAAACCCTTTTTTTATCATATGTCAACTATAAATAAATATCTTTATTTAATTATTCATTTAACTCCGTTTTCAACTATAATTAAATATTTATTATTTAATTATTCAATTCCACCCTTTTCGAAAGTCAAATTAAATAAATTATCTTTATTTATTTAATTAAATATTTTATTTTTGAATGTTGAATTAAATTAACATTTAATTCATATTTAATTATTTATGTCACATTCCTCTATCATTCAGTTATCTAAGTCATTCACTCACCTTCTGACTTGAAATCTATTTTTAGTTCTCCAGTTATCTTTGAATTCAACACCAGTTTATCTCTACGAGAGGACTCTCTATAATAACTAGTCAGTTAACTAGTTCCAACTCATATGCATGATATGTCTATTAATTAAATATATTTAATTAATTAATTAACTCATGTTTGCATTCAAATGGATTAGTCTTCGAGTTCTAACTTTGGCTTTTGCATACAAAGTCTACTTCTATTTTTGGAGATTAAGATCTTGAATTCGTGTTCTAACTCACGTTCTAACTTAGTCTCTATCTTCAGTCTTTCCTGAACTCATGTTCTAACTCACATTCTATCTGACAGAACTCACATCACATGGCATTCATCAATCTCGCTCGCCAATCTCTCTTTCAATCTGAGTCGATCATTCGAAAACACAAAATCTATAAAATGGCCTATCATAATCATTATTCCTCCTCCCGAAATCATTCATTTTTGAGGAGAGAGACTATTCTTCGATATTTTTCTTAGACACTCGACAAAACTATACATGCATTCAAACACAAAAATCTGAGGGGAAGAATACTAAAAAGGAAAAATGGAGATGAGCAATCAAGATAATTCGAAGGGATGAACGCATATTCGGTGAGATCATTTTGGTTTTATTAGTTTAGTTTTATTTCCTCATTCTTTGCTGTTAGATTTTAGATTATTATTTAGATTAGGATTTAACTTTGTTATTCTAGCTTGTAGAAAAATCTATCATGTTACATTTGGTGAACCCGACGTGAACACGCTTCAAAATTCGCACATATTTTTGTCTTTCCATATTTTCGTTTTTCGTTCTTTTTTTTGCAGGAATCGTACGATGCACCACATCTGCTATATTCCGCACCACATCTATTATTCTGCACTACATTTGTGGTACCTTGCAACGCATCCGCCTGTCAAAAAAAAAAATCACACTTTTGAAGAATCTTCCAAATCATACTTTTGGGGGAATTTTGAGATCAAATAGATAGCATGGTTGCATCCGAAAGGGTCGAGAGATGAATTTTCATATATTATACTGCATATTTTCATTAAGGGTAGCATTTTTTACAAGAAAAACATGATTTTTTTCAGCTGTGAGTTGAAGTGACGCATTTGTGGAATTCTGCACCGCATGTGACTTTGTGTGACGCATTTGTGGCTTTCTGCACCGCATTTGACTGGTAATTTTTTTTTTCCATGGTTCTTGAAATTATGATGTTATGCATTTGACTTCCTATGATGCATGTGACTTTGTGTGACACATTTGCGGCTTTCTGCACACATTTGATTGGTAAAAAAAAATTCTTGATTTTTGAAATTCTATGTTATGCATTTGACTTCCTGTGACACATCTGTCTTTGTGAGCCGCATTTTTTGGCTTTCTGTGATGCATCTGTGTTCATGAACCACATCTGTGTTCGTGAATCGCATCTGCTAAACTCTGCACCGCATCTGCCATCACGCACCACACCCGCCTATCAAACAAAATTTGGGAATCGCATCCACCTGTCAACAGTTGAACCACATATGTGGCTCCAAAAGCCACATCTACCTAGTAATAATTTTCCTTTTTTTAAGTCATTTCTGTACATCCATATTTTCAATTTCCTCTTTTTGGGTTGTTTGGATTTTCACTAATGTTTGTTTCAGTTGTGTTTAGGGGGAATAACACAGTGTTTGTAGGACAAAGCTTTGAAGACAATTAAAACCAAAAATAATTTTCTGTAGGACGAAAGCTGAAGAACAATGAACTACTGATAAATTCGCATGCAGGACCTAATGCCTTTGTGTTGATTTATTTATTTAAGCAAGCTTTTGTTTGGTAGATAGATAATCGTTGTGTGGGATTAAAATGAATTTTTTGATTGATAGATAGAAAATTGTTGTTTGGATTAAAAAGAACCACTGTCTTCTTTGTTTAGTGCTTTGCATGTATCTGTAACCCTTACGATTCAGTACACCGAAGTATCCTCTCCCCTTGCGCAGTCATGCGATCCTGGGTGTAAGAGAAACAATTGCTGACTCTAGAACTTGAGCTTGTCTTGGTGGGAAAAAATACTCACCCCAAGATGACTCAGACTGGTAGCACGCTAAAGCCAAGCGACTTCCAGCCGGTATATAAAAGTGGATTCTTGGGGAAAGCAACTTTCAAGAAAATTTCAACTATCAGAAACATCCCATTCACTGTCAAAAACCACATCTGTCAACATTTGAACTACAACTGTTAGGTGAACCACATTTTCCTGTCATCAAAAAACATCAAAAACTACGAGCTGAGTCTGAAACATCATTGCCATTATTTGCTTTAGGTTCTTAAGATCAACCTTGGACAGAAACTAAAAATTTTGCTCAAAACCTTGCATCATTAGGTGTCATATATGTCTTAGTCATAGTCATCCTAAGTCGCATGCATATAGATACTTCCTAGGAAATTTCATATCGTAGAAATAGAGATAATTTTCCTCGTCATTGGATACATTCATGTTTCGGTTTGTCACAATCATTGAACCTAGTCAATTTAGTCCTTTTGTGAATCTTTCTAGCTCAACAATCTAGTTTGGGAAATTCACCTTATCAACTGTCCTTGTCCTACAATCAAGTTCTTTGGTCAAACATAAATCCTTGCATGCATTTATTCCATAGGTGGTAGGTTATACCCATCTTAGACTCATTTATTGTCTTAGTCTGCTTGAAATTTTGCATATCATACATCCTAGAGCATGTCATTCTAGTATACGTCATTGTTGTAAGATCCGTCATATTCAAAAAATCCAAAAAAAACATAGACTAGAAATCATATCATTTAGAGACATAATTCCATATCATTTGCATTACCATCCATCACCATGTCTTTCATTGACCTTGATATGCTTGCTAGTCAATTTGAATACCAATTACTTCGCATGGGTCAATACCAACAAGCCATAAACTTCAAAAGAAAATTTATCCAATCCAAATGTCAATCAACCTCAACCCATGGTCAACTACCCACATATCCATCTTATCAAAAACCCATAAACTCTAGTCTTCCATCCATCCACCCTCATTATCAATATTCCCCTAACACTATTCATGACACTAAGTCACAACAAACTTTCATTAGTCATACCCACCCTAACCTTGACAAGGGAAATCAACCATCCATCAATCTAGTCCAAGTCTCTGCATCATATCCTAGTCCTTCATCTTATCCTAATCCTTTATCCATGTCCTATTCTAGTCCTTCATCTCATCCTAATCCTCCATTCACATCATATCCTAGTCCTCCATACACGCCATATCCTGGTCTTCCATCCACGCCATATCCTAGTCATGCATTCATGTCCTATCCTAGCCCATCATCCCTCAACCCATTCTGAGCCTCCACATCCCATCCTAGTCCATCATCCACTAATCCATTCCTACTCACTCCATCCCAACCTGCATTTAGTCATGAGAATTCATTTATTCATGGTCTCCATAATCACATTACATTGCCTACACTTGAGGATACATGTCAAAAATAAAGTCCAAAGCATGACATCATGGCTTCACCTTCATGTCAAGATCAGCATAGTCCATCCCATGACCCTATCTTTAGGTCTATCCAAGAAGTCCTTCTAGATAATCATGGCAGCCAAAATATATTTATCCTTGATCGAGATTTCATTCCCAATCAAGTCATCCAAGACAAACCTATCTTTGACCAAGACACTACCATTGATCAAGAAATCCAAAACGATCCACTCATCGACCTTTATGCCATTCATGATCAAACATTTGAGGTTGATCCTACCCAAAATTTGAACTTCGCCATTTCCCAAAATGAGACACTTGCCTCCTTTAGAAACATAGATGATCTTCCTCCAGAACAAGAGTCTTCTACACTAGACGTATTTTCAAATGATCAAGCTATAGCTAAATTCACTGGATCCATGATAATGATAGTTTCTACATTGACATGGAAGCACCGATATCTTTTGAAGAACAATCAGAATCTAATGTTTCACAAAATCAAACCAAAGTTGTTAATCGGAAATATATCCAACATGTTAACGAAGCTACAACATCTTATCAGATAGGATCACCTATATTTGTCAAAGCAAGATTTCTTGCAGAAGAGAAGATTCCAAGTAACAATGTCTACATACACAATGATGGGCTAACACCTTGTTTTCAAAACAAAAAATATCCCATTGCAAACATAATCTGTCAAAATATGCAATATCAAGGCAAAGGACTAGGCCTACATGAGCAAGGAATTCGAGAACTAGTACAACTTCAAGAAAATCCTAGACATCAGGGTCTTGGTTATTCATTAGTCAGAGAATCTAATGATGTTAGTGATACCTCCTCGATATTGGGGGCAACTTTATCTGATATAAACATCAAAATGGGGGCCATGAATAGTTCTTACCATAAGATTTCTTCCAAAACTCCTTCCATCCACACCATAAACCGTCATTCCAACATGCATAAACCTTCCATTTAGAACCAACAAAAAGAAAATAATTATGACAAATCCAAAGTTCAAAATCAAATGTCAAAGACCATCAAAGAAATCAAAAATTTGAGTGGACAAATGAAGTTAAAATGGATCCCAAAGACAAATGGATCAAGCAAAGAAAATATTTTAAATCCAAAAGTCAATCAAAATGTGGAGCCACAAGAAAAGAGGACTCCCACATATAATAAATGTCCACCTCCTTCACAATGGTCATCAAGCAAGACATATAAAAGTGTTGGTTCCAAACACTATCCCAATCAAAATTCCAAACTCTGCCATCCAACATCCCAAGTTTGTAAAATAAAAAGTGATTCATCTAAACTTCTGAACAATCCCCCCACATCTACCATCATCCATCATAATCCAACATCTCGTCTAAAGTCCAAAAATCCCATGTCACAAATCCATCGCATCTTGGCAGCAACTCTTTATTGTAAGGACTCTAATGGCACTCTACCGCGATGTGTGTATTTTGATAAGGCCAACTCTAGTATCACAAAGGATCACAATGAAATCGATCAATTATATGAAAGTGCTATGATCCTAACAAGAAAAATACTTCATAAAGGTCATTATTGGCATATAATGGCTCCAGTCTCTATATCAACACCATCAATGGATTCAACACAATCAGTGATCATCTAAAGTATCAAGACAATCTTGAAAAAAAATTTACCTTGATGAAACTTGGCAAACAGGCATCATGGTGACACCACAAAAAATTAAAAAAATGACAAAAAAAGTAAAGAGAAAAAAATTCATCCAACGGTGAAAAATTGGCAAACAGGTGCTTTGGATAAGTACCATGATGAAAACCTAGCAAACAGGCATTATGTGTAAAATAAATTACCTATGTGGATCATTACACTTGGGGGCAAGTCATCTCATCTCCCATTCCCTTCATATGACATTTCCTATGAATTTTCATCTATCCATCTAAACCCTATCACTTTCCATCCATTTTCCCACTGACTTTGATCTTGATAAGGACTACAATACAAAAAAAGGTCATTCTTTGGAAAAAAAATTTGACATGTCTATCTTTTGGTCATACCTTATTCATTAAAAATCATGTCATTACCTTCATAGCCTCCTTTTTACCATGCGACATCATCCTTGGAGACCATATGATAATTCTCTAGTCCAAGCCATCCATTGTCCTTTTATACTTATCATCCATCTTGGTTTTCCTTGTCTATGCTCTAAAGATCCCTCGTCAGCCCATCCAATCCTCATCAAGTCATTCCAAATGCAACAATATGGCAACCTAACGTATTATCCAAAACATTCCTTGACTTTGACCCTGGCCCTACTATAGACTATTATCCTCTTGTCATATCATTGTCATCTTCACGTTGTTTCGGGATGTGTCCTTCCCACGTCAAACAACGTTGTTGTCATCATCACCTATCAATTGATATTCAGCTTGACTAGGAGCAAGATCATGGTTGTCCTTGGATTCTTGTGTGTAGGCATCATTTACATGCATTTGTCACACCATCAAAAATGTCCTGAAAAATCCCAAAAACATTAGAAAACTCCAAAAATCCAAAAAATAAAATAAATAAATGTCAGAAAATCCCAAAAACAGTGTCAAGTCAATCATGTCAAGTTAGTCATGTCTAGTCAATCATGTCAAGTCGGTCATGTTAAGTCAGTCATAGACATAGTCGAACTACATTGCCTCTGCGACTGGGATGTAAGCAAGGCCATCAATCGATGTGTCCCCGAGGAATTAGGTCTGTCAGTCTAGGCTTGTCATGTATCACACACATTAAAAATGACGCTTTGTATGTTCAAATTCATTGGTCGTGTCGAACTACGAGGTCTCTGCATGTACAACGTAGGCAATGCTAATCAATTGATGAGATCTCGAGACCACACTAGGTCAGTCCAATAGGATTCATTCACAATCACTATCACACAAGTTGCATATCATAGTTTAGGGTATCATCTCATGTCAAACACTGTCTACACACACACAATTTATCAATCAAGGAATCAAAGCAAGTCATGCATTAACAATGCAAAATGTCTCAACAAGTCATCAAGTCAATATCAAACACATTGTCAAAGCGGTCAACCTATGTCTTACGCAAGATATGTCTTTCTTGTCAACATACATCATCAAATTTTCATAGTCTCATGTGGCTTGCAACTTCAACATCATCAGACTCCAACGTCTTATACGACACATGTCTTTCTGAAACCAGGCTTTGTCATGCCTTATACAGAAGTCACCAAGTCGAAATCAAACTCAATGTCTTATGCGGTATGTGTCATTCTCTCACATTAAGCTATGCCAAACATCAACATCAAACAGTCCCACAAGATCAAGTTTTGGCAAATACATTTACTTGGCTTTATGACTTTATATCTTATTTTGTCTTATCTTTTTATTGATTTGTGCAAGATCCTATTACTAGCTTTCTCAAGCATGTCCCTTTAAGGATTTAGAGAAGCAACGATGTCTCAAGACTCTTTTTCTTTGGCTGCTGCCTGTCAACTGTCTTTTTAACATTGATTTTTGAGTCATGTTACTAGTTTCCTCAAGGATGTCCTATCAAGGATTTAGAGGAGCAATGACGTCTCATGACCCGTCTTTTATTTGTCTACTATCTATGGTTTGTCTTGACCAAATGATTGGGGCATCTTGTCCTTAGTTTGAGTTAAGACACTCCTTGTCTACGACTATCTGTTTTTCACATATTGATGACTTTGTACACTATGGTCTATCTCATAGCATAGTGTGTACTATCCATCTATGTCATGTCCCACCCAATGATGATAAAAATTAAGTATAGCATATTTGGAAATATATCGAAGATTATGTCTTTTTCTCAATCAATCAAACTTAATTATTTCTTACTAACATTCTGCAATCATCCATGCTAACATTTCTTCTTTTATGCATTTTCACCACCATTATCTATCCATTTTGAGAGCACACTCATGTTCTTCAAACCCGCCTATCCTCTCGAGGGGCATACCACTACCTCCTCGTCATTCTCCCTTTCACTGGGGCATACCCTAACCTATTTCACGCTGAGGCATGACCGGGGCATATTTTATTTGACACAACATCGTACCAACATTGTATCAAAGAGGGAAAAACTGTAAATACCTAAAATTGGTCTAGGCCTGCGAACACCACATTTGACATAATTTTATATTCATCCATGGTCATGATTAAATAATGTCAATTATTTAATTAACCTTTCTAACGCATTTCCTCTATTAATTAAATATCCCTTTTTAATCAATTCATTAATTCATAAATGACCTTTATTCAACTTGGATAATTAAATAAATCATATTTGTTTAATTATGTCCCTAACTAATTAATTATTCCTTCTTAATTAAATATGTATTATTTAATTAAACCCTTTTTTTATCATATGTCAACTATAAATAAATATCTTTATTTAATTATTCATTTAACTCCATTTTCAACTATAATTAAATATTTATTATTTAATTATTCAATTCAACCCTTTTCAAAAGTCAAATTAAATAAATTATCTTTATTTATTTAATTAAATCTTTTATTTTTCAAATGTTGAATTAAATTAACATTTAATTCATATTTAATTATTTATGTCACATTCCTCTATCATTCAGTTATCTAAGTCATTCACTCACCTTCTGACTTGAGATCTATTTTTAGTTCTCTAGTTATCTCTGAATTCAACACCAGTTTATCTCTACGAGAGGACTCTTTGTCACAACTAGTCAGTTAACTAGTTCCAACTCATATGCATGATATGTCTATTAATTAAATATATTTATTTAATTAATTAACTCATGTTTGCATTCAAATGCATTAGTCTTCGAGTTCTAACTTTGGCTTTTGCATACAAAGTCTACTTCTATTTTTTGAGATTAAGATCTTGAACTCGTGTTCTAACTCACGTTCTATCTGACAGAACTCACATCGCATGGCATTCATCAATCTTGCTCGTCGATCTCTCTTTCAATCTAAGTCGATCGTTCGAAAACACAAAATCTATAAAATGGCCTATCATAATCATTATTCCTTCTCCCGAAATCATTCATTTTTGAGAAGAGAGACTATTCTTTGATATTTTTCTTAGACACTTGACAAAACTATACTTGCATTCAAACACAGAAATCTAAGGGCAAGAATATTGAAAAGGCAAAATGGAGAAGAGCAATCAAGATAATTCGAAGGGATGAATGCATATTCGGTGAGATGATTTTGGTTTTATTAGTTTAGTTTTATTTCCTTGTTCTTTGTTGTTAGATTTTAGATTATTATTTAGATTAGGATTTAACTTTTTTATTCTAGCTTGTAGAAAAATCTATCATGTTACAATACTAACTTCCTCTTCATAAATTTTCACTTCTTAAAGTTAATGAGAAACTTATCCTCTCTCAAATTTTCAAAAATAAATTTGATATGCATCAAATTTTCTTCTAATGCCTTACTAAATATCAATATGTCATCAAGATAAACAATTTTTTTTTTTTTTACCAAAAACTCTTTCAATACCTCATTCATCAATCTCATAAATATATTAGGTGCATTGGTTAGTCCAAGAGATGTGACCAACCACTCATACAAACCTTCTTTAGTCTTGAGTTTTGTCTTCCATTCCCTTCTCTAATTCAGATTTGATGATATCCACTCTTCAAGTCAATATTGGTGAATTATTCAAGCCCACTCAAATAATCCATAATATCATCCATTCTTAGCAATGGAAACCTATATTTGATAGTGATCTTGTTTATGACCCTTTAATTTTTTCACATTCTCCATTCTCTACCTTTCTTTGGTACCAAAACAACAGGCACTGCACATGGACTTAAGCTCTCTCTAATCAAAACCTTCTGCAACAATTCTTGCACTTGTCTATTCAACTCTTCACTCTCTATAGGAGACATTTTGTGGGATGCCTTGTTAGGAAAACTTTTTCCCAGTATCAAATCAATTTGGTGACTTATCCTTCTCACATGTGGCAATCCTTCTTGTGCATTATCTGAAACAATCTCATGAAATTCATGCAACAAATGTGCAACTTCCATGAGAACATATTCCACTTTTTCTTGGTTAGTTTTTGGAATCGAAGAAAAAAACCATTCTCATGCTTCATGCCATCTAAAAATTTTATGGCATAAACTACACAAATCCTTTCATTGTTGCAAATATTACCCATTTTCTCTTTTAATGGCTTCAATTTATGTCCTACCCCATCCTTCGTTAATGAGTATGTGTTATCATGCATGGATTTCTTGTCAAAATGTCAAGGTGTCCCTAACAAAACATGACAAGCATCCATAGGAATAATGTCACACAAAATATCATCAAAATAATCTCCTATATTAAACATTACCAAAATTTTCTCATTGACCAAAAGTTTCTAATCATTAAGAATCCAAGCAATCTGATACGATGTAGGTGCCTTATTCTCTCAAGATTCAATTTTCTCACCATCTCTTCAGAAACCAAATTATTAGTGCTTCTTTTATCAACAATCACACTACATACCTTCCCTTCACATTTTCACCTCATTCTAAAAAAACTCTTCCTTTGAACTGGGTCATTATCTTCATTCAACAGGCTCACCAATCATTAAGGTCTCCCCTCTTTCATCTTCTTCATTCATGTTTGTCGCTCTAGCATGGTTTTCAAGTCTCCTATTATAAAGGTGTTGAGAGTTATTTTTCTATTGGCCAATATAAACAAACCCTATTTTTGTAACCGACATAAGTTCTGATAAAATGGCTAAGGGTTAGGGTTTTCATTGATATTGTATTGTAGCATTTGCAGTGGTATTTAGTTGCAAGGATTGTTGGTTGTAATCAGTTTGATTTTATAAATAATAATATTGGACTCTCTTTTGGTGGATGTAGCCCAAGTTTGGGTGAACCACGTTAAAAATTGTCTCTTGCTATTATTATTTATGTGATTTTTTAATTCCTTTGTTTAATATTTATCTGCATTTAATTGATATCTTCTGCATGCAATTCCTAACAAGTGGTATCAAAGCAGGTTGTGTTCGATTATCATTTTTAGGAAGGTCTCATGGTTGAGTGGGAGTCTCATGATTAAGTGGGAGCAATGGAAGACAAGGGTAAATTGAAGGTAGATAAATTCAATGAGAAAAACTATCAGTTATAAAAGATGTAGATAGAGAATTATCTCTATCAAAAGGATTTTTGGAGGCCATTGGAAGGAATAACCAAGAAATCGGCAAAAATGACTGATGAGGATTAGAATCTTTTGGACAAAAAGGCACTGGGAACTATTTGGTTGTGCTTGGCACCATCTATGGCATTCAATATTACAACAAAAAATATAACTCAAGAGTTGATGCAAAACTTGGAGAAGATATATGAAAATCCTTCCACTTCAAATAAGGTATTTCTTATGAAGTGTTTATTTAATATGAAAATGGTAGGTGGGTAAATTGTTAATCATCTAAATGTGTTTAATATGATTACCAGTCAATTAACTTCTGTAATTGTAAAATTTGATGAAGAAGTTAGGGCTCTTTTGATTATGTGTTCTTTTCCTAAAAGTGTGAATAGATTGGTAATGGTTGTTAACAACTCTGTTTCTGGTTCAAATACCCTAAAATTTGATGATGATGTTGTTGGTGTTGTTCTGAGTGAGGAAATTCGTAGGAAAATCTCAAGTGGATCCACATCAAGTAGTGTTTTGAATGTAGAAAGCAGGGGCAGATCAAAGGAGAGAAGAAAAGGTTCTGGAAGTCATGGGAAGTCATGAGGAAAATCAAAGGACAAGAGGTCCCAATCTAGAGGACAAAAGAATTGTTAGTACTATGGGAAACCAAGTCATCTGAAGAAAGATTGTTGGTCTCAAAAAAACAAAGGAGACAAACAAGAAAGCAATAAAAAAAGAAAATGTGGTAAGTAATCAATTTGAAGATGATGCTTTGATTCTTTCCCTAGATAATGCTAATGATTCATGGGTTTTAGATTCAAGGGCCTCATTTCATGTTATGCCCCACAAAATTTATTTTCTTGATTATGTCCAAGGGGATTTTGGGCTGGTTTATTTGGGAGATAATGAACCCTATCAGATTGTTGGAAAGGGAAGAATTAAGATTAATTTGAAGAATGGGAATCACTGGCTACTACAAGAGGTAAGGCACATTCCAAGGTTGAGTAGGAATTTAATTTCAACAAGGTAGCTAGTTGATGAAGGTTGCACAATTAATTTTAATGATAAAAAATGGAAGGTTTCAAGAGGTGCCTTAATAGTAAAAAAAGGTGTGAAAGTAGGCACCTTATATATTTGTATACGTCATACTATTACTTTTATTTTAGTTGTTACAAAGAAAAATCAAACAAGTTTAGGAATAGTTGTTGCGGGTTCGTAGGAAGAGACTGAAACCATTGCTGTAGGTTCTGAGACAACACTGTGGCATAATAGACTTGGGCATATGAGTGAAAAATGTATGAAGGTAATTCATTCTAAGAAATTTTCACCAGGTTTGAAATGTATTAATATGGATTTTTGTGAAAGTTGTGTGTATGGAAAACAAAAGAGAGTTAGTTTTCACAAGGATGTGAAGTAAAAGAAAGATGAAAAGTTGGACCGTGTGTATACAAATGTATGGGGACCAGCTTAGGTATCTTCTCTTGGTGGTTCTTAGTAATATGTTACATTCATAGATGATGCAACTAGGAAGGTTTGGATTTATTTCCTAAGGCAAAAATATAATGTATTTGAAACATTTAAGAAATGGAGAAACTTGGTTGAGAATGAGACGGGTAAAATATTAAATGTCTCAGACCTGATAACGATGGTGAGTATTGCAGAAAATAATGTGAATATTATTGTTCCTTTAATGGAATTCGTAGGAAAAAAATAGTTTGAGGGACTCCTAGGGAAAATGGAGTGGTTGAGCACATGAATAGGACAATAATGGAGCGTGAAAGGATCATGAGATTTCATGTTGGGTTTCCTTTAAACATGTGGGTAGAGGCTGTCAATTCCGTTGTATATTTAATTAATAGAGGTACTTCAGTTCCTTTGGGCTGTGGTATTTCAAAGGAAGCATGGACGGGTAAAAAGGTGAGTTATTCTTTTCTCAAAACATTCAGATGTGAAGCATTTGCACATGTGGATTCTGAAAATAGAACCAAGCTAGATGCAAATTCAACAAAATGTATCTTCATTGGATATGTCATTGATGAATTTGGTTATAGGCTTTGGGGTGTTGAAAATCTGAATTTTTTTCAAAAGCAAGGATGTTGTATTCAATGAGAAGGTGTTGTACAAAGATCAATTGCAGCAGCATGAGAAGAAATAAAAGGATTTTGTGGTGTTGTATGATACTCCAGATAGTGATGTTCTAGTAGTTCCTCATGCTCCGCAACAACAACAAGAAATACCACAAACTCCAGTGAATCATAGATGGTCAACAAGGCTAAGTAGACCTACTAAAAGGTTTTATCCCTCTTTGTATTCTATTTTATTAACAAAAGTTGGTGAACCAGAAGGGTGTGATGAATCTATGTAGGTGGATACAAAGGTTCAATGGGAGCTTGCAATGAAAGAAGAAATGGACTCCTTGCTAAAAAATTAGAATTGGGAATTATGTAAGTTACCTATAGGTAAAAAGGATTTACCAAAAAAATGGATTTATATGTTGAAAGAGGAAGATGGAGGTAAGAACAGATTTAAAGCTAAGTTAGTTGTAAAAGGATTTGCATAGAAAAAGGTGTTGATTTTGCTGAATTTGTTTCTTCGATTGTTAAGGTGACTTCTATTCATACTATTTTAAGTATTGTGGATGTTGAATATTTGCATTTGGAACAAATAGATGTGAAAACCACCTTTCTCCATGGTGATTTGGAGGGGGGGATATATATGGAACAATCCCAAGGATTTGAGGTCAAAGGTAAAGAGAAATTAGTGTGTAGATTGAAGAAGAGTTTATATGGCTTGAAACAAGCACCTTGGCAATGGTACTTGAAATTTGATAGTTTTATGGCTAAGCAAGGCTACAATAGGTGTGATTATGACCATTGTGTTTATTGTAAGAGGTTGGATAATGACAGATACATTATTTTATGTTTATATGTTGATGACATGCTTGTAGCGGGTTCTAACATGGATCACATAAGTGAGTTAAAACAACAGTTAGCAAAATCATTTTCTATGAAGGATTTGGGGGCAACAAAACAAATCCTTGGTATGAGAATTAGTAGAGATAGGAAGAATAGAAAATTGACTCTATCTCAGGCTGATTATGTTGAAAAGGTGTTGCAGAGATTCCATATGAAGAATACAAAATTTGTTAGCACACCTTTCTCTAGTCATTTGAAATTGACTAAGGAGATGTGTCCAAAGACACAAGAGGAGGAAGAAAAAATGTCCAAGGTACCATATACTTCAGTTGTAGGAAGTTTAATGTATGCCATGGTATGCACAAGACCATATATTACACATGTTGTAGGAATTGTAAGCAAGTATATGAGTAATCCTAGATTGGAGCATTGGAATGCAGTAAAATGGGTTCTTAGGTATTTGAGAGGTACATCCAATAAACATTTATGTTTTGGGGGCTCTAATATCGATTTAGCAGGTTATGTAGACTCAGATTTGGCAAGGTATATTGATACCGAGTGGAGTACTACAAGTTATGTCTTTACTATAGATAGGAAAATAGTGAGTTGGATCTCACAATTGCAAAATTTTGTTGCTTTATCCACCACGAAGGTGGAATATGTAGTTGAAATAGAGGCAAGCAAGTAGATGATATGGTTGCAATATTTCATAGAAGAATTTGGCAAACAACAGGCCAACAGTTATTTTTTTACGCATGACCAAAGATCCATACATCTTGCAAATAATTATTCCTTGCATTCAAAGACCAAATGCATACAATTGAGGTATCACTTCATTCGATCGATGTTGGATGATGAAAAATTAAGGCTGGAAAATATACATACAAATAAAAATCTAGTTGATATGTTTACAAAGGTAGTGATAAGGGAGAAGTTGAGCTCTTCTTCAACTTCAGTTGGTCTTGAAGACTGAAAACAATAAAATCATAACAACAGGCTCCAGGGTGCTTATTTCCAGTGGGAGCTATAGGGTTAGCAGTGGTATGATCAATCTCCAAGTGGGAGATGATATGGTGTGAATTTTGATCAATCTCCAAGTGGGAGATGATATGGTGTGGAGTCTGATCAGTCTCCAAGTGGGAGATTGTTGTTATATGGAGCCTAATCAAACTCAGAGGTTAAATTTT
Source organism: Sequoiadendron giganteum (assembly GCA_007115665.2). NCBI lineage: Eukaryota > Viridiplantae > Streptophyta > Pinopsida > Cupressales > Cupressaceae > Sequoiadendron > Sequoiadendron giganteum. The sequence goes on from CM021107.1 coordinate 615,671,919, forward strand.
CCCCACTTTTATTGCATGGTTTCCCCCCAAATTACTTAACAAGGGTTTGGGGGTAGCACCCCTAAGATGGGGTCAAGGGGCAGCACCCCTTGTGAGGTATAGGAAATCATGTGAAACATGGAAACACCTTCAAGTTGTGGGTATGCTCATAGAACAGATGAATCTCCAAATAATGGGTTGGTTCCTTGTGATACCTCTTGCAAACTACCTTCTTTGAGAGGAAAAGGGATAGAAAAAAACTTGGAATTGAAACTTATCCTAGGAGGTGATGCATCAGACATTCTATATCTACTTTCTAGTCAAATTCACAATCTATTCCAAACATGAAGCCTTTTTTATTCACAACTCAAGTTGACATATTTTGCAAAAGTGTTTCATGTGAAAGGTTTCAATATTTGAAGCTTGTTTGAAAGAAAACAATGTTGTTCTCATAACTCACATTCAACAAATGAGATACACAATCATAAAACTTCACTATAACATATTTTACTTGTACCAAACATTGAAGGAATAAGATAAAAATGAAGGTTTTCAAGTAAACTACAATATTCTTATCAAATATACTCATAAACAACACTTGAACAAAGTATAATTGAGAAGGAAATGCTGCTTCTTATTGAAAATGAAAGGAATTTTCTACTACAAGTGGATCAATTAGAGTTACAAAAATTCTTAGACTCTATGTAATACACAAGAGAGAGAAAAGGCAAGAACCTTAGAAAAATATACTTTTTCCAATATATACAATAGATGGCTCCAAAGTGCCAAGAGGTGGCACTGGCAGTCAACTCAACATCAAAAATATCTCCAGAAACTTCTCCCAGGAGCAAAAGAGAAAAGCCATGAAAAAGGGGCCCACAACTAATATAAACTAAAAGATCAAGTGGTCAAACTCAGTCTGCATGATGGTGAACCCAAAAAGGCTCCTAAAAAGACTCCACCAACTGAAAATGATGCTCAAAACCCCTGTTGAACTCCTCATTTCACTACATGATTTGAAGACTTCAAAATAACTTTAGTTGTCTCTACCTATTGATTTTGCATGATTTAGGGATGAAGGCATTAATTTGAACAAATAATAAAGTAATCAATAATGTATCACTTTATTAGGTGTTATTAATTTGATCAATCTTTTCATTTTAAACGATAAATAATAAAGTAATTTATTAACTATTACTTTGTTATTTGTTTCCATTGTTTCTTGATTTCTAAATCATGCAAATAGGGGAATGGATAATGTTTGAGTTTGATTTAAATTTTGAAAACTCATGCAAAGGTCATGAGGAAGGTATTAGTTTGGCATGATAAGTTTTTTTTTTTTTTAAAACACCCTAAAAAGGGTCAGCCAATCACATGAGGTTAAATGAAAACCCTAAATAAGAATACATGGCCTCTTTGAATTCACTTCATTTTACATTTTATAACCCATGTTTCTCTGCTTGATGTGTCACCATGGAGTTTTGAACTGGAGGTCATCATGAAGTTTTTGGGCAAGACCTTGAGCCTTTTATGGGGAAACTCTACTAGAGACTATGTGGTAAGTTCATATTTTTGTTTCTTGTGTTTGTGCTCAACTTCTATTGACTTAGGCTTGCTTGCAAAAAAATAAAATGAAACCATCTTTATCTCTGCAAAATGATATTGGCTCCCTATTTTTGTGTTTTTACATTTCATTTGAAGGTAGCATGGTCGTGGTTTCTTCATTATAACTGCATTTTTTCTTATTTCCATTCAATAAATTAAAGCATTGAAACCCAAGTTGTGACATCTCCATTGTTGTATTCCTTTGTGAACGTAGTGTAACACTTTGTAAATAGACAAAATATGGTTTCCATTTGCTCTTTCTCTAAGATGTTTCTCCATCTATGCAATGGCTTAAACCACTTATTTCGCCTTTTTCCTCCATGAGAGGTTGTGGTTTCATTTACTTTTATCCTACAGAAAAAATAATCATTGGTTTGTCTTTTATATAAACCCTCATTCTAAGCTCATTCTCCTTTTCATGCATGCGGGTTTTAGAAACCCTAGGCGATGGCTTCCATTTTTTTTGTGCAAGTGTTGAGGGTTTTTTCTTGAAGCTCGACTTGTGGCTTCTAATCACTGCTCTGAGTGCTCTTTATATCATTTTTCCATCCTTATCATAGTATATTGGTTGCCTTTACTTTTGGAATTATCATTTTCCTCTTCACAAATTGTGATATCTTCCCTTATAACTATGACATTTGCATGTTGATTTTAGAATCACTTTCCTTCAATGAGACTGCCTTGAGCTTTGAATATGGACTGTCCATTAAACTCTTATGAAATCAATCATCTAGATCTTGATTTTGACTGTCACCTCATTCAAGAATGATGCTATATCTTAGGTTTTTGAGAGCCTTTGACATTGTTCTATGGTTTCAAAAGTTCCTCTTTTCTTAATTTGATGTCCTTCCATCTTCCTTTGTATTTAGTGAATGTTAACATACATTGCAATGAGACTATACTCAACTACCCAAGACTATATAAGTGTAGGATAATGGAGTCTTAATGAATCTTGAGGAGTGAAAATTACTATCACTATGTATCTTTGTATGGAATTTTCATTTAACATAATCATTAGTGACTATTTAAGTCTTCATTGTCCAGTTGTCCTTGTCATAATTGTTCTTGTTGTGCTTGGCATTCAATTTCACAATGAAATGGCATTGTATTTGTTATGCATTGTTGTCCTCTTGTGACTGTCCCAATACATTTCATGGATAGGTTTTCCCTCCAAAGTATGCAATTCATATGATGCAGACATCAGGAAAACATGATGAGACAACAAATAAATGATATAAAAACATGATGTAAAAACAATGACAACATAAAAACATGTATGCAAACATGGTTTCCTTGGTGAAAAATGATGTTCTTTTGCTATTTTCTGTCGATTAATATGCATCTGAATGAGCTCATTGCTCATTTATGACTATCACTTCAAGGTGAAGGGATATTAAACCTTCAGTGCACTTCTTGATTTGACAGTCATGGATGGACAATGTGCTCTGTCACTTTATAAATTATACTTCAAACTGAAAATGCTTTTATTGAAACATTTGATTTGTCTATTGCTTCTCTTATATACCTCTCAAGATTTAGAGGGGAGTATGTTGGGCTCAACCCTTGTGGGAGCCCATTTTCTCCACATGCTAAAATGTTAAAAGAGATAAAGCATAAATGAATCTGTACCTACACAATGAACAAACAAGTTAGAAAAATAGTGAAGTTCAATGCTCTTCCTGCTGATTTCACTTTCATTTGATGATCTAATTTGGTTATTTTTTATTTATCTGATAATGGATCAATTGATTTAATGCATCTGTTGGACTCAAGGGAACACTAAGAGGGGGGGTGAATCAATGTTCAATCATTATTCAAACTCCATTCATTCAAAGCATGAAACCATTTCACCATTTTATTGAAGAAAAATATTTATGCATTCAAAGTAAACATATACAACACCATGGCACACAATTTTTTGTGTGGAAACCCTATTAAAGGAAAAACCACTGTGGAGATTAATCCAGAATCTGAGTACTCAAAATATAATTGTTTATAAAAGGAATGCACTTGCATTCAGGCGCACTTCTTAAAGCTCACTGCTCAAAAGAACCATTGAAACTTGAACCCTGGAGCCTGAACCCTTGCCCTTAACATCGAACCGTTGACCCTCAAATATTGACCATTGACCCCAAACCCTTAACCCAAGACCTTGAACCTAGAACCTCAAACCGTAAACTCTAGACCATGAACCATGAACCCTAGACCCTGGACATTAAACCTTGAACCTTGACGCCAAACCCTCGATGCTCAACACTTGAACACAAACCTTGAACCTTGAACCTTGAACACTTGACCCTTGACCTTGAACCCTGAACCCTTAACCTTGGACCCTAAACCCTAAACCTTAGACCTGGACCCTGAACCGTGAGCATGGACCTTGAACACTAAACCTAGACTCTTGGACCCTGAACCGTGAGCATGGACCCTGAACCCTTTTCCCTAGACTTTGAACCTTGAACTTGGACCCCGAACCCTAAACCTTAAACCCATAACCCAAATCATAGACCTTGGACCTTGAACCCTAAACCATGAACCATGAACCCTGACCCTAAACCCAAAACCTTGGATCTTAGACCTTAAAAACTAAACCTAAATCAAGGACCCTAGATCTTGAACCTAGGCCCTAAACCTCGATTGTTAGACCCCGAATTGTGAACATGGGCCTCGAACCATTAACCCTAGACCTTGAACCTTGAACTTGGACCCTAAAACCAGTACCCTAAACTCGAACCCTACACCTTGGCCATTGGACCCTAGACCCTGGACCTTGAACCCTAACCTTGGACCTTAGACCCTAAACCCTCGACCCTAGACTCCGAGACAAGACCCATTTTTGGAACACAATTTTTTGAGCCAACATCCTGGGATGGAGCTTTTACGATAGGATAGGGTTGTCGAGACCTAGATGGATTGAATCTAACATGTATTCCCAACTCGAATTCCCAAAATCGGATTCACAACTCGAATTCCCAACTTGGTTCCCAACTCGGGTTACCAACTACGATCGTCAACTCAAGTTCCCAACTCGGTTCCCAACTTGGATCCCAACTTGGATCTGCAACTTAGGTTCTCGACTCGGGTTCCCAACTCGGGCTCCCAACTAGGTTACCAACTCAAATTCCCAGCTCGGTATTGAAATTGGATTCCGAACTTGATTTCCAACTCGGGTTCCCAACTTGAATTCCCAACTTGGGTTCCCAAATTGAATTCCCAACTCGGGTTCCCAACTCGAATTCCCAAATCAGGTTCCCAACTCATCGGGTTCCGAACTCGTCAGGTTCCCAGCTCAGATTCCCAACTCGGTTCCCATTTGGGTTCCTAACTTGGTTCCCAACTCGGGTTCCCAACTCTGGCTCCCAACTCGGGTTCTAACCTTGGGTTCCAACCTCGAATTCCAACCCAGGTTCCCAACTCGAATTCCCAATTTAGGTTCCCGAATCGGATTCCCAGCTTGGATTCCCAATTCGAGTTCCCAACCCAATTCCTGAATTGGGTTCCCAGCTCGGATTCCCAACTCGATTCTCAACTCCGGTTCCAAGCTTGATTCCCAACTCGAGTTCCTAGCTCGGGTTCCCAAGTTGGGTTCCTTACTCGGTTCCCAACTCAGGCTCCCAGCTCAGTTCCCAACTCGGCTTCCCAACTTGATTCCCGACTCGAGTTCCCAATTTGGGTTCCCAACTTGGGTTCCAAACTCGATTCCCAGCTCGGATTCCCAGCTTGGGTTCCCAACTCGGATTCCCAACTTAGATTCCCAACTCAAATTTCCAATTTAGGTTCCCAACTCATTTCCCAACTCAATTCTCAAATCGGTTCCGAACTCAGATTTTTAACTCGGGTTCCCAACTCAATTCCCAACTCGAGTTCCCTAGTCGGGTTCCCAAGTCAGGTTCCCAAATCAATTCCAAAATCGGGTTTCCAAGTCGGGTTCCCAAGTCGGATTCCCAGCTCGGTTCCCAAGTCGGGTTCCCAGCTCGATTCCCAAGTCAAATTCCCAAGTCGGGTTCCCAAGTTGGTTCCCAACTCAGGTTCCAACTCGGATTCCCAACTCAGGTACCCAACTCGGTTCACAACTCAAATTCCCAACTTCGATTCTTAGCTGAGTTTCCCAGCTCGATTTCCAACTCACATTCCCAACTCGGATTCCCAACTTGGATTGCCAACTCAAATTCTCAAATCGAATTCCCAACTTGGGTTCACAACTTGGATTCCCAGCTTGATTGCCAACTTGGGTTCCCAGCTCGGGTTACCAACTAGGATTCCCAGCTCGCATTCCCAACTCAGTTCCCAACTCGGATCTCCAGCTCAGGTTTCCAACTCGGATTCCCAACTCGGACTCCCAACTCGGGTTCCCTACCCGGTTCTCAACACGGTTTCCAACTCAGGTTCCCAACTCGGTTCCAAGTTCGGATTCCTAACTCGAATTCCCAACTTGTTGGGTTCACAACTCAAATTCCTAGCTCGGATTCCCAACTCGGTTCTCAACTCGTGTTCCTAACTCGGTTCCCAACTCACATTCCCAACTTGGGTTCTTAGCTCAGATTCCCAGCTCAGTTCCCAATTTGGGTTCCCAACTCAGGTTCCTAGCTCAGGCTGGCAACTTTGGTTCCCAACTGAGATTCTCAACTCGGGCTCCCAACTAGGTTCCCAACTCAAATTCCTAGCTCGGTTCCCAACTCAGATTCCCAACTGGAGTTCCCAACTCGGATTCCCAACTTGGGTTCCCAACTCAAATTCCCAGCTTGGATTCACAACTCGGGTTCCCAACTTGGGTTCGTAACTTGGTTCCCAACTCGAATTCCCAGCTCAGGCTCCTAACTCAGTTCCTAACTTGGATTCCCAACCCAGGCTCCCATCTCGATTTCCAACTCGATTCCCAACTCGGTTCCCAACTCAGATTCCCAACTCGGGTTCTCATCTCAGATTCCTAAATCGGTTCCCAATTCAAGTTTCCAACTCAGTTCTCAGCTTAGATTCCCAGCCTTGTTCCCAACTTGAGTTCCCAGTGTGATTCCCAAGTCGGGTTCCCAACTTGAGTTCTCATCTTGGTTTCCAACTCAAGTTCCCAAGTTGGGTTCCAAATTGGATTCCCAACTTGGCTACCCAACTTGGTTCCCAACCCGAATTCCCAACTCTAGTTCCCAACTCGGATTCACAGCTCAATTATGAGCTCGATTCCTAGCTCAGGTTCCTAACTCAGTTTGCCAACTCGGATTCCCAACTTATGTTCCCAACTTGAATTCACAGCTCGGATTCCCAGCTCGGGTTTCCAACTCGTCAGGTTCACAACTCGGGTTCCTAGCTTAAATTCCCAACTCGAGTTCCTAACACGATTCCCAACTCAGGTTCCCAGCTCGTACTGTCGAAATGAGACACTTGAATGAGACAAGATGGGCAGGATCAGATTGCACAAATGGTGACTGCATTGTTAATGTTTTCCCCAAGACAACATGGTGACAATTCCTTCATGGGTGTGATCATACCAGCATTAATGCACTAGATCCCATTAGAAATCCGTAGTTAAGCGGGCTTGGGCCAGAGTAGTACTGGGATGGGTGACCTCTTGGGAAGTCCTGGTGTTGCACCTTTTTTAGTGTTTGGTCGGGTCACCCCACTTTTGGGACAAATTTTTAGAATACACTTTTTGGAGCCCATTTTTGAGACCCCTATTCTCTAAGGTGTCCTATTCATAGACCCGGGGCCTGACTATCAAGGGCCATGCCTCTATGTGGCACCGAAACAATGGTAAGGTACTCTCACTCCCCCATAAGATTTATTCAGTGGATTCCCATGCAATTGTGGGAAATATCCACATTTTTGGCTTGATTCCTAGCTCAGGTTCTCAACTCGGATTCCTAGCTCAGGTTCCCAACTCGAGATCTCGACTTGCTTCCCAAATCAAATTCATAGCTCGATTCTCAACTCGAGTTCCCAACTCAATTCCAAACTCGGATTACCAACTCGGTTCCCAGCTCGAATTGACAACTCGGGTTTCGAGCTCAGATTCCCAACTAAGGTTCTAGCTCGGGTTCCCAGCTCGGTTCCCAACTTGAGTTCTCAATTCGGGTTCCCAACTCCAATTCCTAGCTTGGATTCCCAACTTGAGTTCCCAATTCGAATTCCCAACTCGAATTCCCAACTCGGGTTCCTAGCTCGGTTCCCAATTCGGGTTCCCAACTCGGGCTCCCAACTCGGATTCCCAACTCAGGTTCCCAACTCGAATTCCCAATTCAGGTTCCCAACACGGTTTCCTAGCCCGGTTCCATGAACATGGACCTTGAACCTTAAACCCTAGATCTTGAACCCAAAAGATGAACCCTAAATGTTGAGTCCAGACCCTAAACACTAAACCCCTGATTGTGGACCTTCAATCCTGAACCCTGAACCCTGAACCCTTAGCCCCTGAACCCTCAACCCAAAACCTTGAAGCTTAGACCCTTGAACTTGAACTCAAAACCTTAGACATTGGACCTTGAAACTTGAACCCCTGAGCCTGAACCCTTTCCCTTGACATCGAACCCTTGACCCTCAACCCTCAACCCTTGACCATTGTCCCTGAACCCTTAACTCAAGACCTTCAACCTAGAACCTCAAACCATAAACTCTAGACCATGAACCCTGGACCTTGGACATTAAACCTTGACTCCAAACCCTCGACGCTCGATACTTGAACACAAACCTTGAACCTTGGACCCCGAACATTTGACCCTCGACCTTGAACCTCGAACCCTTAACTTTGGACCCTAAACCCTAGACCTGGACTTGGACCTTGAACCATGAGCATGGACCCTGAACACTGAACCTAGACTCTTGGACCCTGAACCGTGAGCATGGACCCTGAACCCTTTTCCCTAGACTTTGAACCTTGAACTTGGACCCCAAACCCTAAACCTTAAACCCATAACCCGAATCGTAGACCTTGGACCTTGAACCCTGAACCATGAACCCTGACCCTAAACTCAAAACCTTGGATCTTAGACCTTGAAACCTCAACCTAAACCAAAGACCCTAGACCCTAAACCCAGGCCCTAAACCTTGATTGTTAGACCCCAAACTGTGAACATGGGCCTCGAACCCTTAACCCTAGACCTTGAACCTTGAACTTGGACCCTAAACCCAGTACCCTAAACTCGAACCCTACACCTTGGCCCTTGGATCCTTGACCCTGGACCTTAGACCCTAAACCCTCAACCCTAAACTCTGAGATGAGACCCATTTTTGGAACAATATTTTATGATCCATCTTTCGGGGCTAGGGAAAACTTTAAGAAACCCCCCCCTCAGCACAGGTGTAAAATCCTGGCAAATCTGGTATACTTCCCAATGAAAAATATTAATTCTATTAGCGATTTTTTTCATTTTATGAGGAAAAAAAAATCCCAATTGGTGAATCTTTTATAATCCTTGGAAGTTCTTGGAAAATCTTGGCGAATTGCATATTTTTTTAATAGAATAAAATATTTTTCATTGGCGACTAAAACCGTTTTTCAAACTATAATTTTTTTCCATTGGCGATTTAAACCTTTTTTCAAAGATAAAAATATAATTTCATTGGCGAATTAAAAATAATCTCAAAATAGTTAAAAAATCTAGTGACAAAATAAACAGATATACCAACAAAAAAATCATAGGGGTCGTTCGTTTAATGTTCGATGGACGACTGTAGTTGCATTCCGGAAGTAAATCTTTGAAGCACTAGACTTGCGATTTGAAACCTCTGGAATAACACTATAACCGTTAGATGCAGACATGTGGTGAGATCATGGATCACCGCTCATCAGTCATTCTATCTTTTCAATGCCTCGACATTGTATATTTCATTTAATTGAAATTCTTATTCTTTTTGAAGAAAGTGTGGTTTTCGTACTGCTAGTGCAAGCAGTGGCGGCACCGACGATTAATGCCATATGTGATATTAACATTCGAAGTAATTTCTTGGACAACTCATAGATTTAATGAAACAATATTTGTAATGATTTCACATCATTTGAACTTTGAGTGATTTTGACAGCTTGTCAACTTGAGGTAGAGTTCAAGTTGGCATGTAGCAAGACGTCAGTCAAATTAGAAATTTTAATTATACAGGCTGGTAGCGGCACTGGTGGCCTATAAATACGGATAGTGATTCAGTGATTAGTAGATAGTGCCATAATGGTTTTTATTTTATAGGGTTAATAAGGATTCATGAAGAAGATGATGCAGTATTGGGGATACTATAAATTCTCCTACCTATAGTTATGTAGTTATAGAGTAATCAATAAAAGATGGATTTCCTTCAAGTTTAGAATGGGTGGAATTGGAAAGAAGTTGATTTGGTTAACCTGAATTTTTAGACGGGTTTTGAACCAAGATGAGGAGGTTTGATGGAGATAAGTGCTATCCCAATGCATAGAGGCTGCAGGTAAAAGATGGGAGAAAATTTTCTTCTCCTCCTATATTCTAATAGCTCCCATTTCCCCAACATGGCTCTGGCTCTTAAAGGGGATAAGTACATTTTGTATCTTCACGACTTCCATTTCCCCAAGATTGATTGGAACCCCCTTTCCCCAGCATGGTTGGAAAATCCACCAACAGAACCTTGGAATCATGAATTTATTTTTAGAGCCACTTTTGTATTACGTTGTCACTAGTAAACGCTTGGAATCATGCATTTATTTTTAGAGTTTCAATTACATGTGTCATACATTTTCAGCAGCAAAGCTTGGAAATTGGAATCAATTTGTAATCCATTGTAACGAGCAACAACTTGGAATAAATTATTAAATTTTATCTATGTAAAGTACTAAAGTGACACACTGACATATGTTATTTATACAAAACAAGAGCTACAGTGCTACTCGTCTGTAAAAAGATATGTAATAATGTGACATTCAAATTCAGTTGTAATATAAATGGTTGTGTTGTGTTATTCTTGATTCCTTGAATCTTCATTATTCATTTACGCTTAAGAGTAAAGAGTTGTTTTATGAGTTCAGAACTTCAGTGTCTTTTAATAATTTAATATATTCAAATCAGTTTTTTTCTTTTGAAAAATTAAGTAATATACTTTATGCAATATGCACTTGATAATTCATGGTTATATCGAGCCATCAGGGGAATGCAATCATTCGTTCCATCGATGTTTATGTGTTACAGTGATGTGCTTACTTTTTTTGAATCTATTGGTATATCGGGGAGCACACCTTATGAGTTATGAGTCTTCCCTTGGGCCATCGGCGGGGCTGTGATGGGGGTTCCACCGATAAAACATTGTTAGGCCGATGCCTATGGTATTGACTTCAAAACACATGTGTCATGTTTATTTTTTTAAGTTAATATCATAAATTACTCAAGTTCAACCATTGGATGAACATTTGATGTATGGTTGTAGTTGCATTTCGTAATGAAATGCACGAAGTGATGGGCTTCCCAACTTAAACCTCTGGAATCACCCTATAACCGTTAGATTTAGAAAGATCAACAGTTAAGATTAAGAATTTGCAACTTGTAGACCTAAGACGTGTCATTCACTTTAATATTCCAATTTCGAGAAACAAAGCATTTAAAGCACTTTGTACTGCTAACTACTAACTGCTAAGTGTCAACTCAAACTATCAAGTGATTAATGTTTATTTTTAAAGTTAATATTAAATTCATATAGAAAATAAATCTTATTAAAATATTCAAAAAGTTAAAAATTAATTATATTCTATTTTGAAAAGATTTTGTATTAATATATATTTTTATAATAAATATTATAAATTATATATATTAATATAAAGCAATGATAACTATTAGTAAAAATGTTAAAATCTTAAATTTATTGTTAAAAATATTTAAAAAATTAGAAAGAACTATATTTAATCTTGAAATATTCTATTTTGAACAGATTTTGAATTAATAAATATATTTATAATAAATCATATATATTAATATAAAGTAAAATTAGAAAGAATTATTTCAATTTTAAACTAATTTAAATTTTTATTATAAACATTATATATATATATTACAATAAAATTTTACGGTTTAATAATAATTTTAAGTGTCATATTTACGATTATATAAAAATTAAGAAAGTCAAATGATATAGTCTAATAAATTTTTAGGTTGTAATATACGGTCCAAAATGCAAAAAACGGTCAAATAGACCATGAAATTCTAGGCATGTTCCCAACTTAAACCTCTGGAATCACCCTATAACCGTTAGATTTAGAAAGATCAATGGTTAAGATTAAGATTTTGCAACTTGTAGACCTAAGACATGTCATTCACTTTAGTCTTTAATGTTCCAATTTTGAGAAACAAAGTATTTAAAGCACTTTGTACTGCTAAGTGTCAACTCAAATTGTCATTTGATTAATGTTTATTTTTAAAGTTAATATCATAATTCATAAATTACTCAAGTTTCAACCATTGGATGAACATTTGATTTACGGTTGTAGTTGCATTCCATAATGAAATGCACAGAGAGATGGGATTCCCAACTAAAACCTCTGGAATTACCCTATAACCATTAGATTTAGAAAGATCAACGGTTAAGATTAATAATTTGCAACTTGTAGACCTAAGATGTGTCATACACTTTTGTCTTTAATGTTCCAATTTCGAGAAACAAAATATTTAAAGAACTTTGTACTGCTAACTGCTAACTGCTAAGTGTCAACTCAAACTGTCAAGTGATTAATGTTTATTTTTAAAGTTAATATCATAATTCATAAATTACTCAAGTTTGAACCGTTGGATGAACATTTGATGTATGGTTGTAGTTCCATTCCGTAATGAAATGCATAGGGCGATGGGCTTCCAAACTTAAACCTCTAGAATCACCTTATAACCATTAGATTTAGAAAGATCAACGGTTAAGAATTTGCAACTTGTAGTCTTGTAGACTTGTAGACCTAACTCCTAAGACGTGTCATTTAGTTTAACGTTCCAATTATGAGAAAAAAAACATTTAAGTGACTTTGCACTTTGAAGTTGTACAGTAATTTTTAAAGTCTTCACTCTTCAGATTGCTAATTGCAGTGCACCACCCTATTTTGAATTCCACAGTTCCACTTCCAACAACACCATTCCAATTTTCAAGATTCGAGACTCAAAATCTAGGTAAGTGAAAGAATTCCTGTGGCTATGTTTCATCGTTTGACATTTCTTAAATTCTTATTTTGTTAAAGTTTCAAGTTTGGGTTTAGAGACTCAAGAATTCATTAAAATTAAGGAGGACTAATAGGTATTACTTATTAGGGAATTCAAATTTCACAACTTCATATTTGTATAAGCATGTCTACCACCAGTACCACTAGACTTAGAGCAATGTCCAATTAAAAAATGCATTATGCAGAATTGCTTAAAACCCCAAGTTTCACCGATGGGTACCATGATATTTATGATCCTGAACTCTATGGTAGGTGTACCTCAGAACTTAGATTTACATCTCAGAGTAAGGCTACAAAGAAAAAGCAAGTTGATATTATCAGTGCACTGTGGGTAACTGGATTAGGGCGCATGATGTTACATGAAGTTTTCCCTTGCCCAGAATCTATCATGGTCTGTGCCAAAAATTATGATGATAAGAAAAGAGCAATTGTCAATAAAGATAACCAAGAAGAATTGTTATCCATTAATGCAGAAGAACTTGGAAAAGTGTTGGGGTTTACAACCGAAGAATTTGGAAACCACCACATTGACCTAGAAAATCTTGCTAGCGGTTATGAAGCAATGGAAGAAAGGCTAAAAAATGATTTCTTAAATACAATAGTTATGGATAGAAACAAATTGAAAGGTGATCATAAGCCTCCTTATAATTTGGATATTTTTAAACCGTGGGTTCAGGATACTATTTCCATGTTAGCATTTTTCCTCGGTCTGGATAGCAATTTGGAAGTGGGTGCAAGCCTCCTTGAAATGATATATAATATCCATTATGTTGGTGAACATGTCAAATATAATTGTACTTAGCACATTGTAGAATCCATGCATAAAATTTTTGTAATTATTAAAGCAGGTTCCACGAAGACATTTAGGTTCAAAACCTACTTGTGCTATCTTTTTCTATTCAAATTTAGAGGAATGTGTCAGACCAACAAGCTTCAGATTCAGCCCTATAGTAATGCAGAGGAAAAAAAAATGGCTCTAGTATATGAATGGACCACTGAGATAAGGATGCATGATTCTGGAAGGAACTACAATAATTTTGTAGACTACTTTTTGGCTCCATTGCATCAAGTAATTACAAATACTCCAATGCCTAGATTGTCTATGTCATGTAGAAATTGCATGCAATTAGGAAAAGAAATACAATTGGTTGATTGGTACTTAATGGAAGAATATAATGTGCTAAGATTTTATGGATCAGAGTACAACCATACAAACTTCCAATACATGTGATAGAAAGGGTTTTTGCATTGGAATATGTAAGGCAGGTGTAGAGTGTTGATGAACTACACTTTCTCAGTCAACAAAAGAACTTATTTCCTTCTTTACCTTTTTCATGTGGAGGGTTCACATTCAAGAGAAAAGCATTTAGTGTGGCACATAATATTTTGAATTTTTTTACATTTGATGCTATCTATCACTGGCAGTATGATCCATGTGACATCATTAAATCAATGATTGTGGCCAATTGGAATGCTGCAAATAGAATTCAAAATCAAAGTAAACCCTTGCTTGAAAACTTGAGAAACAAGGATTCTTGGGATGAGGTCAAAATAGCCATGGAGAAAAGTTCTATTGAGAATGGTATTTCTTTTGAACAATTGTCAGCCGAAAATTATGGCATTGCACCGAAAGACAATCAGGACATACAACAATTTTTATGAAAAAAGTGATAAACCATCTGGTAGAGTAAAAATTCCAGGTTCTCTAGAGAAGGAAGTTATAGATAAAAATTGGTCACGATAAAAAATTATTGCCTTTTAGTCTATGAGGAAGGACCTAGGTGATCCAAGAGCTCTTGTAGAGTATGATGCTAACGAAGAAGATAAAGAGTTTAGAAAATTTTGGAATATAGAGCATCTTGATGAACGTGATGAATCTGATGATGATATTGATAGGGAAGAAGAAGAACAAAGCCATGCCAATTACAAACCTGGTTTAAGTGAGGCCGCAAAAGAAGAATATGTTTCAACATATACTTCAGGAGCAGCCATACTTGAAAAAATTGGTTATGAAGGTGGTCCTTTGGGTTCCAAAGGACAAGGCCCTTGGACAATACAAAGTGTTGAGCATATAAAAATAGTTGATAAATCTGGCCTTGGGTTTGGAGGTGAAAACATAGACCAAGGGGATACAAGACAAACTAAATTTGTTAGAGATTCTAGTCCTCATCCTCATGGTCAGATACAATCACAACTAGGACATTCCCTTGGTGGACAACTCAGTGCAACTAGGAGTGTCATTGGTGGTGATGGTATGGGTAGTAGTACTAGTAGTGGTCAACATGTGCTACAATGAAAAATTACACACAATACTAAGAGGAAAACAAAATTAGATACCACAGAAACACCAGGTGATCAAGGCAATCAAAATAGGCAAAGGATTTTGATAGGTCCAAGTCACACTATCAGTGGATCTACCAGTACCACAAAGGATTTATTTCCAGACACTCCCATAAATCCAATTAGTGTGGGTGTGACATCATTAGCAAATGCAAGTACTTCTATTCCTTTTCCATTCAAGCATTCCATTATTCCTGCCTCCCCAGGTTATGATTTCATTGAAGAGTTTAAAAATAAATCAGACTTGAATAAAAATGAAAATAAGCAACTGATGGAGAGTGCGTCTACTGTAACTTCAGAGACTACAACAACCATGGTATTACCCACATTTGACACAAATAAAGAAATCATGGGGTATACAATTGTTGTTCCCACAGTTCAAAACAAACCAACAAATCACATGGATAGATCTGAATACTAGGTAACCAATTTTCAATTGAATTTTTCTGGCCTGAAAAATACTGACAAAATTAATGTATCAAAGAAGAACAATGAATTGGTGTACACATCATTGCTAAAGCAAGATAGAGGGAAGAAAAGGTTGCATAACCAAATAGAAAAGTTATAGGTAGACCTAGCAAGTGAGAAAACAAAGAGGAAAGCAGCAGATAACAAGAGCAATGAATTAGAAAAAAGAATAATAAAATATGCATCTACATCAACAAGCAAAGAGGATAAATCAAATGAGAGAGAAGTGAATGACCTGAAGCAAAGGCTAGATGAGAGCAACAAGAAATATGATGAGAAAAAATCCACTTCAAAAAAATTAAGAGTAAGCATTGCGAATGGAAATGCACAGTGGGAACAAAAATTGGAGAAACAAAGAAAAAAAAAATAAAGATTGGAGATAGAGTCGATGGAAGCAAAAGAAGAAATTAAGTCTTCTCAAAATAAGTTATCTACATTTTGTAGAGATACAGTGAGGCATATGAAACAAAAGATCTGAGATAAAATAATGCAGAGGTTTGATCATTTGTGTGACATGTTTCAATTGATTGATGCTATTAGACAACATTATAAGAAGCTCAACAAATATTTAGTGGACAACAAAAAGGTGTTGGAATTAGAGAAATCTACAAATGAAGTTTTACAAACAGTCTACAAAGCTAGTGACAATGATCTGAAATCAAAAGGGATTACTAATCAGCTTGAAACCTCAATGAAGTTGTCATCTATCATTGAAAAGTGTTTGAGAATGTTTGGAACAAAGTAATATTTGCATTTGGTTGCAAACAAGATGAAGGTGGTGGATGAAAAGGTAAGGAACTTCACAGAGCTTGGTTTTCCAGAGGCTTTTGACATAAATGAGCAATTCATTGGAAAGGATGGTTTCAGAAGAAGATGGAAGGTGCAAGGAAGATTGATTTGGACCAATTTCCTCAAAACCAAGATGTGAACTCTTTCGATTCCATCAAAACACTGATAACCTTGAATGCAGAATTTATTGAATAATTCAAGAAAAGTTCCATTTCCAATTACAATCATGAAATGTTAACAAAAATTCAAGTAAAAAAACATCAGTTATAGCAAATGGAAATTCCACCACATGAAGAGTGGAAGCTGCTAGTAAAGTTGATACAGTGACTTGATTTATTATTTTCAATCTTTGATAATATGAGTTTCGAAGTTCCAACTCAGCTCTGTGCAGACTTGTCTTTGGGCATTGGCAAGATTTTGCATTACCAATGCCAATATGTACTTGTTCATGTGAAATTCAATTAAAAATCTCAAATTCAGACTTTGATAATGTGATGATGTTCAATTATCTAGATTTTGTATTATTTATTTTATCATTTGAACTAGTGATGAATTGTTAGCTCATTATATTTACTTCTTGGTAGACCTTCCATTTCCATGGTATGGATGTTGAGCTGTTAGCTCATTATATTTACTTCTTGGTAGAGTTTATAAGTTATGGATGTTGAATTGTTAGCTCCTATTATGTTTTGACTAAAAATCTTGATCAGTATCCACCAACGTACACCTCACCCACATCCCACATACTGCAAAAATACACTACATTTTATTTTATGATTAGCACAAATTGCAGAGATTTGTGTGACAAGATCCATTTTGTGGCCCACATTACTACTTGATCAATGATCATGTCCATAAATAAATCTAAAACCCCATGGTCACAACCCTTATTCCTGAAGAATTCAAATTCAATGTACTAACAAATTAATTGTACTTCCACACACTCAATTTGAATAACATAAACAACCACTTTGGAGACAGCCAAATAATTTAATAACTTATAAGCATATGAATCCACAACAATTGAACACTCGAAAGAAAATCAGTAAATATGTGTAACCTTCTCCATTGTATTGATCTTCAAAGTTCAAATGATATGCATTATAAAAATAGTTTATGATATGAGATGGATGGGCGAATTGGTGCAATTTATTATCTATCTTCTTACTATTTTCTACTCTAAAGTCTAATTAAAAATGATGTGATGATCCATTGATCTCCTATTGGGGTCTTGATATCTCTTATATATGAGAGGCAACAAGCTACAAACCCCTTGCAAAAATTCATTACATTTTGACAACTAAACATAACTCAAATTATAAATAAAACAACATTGCAGGTGAATGCACCCATCCATTAATCTCCAAGCAGAAGCCCGTGACCACTGACCACCTAAGATCTGTTCAAGGCTTCTAATCCATGATAGGGTGCTCATCCTATTGTCGTCTTACATTCTTCCTCTGAATTTGATGGTTGTCTCATTGGATCTGATTCTGACACATCTACAGTTTGGATAATAAACATATTGACTATAGAGAGGTGATGGATGTACTCATGTTCAGCATAGGTGTCCATGTTAGAGATCACCTCTTTGATCTCATATTCCATAGACATTATTTTTTTGAGTTGATTATGAGTGTTTTGTAAAACCATAACCTCGTCATTTATTTCTTGCAACACAGCAGTCAGAAGCCCAACAAGATCTTCCTTCCAATCATCATATTCTCACGGATTTCCAATGCCAAAATGAAGTGTCGGGAGTGGGACTGAATCAAAGCAGTCAAAATATTGCCTAAGCTTGTTATGATATCCATTATGTGATTATACCAACTTGTTATATGTCAGCAATATTTGTCCTTTTATGGCATTCTTATCTATGACCTCCTTTTTTTTCTCCATCATTCTAGGTTGCAATTGTTCATTCTCCACCAATGCAATGTGTGTCTGATTGAATACTTCCCAATATTCAATAGCACATTTCATCATTTTATTGAACCTTTCTTTTATCATTTTAGATACAATGTTATATTTGATGGTTTTCACTTCTTTCTCCAATTCTTTGCATTTCCCCTAGGATTTCAAATAGAAATTCTTCTAGTAGGCTGCATCAACCAATGCATCAAGCACTCTCTTATATTTTTCAAGCCATGGGGAGTAAAAATCTGATGTGGAAGAGGAAGATGTTTTTTCTCTCTGATTTTCTAGCTCCTTCTTCAGTTTGTCATTTTCCTTAATCAGTTTATCGATCTGTGCTTTGGTAAATTTTGCCACATTTATGTTCAATTCTGCTGTCTCCATAGGGTTGGTATCCACTACTCGTTGAACCAAGAGATGACCAAACACTTGGTTTGGATTACTAATTATAGTAGGTCTTTTATCGTGGGGATACAGTGACCAAATAAGCAAGGTGGCTTTGTCTGGGTTGTACCCAGATCTAAATGCATTTTGTCACTTGCTTATTCTTTTAAGTTCATTGTCGTATCCCCTCTTTTTTTGAAGCTATCAAGTACAATTGAAGAGCTAATATCCCACCCTGGCAGGAGCAACACTCCAAGTTCTTGAAGAAATTCCCTACCTCTTTCAAGAGTGATGGAGTCCATTTCCTTTTCTACCTCCCTTTTCAATTCCTCCAGAGCAGTTACCTCATGTTCATGAGTGATATCCTGTATCTGTTGTTTCATTTTTCTACCTTTATATTCACTAAAAAATGATTTACATTCAAAATATTTAACAAAATCACAATCAGAAATAAACTGTTGTCTAGCCATGATCCTCACATCATCAGATAGTTCATTTTATGCCTCAAATCTTACAATATTATGCTCTTGAGGGGGATCGTACTGTGCAATCATAGGAGCACTAATTTTTTTGACCTGCTCACCCTCTTCATCACCCGACTCTTCTTCACTTATATTAGTATCTACAGAAAAACATACCTCAGGAGTAGGCTGTGAAGGTATGTAATCCAAGGGCTCTATGTCTTCAACTTGTACTCCTGAATAGGTTGCATGAGGTGCATCAAAAACAATTGGGGGAACATCCTTTACCAGTTCACTAACATGAGTGATGTGTTGCTCAATTCTTGTTAAAGGATCCAATATCTCACCAAATGCCTTTGAATAAGATGGGACATTTTTCCTCTTCCATTCCTCTGCAAGCATAATCTTGTTATAGGCAGCCATTATTTCCTTGGTGGAAGCCTCATCATGGTTTCTTATGACATATTCAATTGAGAACAAATGTTCATACCCTGATAGCCCCTGTGATAATCTCGCCTTGTGAATAAACCCTTCTGCATTAAATTGTTTCCTTACATCACTTGGAGGTAGGTTGTACTATGTTAATTTACCATCAATTTCTCCATATCCTTCATTGGAAACCATTGTAAATTATCCAAAACATAAGGTGTTGGGCATAATTGATTATTTACTATGTCCTTTGAGGTGTTTGGAATTAGATTTTTCCAATTGTCTCACAATTTCTAAAAAAATAATTCGGTCAGGAACTACTCATGGCATCAAGTATGGAGCCCCTTCGAACCCATAAACCCTTATCACTATACAATCAGGGAAAGCATACCAATCTCCCTAGTTATGATTCACTTGATTTCTCCGGTCATTTTCCTTTGGTCTTAGAAATCTTTGTACTTTTGGGGATAGGTTAAAGTTGCATGGATACCCCAACAACTTCATCAATGGTTTTACAAAAAAATCTTCAAAATAAAGGTAATGAGACCTACCAAATCAGCTATCCCACAATGAATTCCACATTTGTACAGGTCTAAAATATCCATTTTTATCTATATCTTTTATCCTTAATTCTTCACTCCAGACCCCTCTGACTTGTTCCTCGTACAATAAAAAATGCATAAGAAAAGAATAGTGTTCAAAATTAATATTATCACTATTATTTTTAATCTTTTCGAGACCTCGATGTAGGGTGTTGGCCAAGTAGCTAGCATAATCAAATGGCTTGACATCCTTGCTCTGTATGTCTACAGCCAAGACCATTGGGGCAATCGACATGAGAGGTGGAATCTCTACTTCCAAAACCTGACCAACTGAATAATAGGTGTATTGGAAATACTCTTCAAACAAATATTCATGGAAAGGAGGGTTTTCATTGCTAGAGAACCTCCTGAGTTGGCCTCCTTCATCCTTGGGCCTATGCAAAGGTAATTTCCATCTCTTATATCTGGTATCCATGTGGTGATACTTTGTCAAGAGATCTTTGATTGTGAATGATAAATTCAATGAACACTCTAACTAAAATACATTAGAAATGAGATCCCTAGAAATAACAAGCTTGTCACCCCCACCATGTGATTGAATAGTTCTTTTGGGGTCATATCTGATAGAAAGAGCTTTAATTAGCTTTGCATTCACAAACACATTGGGCACCACAAGTCTTCCCAGGTTCAACCTCCATGGATTGCAGACTGGTTGAAACCTAAATTGTTTTCTGTAATGGTACATGAAGAGGTCGTACCCTCATTGCAGTGTCCAAATATCCCCTAAGCCATTTTGTTTATCCCATAATCAATCCATGAAAGGATTCATTTGAGCACTCCTCTTGGTTCTCGGCCCCGACCCAAGACATTGATTTATCAGGGCTTCATTTAGGAGTCTCTTAGGCTTTTCGATTTTTTATTTTTTAGCTTTGGGTTTGTCTATACTCTCTTCCATTATTTAAATCTTAAGCTTTTGAGTAAAAGAGCTTCTCATCTAGATCTAAAAGTTAAGTACTTATGTGAGTCTCATCGAGTTGCCTCCACAGACCACCGATCTTTGCTACGTCAGAACTCCAAGCTTTTTCCTTTCTACTTCTACCCTAAGCGAAATATTCTAGGATTTTGTAACAACTATGTAATCAACTTGTGATATAATGCACTTCAATTCTAGTTCATAAATGCAATGCAACATGACTGCACAATGCCCCAAAATATCACATCAGTCTTTCACCAATAGCCACTCTCTCCACTGATGGACACCTATCCTTTGTTCTATCGGTGGGACACCAGATAATGTTTCCTAGATGCACCATAGTTCCCTCGATATACTTTATGCATTCGATAATTCAAATTTCATTCCCATGGGCCATGGTTATAATTCATGGTTACTTTTGTTGACAACTTGACTCTATCAGTATATCAGAAGATCACCTTAGGAGTCAACTCGATAGAGTATTATTACACCGATACTAGGTTGTGAGCTATTTTTATCAGGCCATCGGCGAGATTCTGATGGGGGTTCCGTCGATGAAGCATTGTTAGGCCGATGGTATTGAATTTTGTTAGGAATGGGGGAAGGACTATGTCACTACAGAATTTCAAAATTTATTTAATATTTATGGATGCAATGTGAATGTAGGCTATAATATGGATCTTGTCACACAAATTTCTACAATTTGCATTGTTCATAAAATCAAAGTGTGGTATATTTTTGTGATTATTGATAAAATAAGATAATTCATGCCCATGGTCATAAATTATATTTTATGGTTACTTTTCTTGACAACTTCACTCTATTAGTATATCGGGAGAGCACCTTAGGAGTTAGCCCAATAGAGTATTGTTACACCAATACTAGGTTGTGAGCTATTTTTATCAGGCCATCGACGGGATTGTGTTGGGGGTTCCGCCAATGAAGCATTGCTAGGCCGATGGTATTGAATTTTGTTAGGAATGGGAGAAGGACTACGTCACTATGGAATTTCAAATTTTGTTTAATATTTATGGATGCAATGTGAATATAATTGTAGGCTATAATATGGATCTTGTCACACAAATTTCTACAATTTGCATTGTTCATAAAATCAAAGTGTGGTATATTTTTGTGATTATTGATAAAATAAGATAATTCATGCACATGGTCATAAATTATAATTCATGATTACTTTTGTTGAAAACTTGAATCTATCGGTATATCGGGAGAGCACCTTAAGAGTCATCCCGATAGAGTATTGTTACACCGATACTAGGTTGTGAGCTATTTTTATCGGGCCATCGGCGGGATTGTGATGGGGGTTCCACCGATGAAGCATTGTTAGGCCAATGGTATTGAATTTTATACAATTTATAAAATATCATCAACTACATTACTACAGTTTGACTTTGACTTTGGCATATGTATTATGATTCATGAAGTGCAATATAATATAAAATATCATGGAGACTTGGAGTGCAATATAAAATAAAATATTCTGAACTTGATTTGCAATGATTCACAATTTATTTGAATACAATATAAAAATTCATCAACTACAGTTTGGAATATGATTCATGCTGACATGTAGTGCTTGAGTGCAATATAAAATAAGATATCATGAAGTGCAATGATTCACAATTTTAATGTTCATTGAATATAATATAAAATATCATTAGACATCAACTACAGTTTGGACTTTGGAACAATGGAAACTGATTCATGAAGTGCAGTAAAAATACCTAAAACCTGCTAATTATATTCCATTTCCCAAATGGAGTCAGGGTCCTCAAACTAATGCTCATCTTCAAATAAAGTAAAAGAGTCATCTTGATTTTGAGACTGCTCTGCACTTTCTTCGGCCTATGTCTCAAATTCAACATTCATTGTTTGATTTGTGTCAATTTCAATATCATTGTCATCTGTCCCAGGCCCAGGCTAGTCCCACTGCCACTGCCACTACCATTAGTACTACCACTAGTACCAGCGGCTATTGGAATTGGAGAGCCTATGTTGCACAACCCGGTCCCTCTTCTTTCACATGTGGACCTCTAGATTGTGAGTACCCTTTCAAAAGGATTTTTTTTGACATTATATGCAGTTCCTTTCATCCTCAAGCAATTTTCCAAATTCTTGTCCAGTTTATTTCTTAACTTTGATTTCAAAAACGCCAATGTACTGAAAACTCTCTCATCCTTCACTGACCCCAATATCATTGTTTGACATAAATCAACAAGTTTGAAATATTTTGACATCGAACCACGCAATATTTCACTCTGATCTAAGCTTGTCCAAACCTTTTTTATTGATCCCAGTTCAAAGGCCTTCTCCTTGCCATGGATTTATACTGCTCCCTCACAGTTGTTGCAAAATTCTGACATTGCTTTCTAAGCTTATTTTCATCTAAAATTCCTTCTATTATTTGTTCATTGTATGTTACCTTTTCTGAAAACTGTTTGATCAAGATTTTTACTTGATCATGAAAATATTTTGGGTTATCTCGGTTTGCCCAAAATTGAGGATACACAATACCCATGGCTTCAAGTATTTCATGTCGAGGGAGTCTTTCACGAATCTCTGAGGAAAAATATTTTGCAATTTCCTTCAAATTATCACTAACAAATTTAACAATGTCGTTAAAATCTTCCTCGTTAATAGGTACTTCTTTTCTAGAGTGCCTGGCTGTCTTACAATGGTATCTCATATCCACGTACACAAATACATAAGTGCCCACTTGCATTAAACTTTAAATAATTATCAGGATTATTCAAGTCAGTAATTTTCTGCCACATCAAATAATTTGCGCCTTCTTGTGTTAGATCTAGATATAAATGATTGAGGGCCAAGCATGTAAGTTTATATGGATTGGCATATTCATAAATATACATAGTTCTATCTTGGGATTTCTTCACAAGATTGTTCATCTCATCTAGCATGGGGAGAATACTAGCTAAATTCAAGAGTCTCCCTATATTGCTTAACCTATGTAAGAGGTCAGGAGCTTTATCTACTGTGTTGTGATGCTCGTACATCACTCCAATCAAGGATTGATATTCTGAAAGAACTCGTTACGTTGGTCCATGTAGGGAGATCCATCTGGTATCAATATCCTTGAGAAGCTTGTTTCCAAGTGTTATTCCCTCAACAAAATGTTGAAATTCAAGGAAACATTTGGGACTTTGGTAGAAGTATGCGTGGATCTCGCGAACTCGATTTTCAACTTTTCATACTGTAGGAAACTTGCTTACAATTTTGAATGCTAAATTCATTATGTGGGCTATGCAGTCAATGCCAAGCATGTATGGTGCACAAGTAGTTTGTAACTTTGTGCAAAGACCGCTCCTTTGACCTTGCATCACTACAGCTCCATTAGCTCCTACACACACAAATTTTTTGGCAATTGTCATCTCATCCATACCTGTAATTTCATTCAAAGATTTCCTAACTAGTTCAAATAGATTTTGCGATGTTGAATTGTCCTTCATTTTATGAACACAAAGAAGATGAGCTTGGCGAACATGTTGTTCTACAATATACAAATGCATACAAACCCAAGAAGTATTTTCTACCGCAGTAACTTCATCTAAAGACAATGCAATGAAATTTGACTCTTTTAATTTCTCCTTTAAATCTTTCTTTTCCACTACAGCAAGACAGTTCAATCAAATAAGATAAATCAAAATATTTTGGGTAGTCTGTCATAGGACGCCCCCTAGACAAAATATGAAAAACAACACTCATCTGAATAGTTTTTGACAGATTTGCTACTACCATGGCTTTTCCAAAATGAGCCTCAAGTGTACCTTCACATTTTTTAATCTTCGACATTCTATGGTTATGCTCTCCATAATTTGTGGCATACTTAACATGAAGACATTCTTCCTTTGATTTCCATCGTATGACTGATTGTTCCTTTCCATCTATGATTTGTTTTTTGTAAACTTTGTCGATATGCTTTTCTATAGTGTCAAGCTTTAGCTGCATCATCTTGTCTCTTCCACATTTCCAACTACAAATCTTACATTTGACCTCTATTGCCCTTTCAATATCATTTTCATTTGATACCCCCACTACTTCAAGGAATGGGTACTTTGACAACCAACCAATTTAAAAATTCCTTGTCATTTCCCACTCATGCCCCAATTTTTCTTTGCCTTTTCTTTTCTTGCTACCAACATCATCCTCATCCAAGTCAATTATCTCATTCTGGCTATCCAGGGTATCCCTTGGAACATCTTTTGCGGTATTTCCATCCTAATTTGATACATTCTGATTTAACACAATGACAATCTCACCTTGACCTTCCTGTGGTGGTGAGGTATTGTCATTGCCATCTTCAGTAATATTTGGTGGAAGAGTCAATAGTGTAGATCCACCTTGATGTGATGGATTAGAAGCTTTGCTAATTCCAAAGTAAGACTATATGGTACCTACACATTTTGGACATTTTAATGGCCTTCCAATCTCTTCATTAGCCTTGGGAGTCTTACCCTTGCAATTGTTGCTTGACATATTGATATCTCACTTCAAATAAAAGTTGGAAAAAAATGTCTTCTTGTTTAAGAAGGATAGACCAACTAAGAATATAGATCTCATTCCCTACTCAAAATCATGTTTAAGACTAAAGAAAAAATGGAAAACAGATAAAGAAATCTTATTATTATAACTAATAACTAACAACAGTATGAAGAAATGATCACTCACCTTTGGGCTTTGAGTCTACGTTTTTGGGTTTCGCTTGCTTCTTAATCGAGAAGTAGAACCTCGGAATCGAAAAAAATGTGTAAGAACAAATAATAGTTTCAATTGTATTTATATCAATCCATATTCTGTGAATTCTGCAGGATTTTTAAATGGTATGTTAAACATTTGGCAAATCCCACGTGCTTATACAATGATACCTTGTAATTTCCAAGGCGAAATAGGTCCTCATAAGAAACTATTTATAAATTTTAATTGGCAAATGGGTCTTCACAAGTGACTATTTGTAAATTTTAATTGGTGAAATGGGCCCTCATATAATGTTGTTTTAATAGTATTGGCAAATATGTTGGTGTTTTATGACATGCTCCCCAGGATTCTAGGCGAAAATATTGATCGATCCATTAGAAACGCATAGTTTGTTATGGCGAATTTATTGCCTAAACATGCCTTGTAAAAAAAAACTACTGGCGAATGGACATGCATTGGACCAATAGTTTGAAATCCAGGCGATTTGAACACCTTGCTGGATACCTAGAATTCGCCAAATATAATTTTCCCAATTCCTAGAATTCGCTAATTGGTGAAGATTCGCCACTAAAGTTATCCCTGTTTAGGGCCCATTTTTGGAGTCAACATCCTAGGATGGAGCTTTTACGATGGAATGGGGTCATCGAGACCTGGATAGATTGGGTTTAACTCATATTCCCAACTTGGATTCACATTTCAGATTCCCAGCTCAGATCCCTAGTTCGGGTTCCCAACTCGAGCTCCCAACTAGGTTCCCAACTTAGATTCCTAGGTCGGTTCCCAACTCGGACTCCCAATTCAAGTTCCCAACCCAGTTCCCAGCTCGGTTTCCAACTCGAGTTCCCAACTCAATTCCCAGCTCGGATTTCCAACTCAAATTCCCAACTCGTCGGGTTCCCAACTCAAATTCCTGGCTCAATTCCCAACTCAGGTTCCTAACTCGGTTCCCAACTCGGATTCCAAACTTGGGTTCCCAGCTCGAATTCTCAACTTGGGTTCCCAACTCAAGTTCCCAACTCGGGCTCCCAAATAGGTTCCCAACTCGGATTCCCAGTTTGATTCCCAACTCAGGTTCCCAACTCGAATTCTCAGTTCAGATTCATAACTTGGGTTCCTAACTTAGTTCCCAACTTAGATTCTCAACTAAGTTCCCAACTCAGATTCCCAACTCAGGTTCCCAACTCTGTTCCCAACTTGGGTTCCCAGCTTGATTCCCAACTCGGGTTCACAACTCGGGTTTCCAAGTTTTTTCCCAGCTCGGATTCCCAACTCGGGTTTTCCCAACTCAGATTCCCCAGATCGGATTCCCAACTCGGATTCCCAACTCGGGTTCCAATCTCGGTTCCCAACTCAGATTCCCAACTTAGATTCCCAACTCGGGTTCCCAACTCGTTTCCCAACTTGAATTCACAAGTCGGGTTCCCAACTCGAATTCTCAGCTCGGTTTCCAACTCGAGCTCTCAAGTCAAGTTTCCAACTCGGGTACTCGACTCGGTTCACAACTCGAATTCCCAACTCAGATTCCCAGCTCAGGTTCCCAACTCAGATTCCTAGCTCGGGTTCCCAACTCAAATTCCCAACTCAGGTTCCCAACTCTGATTCCCAACTCGATTCCTAGCTTAGATTCTGAACTCGAGTTCCCAACTCGGATTTCTCAGCTCAGATTCCCAACTTGAATTCCTAATTTGGGTTCCCAACTCAGGTTCCCAGCCCTGTTCCCAATTTGATTCCCAACTAGAGTTCCCAAGTCGGGTTCCCAACTCGGTTCCCAAGTTGGGTTCCCAACTCAGATTCCTAGCTCGGGTCCCAAACTCGGATTCCCAACTTGGGTTCCAGCTCGGATTTGAAATTCGGGTTCCCAACTCGGATTCCCAACTTGAATTCCCAACTCAAATTCCTAGCTCGGATTCCCAACTCGGACTCCCAACTAGGTTACCAACTCAGATTCCCAGCTCGGTTCCCAACTCAGATTCCCAACTCGGTTTCCAATTGGGGTTCCCAACTCGGCTCCCAGCTTAGATTGCCCAGCTCAGATTCTCAACTCGTGTCCAATTCGAATTCTCAACTCGGGTTCCCAACTCATTGGGTCCCTAACTCATCGGGTTCCCAACTCGAGTTCCCAACTCGGATTCCCAACTCAAGTTCCTAACTCGGATTCCCAACTCGGGTTCCTAAATCAGTTCCCAACTTGGATTCCATAACTCATCAGGTTCCCAACTCGAATTCCCAACTCGGATTCCTAACTTGGTTCCCAACTCGGATTCTCAACTCGGATTCCCAGCTCGGTTCCCAACTCAGGTTCCCAACTTTAGCTCCCAACTCGGGTTCCAACCTCATATTCCAATTCGGGTTCCCAATTCGGGTTCAGGATTTGGTTCTGAACTCAGGTTCCCAACCTAGTTCCCGACTCGGGTTCCTAGCTCGGATTCTAGACTCAGATTCCCAACCCGATTCCCAACTCGAGTTCTGAGCTCGATTCTCAACTCGAATTCCCAACTCAGACTCCAAGCTCAATTCCCAACTCAAGTTCCCAAGTTGGGTTCCCAATTCGGGTTCCAAACTCGATTCTCAGCTCGAATTCACAACTCGAGTTCCCAACTTGGATTCCCAGCTCGGATTCCCAACTCAGATTCCCAACCCAGTTCTCAACTCGAGTTCCCAAATTAATTCCCAACTCGAGTTCCCAAGTCGAGTTCCCAGGTCGGTTCCCAAGTAAAGTTCCCAACTCAGATTCCCAGCTTGATTCCTAACTTGGGTTCCCAACTTGAGTTCCCAACTTGGGTTCCAACTCAGGTACCCAACTAGGTTCACAACTAGGTTCACAACTTGAATTCCCAACTCTGGTTCCCAACTCCATTTCTCAGCTCGATTCCCAACTCGAGTTCCCAGTTCGGATTCCAAACTCGAATTCCCAGCCCTATTCATAACTCAAGTACCCAGCACAATTTCCAAGTCAATTTCCCAGCTCAGGTTCCCAAGTTGAGTTCCCAACTTGGTTCCCAAGTTGGGTTCGAACCAAGTTGGGTTCCCAACTCAGATTCCTAGCTCGGTTCCCAACTCGAGTTCCAAATCGGATTCCCAACTCGGGTACCCAACTCATTTTCCAACTCTGGTTCCCAACTTGACTTCACAACTCGGTTCTCAACTTGATTCATAGCTCAGGTTCCTAACTCAGATTCCCAACTCCAATTCTCAACTCAAATTCTCAGCTCGAGTTCACAACTCGGATTCCCAGCTCGATTCCCAACTCGGGTTACCTACCAACTAGGATGCCCAGCTCGGGTTCCCAACTTGAATCCTGAACTTGAGTTCCCAACTAGGATTCCCAACTTAGACTCTCAACTCGGATTCCCATCTTGGTTCCCAACTCAGTTTCCAACTTGGGTTCCCAAATCAGATTCCCAACTCGGGTGCCCAACTCGAATTCACAACTCGGGTTCGCAACTCATCGGGTTTGCAACTCAGGTTCTCATCTCAAATTCCCAACTCGGGTTGCTGACTCGATTTCCCAACTCAGATTCCTAGCTTGGGTTCCCATCTCGATTCCCAACTCGGGTCTGAGCTCAGGTTCCTAGCTCAGACTGTCGGGATGGGACACCTAGACAAGACAAGATGGGCACGACAAGATTGCATGAATGGTGACTGCGTTGTTAATGTTTGCCCCAAGACAGTGTGGTTACAAGTCCTTCATGGGTGCAATCATACCAGCGTTAGTGCACCGAATCCCATTAGAACTCCATAGTTAATCACTCTTGGGTCGAAGTAGTACTGGGATAGGTGACCTCTCGGGAAGTCTCGGTGTTGCACCCTTTTTAGTGTTTGGTCAGGTGACCCACTTTTGGGACAAGTTTTTAGAATGCACTTTTTGGAGCCCATTTTCAAGACCCCTACTCTCTAAGGTGGCCTATTCATAGACCTAGGGCCCTTACTGTTAGGGGCCACACTTTTATGTAGCACCAAAACAATGGTAGGGTACTCTCACTCCCCCATAAGATTTATTCGGCAGATTCCCATGCAACTATGGGAAATATCCACATTTCTGGCTCAACCCCCAACTCAGGTTCCCAACTCGGGTTCCCAACTTGGTTGCAGCTCAGGTTCCCAACTCGAATCCCCAACTCGGATTCCCAACTCAAGCTCCCGACTCGGTTCCCAACTTGGATTCCTAACTCGGTTCCAAACTAGGGTTACCAACTCGATTCCTAGCTCAAATTGCCAACTCGGGTTCCCAACTTAGATTCCCAAATCGGGTTCCTAGCTTGGATTCTCAGCTCGATTCCCAACTTGGGTTCCCAGTTCGGGTTCCCAACTCAGATTCCCAACTCAGGTTCCAAACTTGAATTCCCTACTCGGATTCCCAACTCAGATTCACAACTTTGGTTCCCAACTCGAATTCCTAGCTCGGATTCCCAACTCGGATTCCCAACTCAGGTTCCCAACTCGGATTCCCAGCTCAGATTCACAACTCAGTTCCCAACTCGGTTCCCAACTTTGGTTTCCAACTCAGATTCTTAGCTCAAATTCTCAACTCGGTTCCCAACTCGGGTTCCCAACTTAGGTTCTCAACTCGGATTCCCAGCTCGATTCCTAGCTCAGTTCCCAACTTGAATTCTAAATTCAAGTTCCCAACTTGGCTTCCCAACTCTATTCCCAACTTGGGTTCTCAGCTTAGATTCTGAACTCAGATTCCCAACTCAGATTCCTAGCCCAGTTCCCAACTCGGGTTCCTAGCTCAATTCCCAGCTCCGGTTCCCAAGTTGGGTTCCCAACTCGATTCCCAGGTCAATTTTCCAAGTCGAGTTCCCAGCTCGATTCCCAACTCGAGTTCCCAAGTCGGGATACCAACTTAGATCCCCAACTTGGGTTCCAGACTCAGTTTCCAACTCGGGTTCCCACCTCAGATTCCCAACTCGAATTCCCAACTCGGGTTCCCAACTCATCAGGTTCAAAACTCAGGTTCCCAGCTCAAACTCTTAGCTCGAATTCACAACTCAGGTTCCCAGCTTGGGCTCCCAACTCTGATTCCCAACTCGGCTCCCAACTTAGGTTCCCAACTCGGATTCTTAGCTTGGATTCCCAACTCGAATTCCCAACTCAGTTCCCAACTTAGATTCCCAACTCAGGTTCCCAACTCGATTCCCAACTCGAACTCCCAACTCAGATCCCCAACTCGGGTTCTCAACTTGGATTCACAACTCAGATTCCCAACTTAGGCTCATCGCCTCGGGTGCTCCCCTTGGACACTGGAACTGAAATTTTGAAGCCAAGATCCAGTGCATGTCCAAGTCGTCCAAGTCGCCCAAGTCATCCAAGTTGCCCAAGCCGCCAAGTCAGTGATGTTGCCGACGTTATATATATATATATAGTTTTGGGGTGGGTCTGAACTGCCTCTCAAATGACACCACCCCCCTATATAAGCTATTTGTTTGATTCCCAGACATCAGTAGGATGACGTCAAAAAATGATCAAGCCCCCCGATTTATGACTTTATGAGCCCATTTTTGGAGCCCGATTTTTGGGACCCATTTTGCAACCCATTTTTTGGGACCCACTTTTGGACTGTATTTTTTGGGAAAGGATTACTACTTAAAAATTTTAGATTAAAACCATTTGAAGGGTGAATTGAGATAATAACATCTAATCATGCCAGGTAAAAATTTCAGTGAAGCTCATGGATCTTATTTGGGATCTGATTCTGACTTTATATTATGTTATGCCATATTTTGCTCTTTGCATCACTTAAGATCAAATTCACATTACTACTCTACTGGATCTCGCAATTCACACCTCTTCATATTCATAAAACCATGCATACACATAAATTATAAAAACCATCTCTTATATATATCCGCAATCAAATATTTATTCATCCAACAATAGGCTTTATGAAATATTAAGTTACTCTTAACTTGTCGGCCAGATCCACCACAAAATCTTTATGTGCATCCTCAAATTTGGTTAAGAAAAAGACAGGGCCCAAATAACACTTAATCCAACATTGATACTTATAATTAATTCTATCTTATACATTCGTGAATTCCATCTTTGTCGAGTCAGCCTTCTAGCATAGATAATTAACAAATTAATGCACCACACCTCCTAGATCACTTACTAGTGCGTGCATATCAAAACCAAGATACTACGAGCCTTAAAAAATCTTCCTCAAAGATCCACAACCCAAAATATCTATCTGGTGGGATTACTAGATCAGCTTTTATGCCTTTTACCGAATCCCTTGTTCTTTACTCTATTACATCGGTAAGAGCCAAAATTGTGTTGCACTATGGGATGAAATACTTGAGTCACATGACTTTGGTTGCCATCAATGACAACACCTACAATCCAATCTCTTCAACCATATGACAATAATCTCCCCCTTTAGCATTGGTGGAAACACTTAGTGAAAAATGGTTGTGTCAGAATCATTATAGGTATACTGCCAAACTAATTGCTACACTTTCTCCCCTTGAGATTCATAAGGCATTCTCTCCCCCTATAAGGAATTTTTCACTGTATCCTCTCCCCCTATAAGGAATTTCTCATTGTATCCTCTCCCCCTTTGACACCAATGACAAAGAAAGGATGCCATATGCCCAAAAATGTGACAAAACATGTGTTCAAAATCATCAATTCTTCAAAAATTTAGCACATATACGGTTATAACTATTCTCCTTTGATCAAAATTTCAAAAACTTGAAAACAATTTGTTGTTATCTTTAGAAAGTTATCTTATTGTTTTTCTTCACTTCTAGAAGAAACTTCTTCTAGCCATTAGTTGCAATTCCAATGCTAATGATCAAGCTATTTTTCCTTGAATTCTTGTTGGTAATCTCAATGAGAGATTCAACAATTGTGATTGCTTCTTCCAATTTTTCACTATTTTTCAAAATTTCCACCAACTGCTCCAACTTGCACTCAATTAAGTCTTTTACCTTCCAAAAGGTGTCTACAAGAACATTCTTGGACAGTTGAATTTTTATTTGTGTTGTTTGTAACTCCCAGATTCTCCTCTTGATAATGCCATTTGGATCTTGAGATATGTCAAAGATTTTTCCAATGTCATTCAGTTCTATCTCAATCTGATCCAACTTCTTGTAATTGATGACTGCATGGGGCCAACAAACACAATAGTTGTAGATTCATGTGGCAGAGTTAATGCATTATCTCAACTCATTCATTTCCTTCTTTAGCTTGGTAAGGGATAGTCTAAATTCTTCCTTCAAGTGACAGATAATTTCACTTTCTTATTTGCCTTTGTCTTTAGAGCCCATTGATTCTCTGCTACACTCAATCATCTCTTTAGGTAGAATGTCCTTCAGAATTTCCAATCTTATCTTACAATTCTCAATATGAGCATTTAGAACTTCCAGAATCAAGTCTTGATCGTATGATGGTTTGACTGACCATAACCTTGCAATTCTCTGCATACCACCTGCACTTTGGATAAGTTGTTATAGCTTTTCTTTTGTCAGATCTTCTTCATCCTTACTACCTTCTTCTTGACCAGATTCATTTTCCATTAGATTCTCTGGTTCTTCATCCAGAATGTCCACAATTTCCTTTGATTTTCCCTCAATCCTAGGAACTTTGCTTTTCAGAGGGTTGTATTCAATAATCTCCTATCATCTTTTTTGTCTTCTATCAGTGCTATTGAAAGAGGAACCAACTTCCATTGTCCTTACCAGAGGGGAAATAATGACTGATCCATATTTTGCAAGCACATTTTTACAGAAACTTTCAAACTTCGAATCCTAGTTAGACAAACTCTTAGAATAAGAGTAAATTTGGTTGCATATCGATTTATCTGATTTCCATACTACATTGTCGATTTTTGGCAACAAATTCAGAAAATACATAAACAGACATATAATTAGAGTGCCAAAACTAAATGGATACCCTGACTCCTTTGTTAGTTGAACATTTTCCATCATCTGATCTTTTAACAACTCACATAGGTCAAAGTCATGACTTTCAATTATCATTTTATGAGCAATGTATACTGTGCTAGCCGATGTAGCTCCTTCTCAATTTTGGTAGAAGATTTTATAAGTTATGTCATTTGCAATGTACTTCGTGACAAGATTCTTGATTTTTTCTATCAATAGAGTTCTCTGATCTTCGATTATTCTAGTTAGGGTTTTGACCTGTTTGTTTTGGATAGATTTCGTTTTGGGAACATCTTCGACTTTACAAAAACCAGTTAATTTCTCAATTGCATCTTTTGAGATGATGTAAGGTTTTTCCAAGGTTAAAACATCACCATGTAATCTTCCCAATAAGAATTTAATGAATCTTGCATTCTCAAGGTATAGAAACGCATTGCACAAATCCAAATTTCCATGCTTGGCTTGGCTTAATCGTTTTAATTCATCAAGAAGCAGTAAATTACTCATAGATCTAATCTTTGCATTGTTGTATTCGTCTAATTTGATCGAACTTTTAATTTGTTCCATT
The DNA here is from genome assembly GCA_007115665.2 of Sequoiadendron giganteum. NCBI lineage: Eukaryota > Viridiplantae > Streptophyta > Pinopsida > Cupressales > Cupressaceae > Sequoiadendron > Sequoiadendron giganteum. The sequence goes on from CM021107.1 coordinate 615,706,125, forward strand.
TTAATTTTTTCTTTTTAGGGTTCAAAACTACACACCAAATTATATGAAGAATTCAAGAATGATTTGAAGTACCTAATAATTTCAAGATTGGTCGATGAATTTGATTTTGCTGCTTCGAAATCCACTTGTCTAGTGTTATCCTTCTTCTCTTTGATAATGCAAAGTGACAAATGATGGCTCATACTTGACTTTTATAGCTCACACATGCACAATAAATTCATTTGCCCTAAGTTTTTCGGAGACTCTATTTTCTCATACGACTACAGAAAAAATATTTTGCGGACCAACAAATTTGCTGAATTTCCTTTTCTAAATTCATCCAGAAAATTTCTACATTGTGAGTAAATCTTCTTGACTATTCTTTGCATTTCAGTACCATCTATAGATAGAGGAGGAAATATTTTCTTGTAAAACTCCCTCTAGGCCAGTGGGCTCAAATCAATTACCAGAAGAATTACCGGAAGCAGGTTCCGGTATGGAACTATTTCCAGCATCAAAATCATTTTTCTTTACCCATGTCTTCTTAATTTGATCTCTGATATCATCTATAGTTATCTTTTATTTTCCTTTATCATTTTTCTCTATATTTTTGTCTCTATATACCAAACCTCTTATGTTTGTGTTCTTGTTTCTACAAAATATAGCAATATGACCATACTTGTTGCAGTTGTAGCACACAATGTTCCTTTGTCCATTCCATTGGCTTCTTCTCAATCTACATTGATTAGCAATATTGCCTAACTTCCCAAATGCATAACATTCAACATTTCTTCTATCAATAGATTGAATTAACATATTTTTGCATTCAATTGATTTATGACCAGGAGTTTTGCAATTGAAACATTGACCAGAGAATGATGAATCTTTTGACTTTAAATTACTTCTCCACTGAGCAACCATATGACCTAATTTATTACAAGAAAAATAATATCCATTAAATTTTTGTGCATTAGGTTGTCTTATCAGATACCTTCCATTTTTGTTCTGTCTAGAATTCTTTTGTCCTGATATGGAACTTTCTCCCTTTTCATATCTAGTACCTCTCTTATCATTACCACTCTTTTGTCCTTGAGTTAGCTCATCAAGTTTTGCTGAACTAATCTTAAAATTTTCTTTGAATTCATTTTCAATGACAACATCATTCCTAAGAGTAGTAATCTTCTTACCAAGTTCTTCTTCATTGTTTTTGTTTCCAATTCACTTTCCAACTGATTGAATTCTCCACTAATTCTATTGCATTCATCAGATCTCTCTTTCAGGATATGAGCAAGATTTTCCTCACTTTTCTTCCTTTCTTCTATCTCTTTAGTCATCTTCATCATCATAGATTCCATCTCATGTTTTATGTTTGTATTGCCTCTAGCAAGCTTTTCACATTCTTCAATTATCTCTTTCAAGGTTTGATTTAGGTGAGCATCATCCATGTCTTTTTTCTCCATTTGTTGTATCTGATCACAAAGATCTTTCCTCTTCACTCTCGATTTAACTATTTGATCCTTCAATGACTGAATGAATTTCTTAGCATCTCTAAGATCTTCGTTCAATTCTTGAACTTCTTCTTTAGACTGATCAAGGTCATCAAGAGCTACCATAAGCTATTGTTGAAGACTACCAGACTCCATCACATTCCAAGATCCACCTCAAGCTGCAAAAATTCTCTAGAGGAAATTTCTCTAATAATTGTTGGACTCAAGGGAACACTGAGAGGGGGGGTGAATCAATGCTCAATAGTTATTCAAAATCCATTCATTCAAAGCATGAAACCATTTCATCATTGTATTAAAGAAAATATGTATGCATTCAAAGTAAACATATACAACACAATGACACAAAGATTTTTGTGTGGAAACCCTATTAGAGGAAAAACCATGGTGGAGATTAATCCACAATTTGAGTACTCAAAATATAGTTGTTTATAAAAGGAATGCACTTGCATTCAAGCGCACTGCCTAGAGCGCATTGCTCAAAAGAGAAAGGCTTACTACCTACAAAATTCAAATTAAAACCATTTGAAGGGTGAACTAAGATAATAACATCTAATCATGCCAGGTAAAAGTTTAAGTGAATCTCATGGATCTTATTCGGGATCTAATTTTTGAATTTATATTGAGATCTTCCATGTTCTTCTATTTGTTTCTCTTTGCATCACTTATGATCAATTTCACATTAGTTCTCTGTTAGATCTCTCAATTCACACCTCTTCCTATTCATAAAACCATGCATACACATAAATGATAGAAAAATATCTTATATATATCCATGATCAAAGATGTATTCATCCAACAGTCGGTTTCATGAAATATTAAGTTACTCTTAACTTGTCGGCCAGATCCACCAAAAAATATTTATGTGGATCCTCAAATTTGGTTACGAAAAAGAGAGGACCCAACTAACACTTAATCCAACATTGAGAATTATAATTAATTATATCTTATACGTCCGCAAATTTCATCTTTGTCAGGTCAACCTTCTAGCATAGATAATAAACAAATTAGTGCACCGTACCTCCTAGATCACTTACCAGTGCATGCATATGAAAAACAAGATACTAAAAGCCTTAACAGACCTTCCTTAGAGATCTACAACCCAAAATATCTTTCTGGTGGGATGACTAGATCAACTTTTATGCCTTTTACTGGATCCCCTATTCTTTTCTCTCTTCTGCCGGTAGGAGCCAAAAGTGTGTTGCACTATGGGATGCAAGACTTGAGTTGCATGAATTGGGTTGCCATCAATGACAACACCTACAAGCCAGTCTCTTCATCCATATTCCAACAACACCATAGATGTAGGTTATATGTTTGTTGATGAAATATATGATGATATTTCATGTCTCAAGCTCTAACAAAGTCTTTTAATCATCTACAAGTACATCTGGAGATCGAAAATGAGAGGAGTTGAAGATAGGAGGATCAAGTTGAAAATAGAAGGACTGACATCAACCTTAGCCATTAAGGAACTGAAGGATATGATATCTTCTCATATGTTTTTTCTTTTTCTTTATCTTCATATGTATAGCTTGCCTTCCATGTTGTATTAATTCAATTTAGTCATTCTCATGGTTTGTGTGGGACACTTAAGCATTCTTTTGTTCTCAATGTATGAAACAGCAACATTGTATATATTTTCATTTTAAAATGAATGAAATATAGAAATATCATGCAATTTGTATAATCTCTTTCTATTGTAAAACATTGGATAGTAAAAACTGAATTCCACTTGAAACTTCAAATGCAAATGATTAGGATTTGTAGAAATTTATTGGAGTACCTTTCACTTTAGATGTAATCAACTATTTCATCTCTACCAAGTTGAGCTCTAGGTGAAATTTTGGTAACATCTGTGGCGATTTGTGCTAAATGTTTGCCTACTAAGCATGCTAAACCAATTGTCTAAATAATCCATTAGGCATGGAGTCAAATTCTAACCCCCCTAAAAACTCAAAAAACCATTATAAATCAGCGGTTAGGAACTATATAGCAGCATAAAAAAAATAGAAAACAAACTATCATGGCACAATTTAAGACAAGGCCAACCAAAAATGTATCTACACTTATTGAAAAACAAAACAAAACTAAAAATAAATGTGCCTTGAGCACTTATTAACTTGAAAACTACCCTACCCTACACTACCCATCAATGGTAGTGCTCAAACATAACCATTAAATGGTATGGGGAAATAAGTTCCCCTTCTAATCAATATAGGATGTTTTGCAAGGTGATTTATTACCGATAAGATATGATCCATATGAACATACCCTAAAGAATGTTGCAGAACTATCTAAAGAACAAAATCAAACTCACTCACCATCTGAACCTGATCATGGATAATATTGTTATGGGGTGAATAGGTGATTTTATTCAATTTTTTTAAGGTTGAAACCTCCTCATTAGATGCAACAATAACATGTGTATCCTTATTTATCTCTTTGCCAGCTAAATCTCTTATTGGACATTCTCTTGAAAGGATGAACTTTCTGCTCATACTGATGGTTTCTTGTTGGTCATTTATTGTCATGTTGTCACTTGCAATTTGAATATGAATTATGGACTGATTAGGAGGGTCTAAAAACTTATCCAAACTAGATTTGTTTAATTCTTTCTCTTCTTCTTGAAATTTGGCCTCTTCTTCTAAAGGCTTTAGCTACATACTTTCCTTGTTTTCCTCGAATTGATTAGCTTCATATTGATTAAATGCAAGAAGAAAAATTTCAAAAACTTGTTTTACCTTATTGTCCTCACCACGTACTAATTTGGGGTCTTGGTCATTACAAGAATTTAGCAAAGTGGCAATCTCTCTACAAGTTGAACAGTTAGGATCTTGAAAATTAAGCATATAATTGTCTTGAAAGGCTAATCATCTTTAGCTAGTCCACTTGATTTCTCTTCAAGGAAAGCGACCTTAGTTTCATCCATGTTAGCCTCTTCATTGTAGTACAAAGGGAGTTTTGAAAACCAGTTAGATGCTTCATCTTCATGGAGAACCTGATCTAATTTGGTTTCATGTCCAGCCTGGTAGTCAGTTCTATCTTTATGAATAATAAGCTTGCTAGACTCCAAAAAAAACCTATTTTTTTTCTTCTCTATATGGATTGGGATTCTATCCTCATCCTTTCTTTCATGGACCAACAACTCATAAAAAAATTAACATGTTCTTACTATTACAAATCAACTGGTAAGTTGAGCACTTGTATGCTCTCTTTCTCATTGTCAACAAATCCAGGTAGTTGATCAAACAAATAAATTGAATCTTCCTCCTCATGTGGTGCCTTCTCCAATAAAACCTTAAGAACTTATCTTTGCAAAATAATATTTTCACATTTTAGCCTTTCCATTTTGCTTTCATTCATCTCATAAACAACATTAGAAAAATTATCAAATGAATCAAATTGCAAAGGATTCAATGTCAATCTTGAACCAACCTCCTCTACACACGTGTTATGTTCATTTTCAATTGGGAGTGCACTATAAAAAACAACAACCTTCTGCTCCACATGTTATTTTTCTGATTTGGTGGCACAAAAGGGACTGCAAGAACCTTCAACTACTAAAGTAGGATTACTAAGTTCATTATAAGGTGTTTTAGACTGCTCTTGGTTATGAATTGGTTGTTGTATTGAACGAGCACTCCTAAAACTTTGAATTTTTATTAGTTTGGAATCTATAACCCCTTGCTCCAAATCTATCTTTTGGTTTCTCTAAACAATAATAGTCTACAACTAAATGCAGTGGATTTGTACTTCTAATTTTATCCATGATCGATGGGATATCCTGATCAATGGGTTGCTCTGTAACTATGCTAGGTTGTACCTAATTACTTTCCTCAACTTGTAAAGGATGAAGGTTTATGAAATTTGGAATTTCAAGCCGAAAAGGATGATTTGCAGAGTTAAGAGGCTCATTTTTCTTAAAACTTGGAATCTCATACTTACTAACCTAATCTTGAAAAGGTTGATCTGGAATGAAAGGAGTTGTTTGGACCTCATGTTTTGGGTTTGAGAAAAAAAAACTTCATATGCTCCTCTTTGCAGCTAACTCCCTCTCGAGCTTTACTTCAAACTGTATCCTTTGTGTCTCAACTCCTACTCATGAAGGTAGGCTTGATAATCTAACTCGTGTTGCTACAAATCAAGCTCTTTTTTCCTCCTAAACTCTTATATCTACCTTGTTAAGTTTAATAATGTGTCCTTGATGTCATTCATGTTATTCTTCATATCCCTAACTGATGCAGGAGCATCCAGTAGTGTAAGGGAAATCCTACATCACCCAAAAATATATTTACTTTCATTTAGATTTTTGTAGATGTTTTTGCATTTCTGGATACCCTTTTTGTCAAAGAAGAATTCACAACTTTCAGAACTGTTTTTTTGTTTTTTCTGCTCAACTGCTATTTTCAGCAGGTATGAATTTGAAGGCGTGAGGAGACAAAAATTTAAGGGAAGATTCGGGATATAATAATAAACACTCTGGTGAAAGAATCAGGCGAAGATCATTCCCGGTTCAAAAGTTATTCAAGTTTCAGTTTCTGCTTTTTGCCCTAATTTTGAGGGACTTAAAGGCTCTAGATGGGCCCCACTTTCTGGCACTTCATTTTCGCAAGACCTTTCCGAAAAGGTATTATCATTGAAGATCTGATGGTTAGATCTTGAGTTAGGGCTTCTGAAAGTTTGTGCATAATTAGAATGTTGTTTTTGGCTCCAAACGGAGAATGGGGCTATTTATGGGGTAGTTTCTGACTTTTGTGGGCAGTTTTTGGGAAAGAAGATCGCATGTTGTGAATAGGGGAATTTCTATAATTTCTTTTCTGTAATTAGCATGTATTGCAGTACTCGAGGATTGGAGATCCTCTTCATGTAAGAATTTCATACTTTGAAAATAATAAGATTTGTTAGTTTTTCTGTGTGATTTTCTGTGTCTCGGGTTGCACCCTCATCAAGTGGTACCAGAGCCAAGTTTTCTTGAACGTGTGGACAAATCACCGATCGTGAGGCAGTTCGCACCAAGACTGTGGTTGTGGGTTCAAGATATTCAAGATGCCTCCAAGACTAGCATGTGGTAGGCGAGGTGGTGTCGGAGGTGCCAGAAATGTTGGTGGAAGAGATCCATTAGCTGCCGAGGGTTTCAGAGCCCTCCAAAGACAAATTAATGCATTACAAAGAGAGTTAAGAAGAGGGGTAAACCCGAGAAGGGGAGAAGAAAGTGAGGATGAAGAAGAGGTAGAAGATTTAGATGTAGAAGAGGAAGAAGAAGCTATTGATCAAGATCAAATGCGGCTGATAAGGGCCATTTCGAAGATCGAAAAAAGACCTAGAGTAGAAGTTCCCAATTTTTCTGGTAGTCTGAACCCGAAAGAGTTGATTGATTGGATCAACGAGTTGGAAGAGTATTTCGAATATGAAGAAGTAGAGGACCCAGATCGGGTTAAGTTTGCAAAAACGAAGCTGAAGGGCCACACCAGTATCTGGTGGAAAGAGGTCCAACTAGAAAGAAATAAGAGAGAAAAGGGAAAGATCACTAGATGGGATCGCATGGTGGAGAAACTAAAGAAGCAGTTCAAGCCAATGGACAATGAGTTAGATCTATTGAAAAAATTGCAAGGGTTGAAGCAAGGAAGTAGATCTATGAAAGAATACACAGAAGATTTTCACAAGATGATCATCAGAACGGGACATGCAGAGGCCAACAAGGAGAAGGTATCCCGTTAGCTTAATGGGTTACGACCGAGCATTCAAGAGGAGTTAAGCCTGGTCAGAATGGCCACCATTGAGAATGCTTACCAATTTTCGCTGAGAGTTGAAGAGAAGTTGAACAAAAGATTTGACAGTAAGCAAAAAGGACGAGGAGGTCAAAGCGGAAGGGGTAGCGGAAGATCTTTTGGAAGCCGAAATGAGGATGAGAAGAAAAATGAAGATGTGGGTACCAATCGAAGCCAAAGGAATGATAACTTCTACTACCCACGTGATCAAAATGGCGGTGATCAAAGAGGTAGAGGACAAGGAAGATTTGGGCAAGGAACTGAAAGGAGTGGTTTTAGAGGAACTTGTTTCCGATGTGGTGAAGAAGGACATCGAGCCTATGAATGTCCACAATACCAAGGAAGGACAGACAAAAGGCCAGAAGTTCATGCAAGGGTTGCGCATGTAGATGAGGAGGCTCAATCTGAGCATTCAGATGATGCTGAAAAGGGAGAAGCCCTAGTGGTTAAAAGAGCCCCGGTGACTGAAGAGAAGGAGCCAGAACAGAGGAAGAATCTGTTTCGCACAAGGTGCAAGTGTGAAGACAAATGTTGTGATGTCATTATTGATGGTGGGAGCACTGATAATCTAGTGTCAGAAGAAATGGTTACAAAGTTCAAGCTGAAGAGGGAAAGGAATCCACATCCATATTGGATTGCCTGGTTGCAGAAAGACCACAAAGTTCTAGTCAATGAGCAGTGCCTGGTGAAGTTCAAGATCGGAAGCTATCGTGATGAGGTACTCTGTGATATCATCCCCATGGATGCATGTCACATGTTGCAAGGGAGGCCGTGGCAGTTTGACAGGCGAGTTGTACATGATGGCCATGCAAATGCTTATTCCCTGATGAAGGATGGAGTCCACCATAAGTTGAAACCCCTAAAGAAGGCCGAAGAAAAGGTATGCAGTAGTGCTAGAATTTGTTATGTTGATGGAAGGAAATTTTTATAAGGCATGAAACATGAGCGTGTGTGTTATGCATTGATTCCTTAAATGGATAAGGAGGGTAGTGAGAAGGTTCCAGTAGAAGTTTCTAGGTTATTGAATGAGTTTCAGGATATTGTTTCTGATAATGTACCTGAGGGTTTACCACCAATGAGGAAGATCAGTCATCAGATTGACTTGATCCCAGGAGCCAGTTTTTCAAATAAGGCAGCTCATAGAATGACTCCTACAGAAAATGAGGAGTTGAACTGACAAGTTGAGGAGTTGTTGAGAAATGGTTTGATTCGAGAGAGTTTGAGTCCATGTGCAGTACCTGCGGTACTAGCACCAAAGAAGGATGGGGAGTGGAGGATGTGTACAGACTCTCGGCCCATAAACAAGATAACAATCAAGTATAGATTTCCCCTGCCAAGGATGGATGACCTGATGGACTGTTTGAGTGGAGCTCAGTACTTCACAAAGATTGATCTGACAAATCTTGGAGGTGATTAGGAGAGTGTTTGAACTGATTTGACATCATAGATGTTTCTTGAGGCTGATTTTGGACATATAAATATTGATATGAAGGTTCGTTGATAGAATTTTCATAGTATGGGGGTGGGTATACATATTGACTATGAAAATTTGACATTTCTACTTATATGAAGAGTTGGAAATAAGAATAAAAGCTTGATATTTTAAAACATATCGACACTTGATCTATTAAAACAAGTATATTTTTACCTTGAGTCGCTAGGTGTGTGTGTAGACCCTGCCTCCAAAGGTTGTGAATATGATTTTCACACCAAAAATCAAAATCATGTGGAAAATTTTCAGACTAGAAGAGTCCAAATAGTCCCACCTAGCATGCCAAAAATTGTTGTCAATGAGATTGCATCTAGAATACAAAGCTAGGATCTCAACAATATCATTAGCATGGAAACACCTTTGAGCTTGTGGGTATGCTCATTGTGAAGATGAATCTCCAAATAAAGGGCTAGTTTCGTATGATACCTCCTGCAAACTACCTTCTTTGAGAGGAAAACGAATAGAAAGAAACTTGGAATTAAAACTTATCCTAGGAGGTGATGCACCAGACATTCTAGATCTACTTTTTGGTCAAATTCACAATCTATTCCAAACATGAAGCCTTGTTTATTCACGTGAAAGGTTTCAATATTTGAATTTTGTTTGAAAGAAAATAATGTTTTTCTCATAATTCACATTCAACAAATGAGATACACAATCATAGGCCTGCACTATAACATATTGTACTTGTACCAAACATTGAAGGAATAGTATAAAAATGAAGGGTTTCAAGTAAACCACAATATTTTTATCAAATATACTCACAAACAACACTTGAACAAAGTATAATTGAGAAGGAAATCTTGCTTCTTATTGAAAATGAAAGGAATTTTCTGCTACAAGTGGATCAATTTGTGTTAAAAAACTTCTTAAACTCTTTGTAATGCACAAGAGAGAGAGAAAAGGCAAGAACTACATAAAAAGATAAAAAATATATATAATATATAAAATAGATGGCTCCAAAATGCCAAGAGGTGGCACTGACAGTCAACTCGGCATCAAAAATATCTCTAGAAAATTCTCCCACGAGAAAAAGAAAAAAGCCACAAAAAGGGGCCCACAACTAATATAAACAAAAAGATCAGGTGGTAAAACTCAATCTGCATGATGGTCAACCCAAAAATGCTCCTAAAAATAATCCACCAACTAATAATGAGGCTCAAAACCCTTGTTGATCTCCACATTTAACTTTGCATGATTTGAGGACTTCAAAAGCACTTCAGTTGTCTCTACCTCCTGATTTTGCATGACTTAGGGATGAAGGCATTAATCTAAACAAATAATAAAATAATTGATAATGGATCATTTTATTAGGTGTTATTAATTTTATCAATCTTTTCATTTTAAATGACAAATAAAGTAATTTATTAACTATTACTTTGTTATTTGTTTACATTGTTTCTTGATTTCTAAATCATGCAAATAGGGGAATGGATAATGTTTGAGTTTGATTTAAATTTTTCAAACTCATGCAAAGGTCATGAGGAAGGTATTAGTTTAGCATGATAAGTTTAAAAATAAAATTAAAAAACACCCTAAAAAGGGTCGGCCAATCATATGAGGGTAAATGAAAACCCTAAACAAGAATACGCAACCTATTTAACTTCACTTCAATTCAAATTTTGTAACCCATGTTGCTCTACTTGATGCAGCGCCATGGATTTTTTAACTTGAGGTCATCATGAAGTTTTTGGGTGAGATATTGAGCCTTTTATGGAGAAACTATGGTGGAGACTGTGTGGTAAGTTCATCTTTCTATTTCGTGTTCTTATTTTTGGCTTCTATTGACTTAGGCTTTCTTGCAATAGGAAAAGAAATGAAGCCATCTTTATCTCTAAAAAATGATATCGGCTCCCTATTTCTATGTTTTTGCATTTCATTTGAAGATAGCATGATTGTTGTTTCCTCATTGTATCTACATTCCATTCAATAAGTGAAAGCATTGCAACCCAGATTGTGGTATCTCCATTGTTTGATTCCTTTGTGAGCACAATGCAACACTTTGTAAATAGACAAAATATGGTTTCCATTTTTTCTTCTATGCAGCATCTTAAACCACTTATTTCACCTTTTTCCTCCATGAGAGGTTGTGGTTTCATTTACTTTTATTCTGCAGAAAAAATAATAATGGGTTTTTCTTTTATGCAAACCCTCATTTTGAGCTCATTCTCCTTTTCATGCTTGCAAGTTCTAGAAACCCTAGGTCATGGCTTGCATTTGTTTTATGTGCAAGTGTTGAGGGTTTTTTCTTGAAGCTCGAGTTGTGGCTTCATATCACTACTATGAGTGCTCTTTATATCATTTTTCCATTTGTATCATAGTATATTGGCTACCGTTACTTTTGGAATTATCATTGTCCTCTTCACAAATTGTGATATCTACCCTTATAACTATGACATTTGCATGTTAATATGAGAATCACTTTCCTTCAAAGAGACTATGTTGAGCTTTGAATATGGACTTTCCATTAAACTCTTATGAAATCAATCATTTGGATCTTGATTTTGATTGTCATCTCATTAAAGAATGATGTTATAGCTTAGGATTTTGAGAGCCTCTTCCACTATTCTATGGTTTCAAAAGTGCCTCTTTTCTTAATTTGATGTCCTTCCATCTTCCTTTGTATTTAGAGAATTTTAACACACGATGCACTCAGACTATACTTAGTTTCCTAGGACTATATAAGTTTAGGATAATGGAGTCTTAATGAATCTTGAGGAAGGAAAATCATTATCACTATGTATCTTTGTATGGACTTTGTATTCAACATAATCATTAGTGATTGTTTAATCCTTCATTGTCCAAGTATCCTTGTCATAATTGTTCTTGTTGTTCTTGGCATTCAATTTCTCAATGAAATGGAATTGTATTTTTTATGCACCATTGTCCTCTTGTAACTATCCCAATACATTTCATGGATAGGTTGTCCCTCCAATGTATGAAATTCATATCATGTAGATAGCAGGAAAACATGATGAGACAACAAATAAATGATATAAAAACATGTAAAACTAGTGACAACATAAAAACATGTATGCAAACATGGTTTCCTTGGTGAAAAATGATCCTCTTTTGCTTTGTTTTATAGATTAATATGCATCTAAATGAGCTCATTTTTCATTTATGACTATCACTTTAAGGTGAAGGTATATTAAAGCTTTAGTGCACTTCTTGCTTTTTCAGTCATGGATGGACAATGTGCTTTGTCACTTTATAAATGATACTTCAAACTGAAAATGCTTTGATTGAAACAACTAATTTTTCTATTGTTTATCTTATATCCCTCTCAAGATTTAGAGGGAAACATGTTGGTCTCAACCCTTGTGGTATCCCATTTTCTCCACATGCTGAAATGTCAAAAGAGATAAAACATAAATGAATTTGTACCTACACAGTGAACAAAAAAGTTAGAAAAATAGTGAAGTTCAATGCTCTTCCTGTTGATGTCACTTTCATTTGATGATCCGATTTGGTTCTTTTCCATTTATTTGATAATGGATCAATTGATTTAATGCATTATATATGTATTTTATATATTTGTTGATGAAACATGTGATGAGATTTCATGTCCTGAGCTCTAACAAAATATTTCAATCATCTACAGGCACATCTGGAGATCGGTAACGAGAGGAGTTGAAGATAGGAGGATCAAGTTGAAAATATAAGGATCGACATCAACCTCATCCATTAAGGCTATGAAGGATATGATATATTATCATTTTTTTTTCCTTTACATTATCGTCAGATGTATAGCTTACCTTCCATGTTCTATTAATTCAATTCTCATTCCCATGGCTTGTGTGGGACACTTAAGAATTATTTTGATATCAATGTATGAAACAACAACATTGTATACATTTTCATTTCAAAATGAATGAAATACAACAATATCATTCAATTTGTATAATCTCTTTTTGTTGTAAAAAATTGCATGATAAAAACTGAATTTCACTTGAAACTTCAAATACAAATGATTAGGATTTGTAGAAATTTATTAGAGCACCTTTCACTTTAGATGTACTCAATTGTTTCATCTCTATCAAATTGAGTTGTAGGTAAAATTTTGGTAACAGTAACATCAAGTGATGGATGATATGTGATCTCAAGAAAAATTTGGATGACATAATATGAGAAATGAGGACTTTATTCATTCTCATGTTGATTGATCCCAAAATATGTGTGTGTATGTAACTTGAATACATTTTTCACTCCTAAAATGATAAGATCTACAAATTATAAAGATGGAAATCTTCAACAATAATTAGAAACTCCCAAATATGATCAATACTAAAAATGAAGCCCCCCAAAAAAAGATAGAACTTCTCCAGATGTCAAGATGTCCAAATAGTCAGTCAAAATGTGATTGGAAAAAATTGGATAAAATATAACTAGGACTAAATATACTAAAAAGTGTATTTTTAGAACAAAATAACTCCTAAATACCTTTCCAATACCACAAGAATTTCAAAAATTGGATAAACGGGTAAAATTTTAAGAGTTTGGATGTCCAAATGGGAGATATAATTTTAAAAATCAATAATATGTGCCAAAATAAAAATATAATAATGATACCTAAACCACTAGATATTACATAGAACCAACTTTATAACAATATCTTATTTTAAAAAATCTGACTCCCAGATCAAAAGTTATAGTGATTTGAAAAAAATCTCAATGAGGGTAGTAGGGGAAAAAACTAGCCCCCTAGGGGTTGGTTATTGGTTGGCCCATGTACCTTGATGTTGAGGGTTTTTTTTTAAATAATATCCTTTGAGGAGGGCCAAGTGGAGGTGGAAAAAGAGAAATGGGCATGATTTCACCTCTCATAGGTGCTAAGCTCTCTGTAGGTAGCACAAAACCTACTCTATTGACCTAGGGTTTAAAAAATGCAACAAAATAGCCTTAGAATTATTTTTAATAAAAGAAATAACCTATACCTTCATCATGAAAAGATGATGTTGGGTCTATGTATAAATGTACCATAGAATAATATTGACCAATATATTCCTTTCAATTGTACAATATGTTGAGCATAGGTTTTCATTGATTTCAATCTAATGTCAGCAAGTCATTGTTGCTAATAGTGGTTATCAATGGTGTCAAGGTTGTCAAATGTGAAGGTTGCCAAAGATGAAGAAGATTGTGGAGTACTAGAATTGTCATTTATCTTAAGGTTCCAAAAGTATGTTTTTTGTTAGTGTGTAGACTACCAAGTCAATTCATGTATCATAGAGAAAGTTTTTGTTGTGGCATGACTATCTTCAAATAGTTAATGTATTTATCATTCCATGTCGAGTATGCAATCAACATGAGTGTGGTGGTATGGAAGGATATCTTTTGGGCAGAGATATTTCTAAATATGATTGGAACTTCTCTTATAAATATAGTATAGCTCTGAGGTTTGGAAGGAGAGTATGTCTACACTAGTTATATTAGGTTCTCGCTTTTTCGGTGGTGTGGCATAGTGTGCAAGGAGTTTGAAGTGTCAGAAGGTTTATCAAGATACTCAAAGTCTGAGGCATGTGCAATAGTAGCTTGAAGCTTTTAGAATTTAAATCATGGGTGTGGAGTGAGGATATTACTTGTTTAAAGTTCTTGTGGTGGTGCAAGGCGTCAATTTATTTTGGTGGAAATAATTGTGTGTTTGGACTGTTGTATTACATGGTTCATGAAATTTGAATTTAGGTCTACTCTATGTCATCTAGGTTTGTTTGGATCTCTGGTCTGCATGAAAGAGTGCTAATATAATGTCATGTATATATTTCAAATGTTTAGATGCATTGTTATGTAACAGAGAGTGACACAAGTGTGTTGTATGTAAGTGTAATGAATAGAAGGTATGTGATAAAAGTATGAAGAAAAGAGGGAGTGCTAGTATTAGAGGGTCATTTTCAGTGTGAGAGAGTTTTAGTTGTGTCTTTGGTGCATATCAAAGTTAAATTTTAAATCTGCCATTATTTCTATATTTTGGTAGGATTGGTGTTCTACCTATTGTATTATTCTGGCAAGTGATTGATGTCTCTTTCCAATGGGGATTGGTGTCTCCCTTAGGTTGATGCCTACATATTCATTTGGGGATTGATAGGTTGGTGCCTACATCACATTGTAAAATTCACTTATTATATTCATGCTTGTGATATTTCTCACTATGGTTTTTTCCATCTTGGGTTTCCATGTATATCTGGTGTTATGTGTTATCTTGTGTTGTGCTTTAATTATGAGCTTGAATGGTTTAGTTCTCTTCATGTTGAAAATCTATATAATAGTTGTAAAGGTTTCCATAATTATTTTGATCTACTGATTCACCCCCCTCTCAATAAAGTGTTCCCTTGAATTTGTATTAGAGTTGATTTCCTTAGAAGAAGTCTAACAAGTTGAGGTAGATTCGAGATGGCACAAGAAAGTTCATCTGGAAATAAAGTATTGGTTTTTGATGGATCCAATTTTTCTTTTTGGAAATTTAGAATGGAGCCCTATTTGATGGCTCTGGGGATGGAGATTTGGGCATCAGTTGAAGAGGGATATGAGATCCCTAAAATCCCACCTAGAGATCAAACCAGAAAGAGGGATTTTGAGGCTAATGTGAAGGCTAAGAATGTTATTTTATGTGGTTTGACTAATTTTGAATTAATGAAAGTAATACAGTACAAAACAACAAAAGAAATATGGGAAAAGTTGGAAACTATCAATGAAGGTGATGATAAAGACAAAGAGGCAAAGTTACAGACTTACAAATCTTGATTTGAAGGTCTAAGGATGAAAGAAGATGATAACATTGCTAAATTCATGCTCTGGGTTGATGAAGTTGTCAACTGTATCTGAGGGCTTGTTAAAATCTTAGAAGAGAAGGTGGTTGTAAAGAAGGTACTCAAATCTCTACCTAGAAGGTTAAATCCTAAAATCTCTACTATTGAATAAGCTAAAGATCTAAACACTTTAAAGTTGATTGAGTTGCATGAAACATTAACTACATTTGAAATGAGATTTGAAAGTGAAGATTCTATAAGGAAAGAATTTGTGTTTGCAGTATCTTTGAAGCAGGTTGATCAAGATTTTGATAATGGATCAAATTTAGAAGAAGAAAAAAATGTTAGAAAGTTGTAAAGAGGTTTTGGTAAGTACAAAGGTAAATTACCTTTCAAATTTTTTAACTGTGCAGAAGTTGGACATTTTATGGCTAAGTTTCCCCATAAGAATACTAACAATGTTGAAAAAAATATTTAAAATAAATGTTTTCAGAGAAGCTTCAAAGATCAGAGATATCAAAAGAGCTTCTATACTAATGAGGAAGAAGATTATTCCACTAAAGATGAAGATGAAGATGCATCCGGAGAATAAAATGGAAAATTTGTGTTCGTGGCTTTTGAAACTACTAAATGAGATGTTGAAATGGGTTCCAAAGACAATAAAGAAGTAGATCTTATGGAGAAATTGTCATGGGATGGAAAAGAAATCAAGAAGCTCAAGGAAAAAATTTTAGAAGTGAGAGTTAAAGAAAGAATATCAAAATGTTTGAAGGTTGTTGAAAAACTAATTGTTGATCTAAAGACTCAAGCAGAAGTAGTAAAAATAGTTGGAGAAGTTCTAACAAAGAGATTACTATCAAGAGACAAACTATGAGAAGATGGAAGCAGAAATTGTTGCACCCAGAAAAGAGCCCATGAAAGTAAATCAATAGCTACATTTGAAGTTTAGTAAAAGTATTGAAACCCTAAATCATATATTAGAAGACCAGAAAGCTTCGCATGGAAAAAATTAAGTAGGTTTTGATGGTCAAAATAAAAAGGTGATAAAAAAGCCAGAGAAGGCTACTATGGCAAGTTCGGAAGAGAAGTTTTATAAGTTCAAGGTCAAAAAACAATGACAAGTGATGGAAGTATGACTCAGAATGATGGATTTATTCAAGTGCAGAACAAAAGAAGAAACCTGAAAGACAAGGATACAATACCAAGTCAAACTTTTCATTCTCTACTTATTGTTTTAATTGCAATGATAATGGACATAAGGTTGTGGATTGTAGAATAATTCCAATAAGAAGAAATAATTTTATCAGTAATAATGCATTTTCACCTCTATACAATTTTAATGTCATTTGTTTCAAGTGCAACAATTTGGGACACATTGCAAGGAACTGCAAAAGTAATTTTGTGAGTTCCCCATTACCGAAAAAAGGAAGAATTGATGTTCTAGAGAAGGTCCTAAAGATGGTCCCTAAATAAAATAAGTTTGAAAAGTCTATGATTGCTCATACTGCTTTACATGCTCAAAATGAGAAGAACCTATGGATTGCTAACAATGGTTGATCTAGTCATATGACTAGAGATAAATGCAAGTTCATGAATTTCAAGAAATTTTAAAGTGGTTTTGTTGCCCTTGGAAACAATTCAATTGACAAAATTATCAGTAACGGTACTTTAGGTCTTGATGGTGGTAAAAAAAACACATGTGATGTTTTTTATGTTGAATTTTTGAAACACAATTTATTGTGTCACTCAAATATGTGATAAAGGATACAAGTTATCCTTTAGTGCTAATGGTTGTGAAATCAGAGAATGAAGTATTAGTGAGCTTATTGCGGAAGGAAGCAGGACATACGGTTATATTTATCACCTTAATGAGTTGAATGGATAGAGTTGTCTCATTGTGCTTAAGGATGAAATTTGGCTTGGTTACAAAAGTTTAAGACACGTGATTTTTTTATGATATTATCAATATTAGTTCAAAAGGGTTGGTTCAGGATATGCCAAGAATTAAGAAACCTCAATCAATCAAATTCAATCCAAGTCATGAAGGAAAGAAGAAGAGACGAAAATTTCCTACTAAGGATTATTCCACTTCAAAACCATTAGATTTGGTACATACGGATCTATGTGGACTAATGAGGGCCAAGATTCCACAAGGAGATAGTTATTTCATGATGTTGATTGATGATTATACTAGGATTACTTGGATTACATATCTAAAAGAGAAGTCAAGATATTTTGAGAAGTTCAAAGCATTTAAGGCTATGGTGAAGAATGAAACTAGCAAGACAATCAAATTCCTAAGATCAAATAGAGGTGGATAATTTACAGCTAAGAAGTATGAAAAATTCTATGAAGAGCATGGAATTCGGAGGCAGTTCTCTACCCCTAGAACTCTACAAAAAATAGAGTTACAGGAGGAAAGAACCAAACTATACAAGAAGTGGCAAGGGTAATGATAAGTGAATAAAATCTACTAGATATGTACTAGAGAGAAGGTACATAGATAGATGTGTATATTCTAAATAGATTTCATATTAGGCGTAAGATAGAGAAGACTCCATATGAGTTATGGAAGGCAATATCGACATCAATAAAGCACCTCAAAATAGTTGGAAGAAAGTGCTACATCAAGAGATATGAAGAGAATTTGGGTAAGTTCGATTCAAGGTCATATGAAGGCATTTTTCTTGGTTACTCTTTAAGAAGAAAACCTTACAAATGTTATAACAAAAGGTTAAAAAGGATAGTGGAAAGTGAAAATGTGAAGGTTGATGAAACCCTTCAAGATACTACTATTTCAGAGGAAGAAGATGATGAGGAATCAATTTACAACAACATTGAAGACTCAAAAGGATTTTTTCCAAAAACTCCAGCTAAGTATGTTAAAAAAAATCACTTTATAGATTAGATAATAGGTGATAAATATAGTGGAGTTCTAACCTAGAAGAGGCTGGAAAGATCAAAAGAACAGTACATTTTTCCTTACTATCAAAGATAGAACCTAATACATACATAGAAGCAAGCAAGGAACAAGGATGCATAGAAGTTATGGAGGAAGAACTAAACCAAATCATGAAGAATGAGACTTGGGAACTTGTCACAAGACCTAAAGATAATAATGTGATTGGAAAAATTTGGGTATTCAGAAACAAGATGAATGAAGAAGGTGAAGTGATCCGAAAAAAATCAAGACTTGTGTGTAGAGGGTATTCTCAAGTTGAAGGAATAGACTTTGAGCAAACATTTTCTTTGGTGGCTAGACTTGAGGCAATCAGAATGTTCTTAGCTCTCTCAACATTCAAGAATTTCAAAGTGTATCAAATGGATGTGAAGTTGGAATTCTTGAATGGACAACTTGAAGAAGAAGTGTATATTGAACAACTAGAAGGATTTTAGTGTACAAACAATTTGGATTATGTGTGAAAAATGAAAAAGGATTTGTATGGACTTAAGAAAGCTCCTAGAGCTTGGGATTCAAGGTTGGAGAGATACTTGCAATAGCAAGGATTTTGGAGGTGGTACAAATAGTAATAATTACATAAAAATAGGAGAACACATGCTAATTGTTGTGGTTTATGTGGATGACATCATTTTTGGAAGTAACAGTGAAGAAATGTGCAAAAATTTTCAAAAGGCTATGCAAAAATAATTTGAGATGTCTATGATAAGATAATTATCTTTCTTCTTTGGGTTAGAAATTTTTTAATTAGACAAAGAGATTTTTATTTCCTAGCACAAATACTGAAGGGAAAATGAGCATCCCAAAAATGAAATTTGAGATCAGTAAATGTCTTTGGTAACATTCTTGTGCATTTAGAAACCTCAAAAACACATACTACTATGCCATAAATCATAAACTGGCACATTTTATTTCCCACGTTAATCCTTAGAGGAAAGTGATTGCAATTTTAGATCTTTCCAAATCAAAACAATTTTAGGAGCATGCATTAAATAGATTCAACATAGAATCATAAAGCATGAAAGAATAATACAGAAGAATAGAACACATAGATTTATGTGGGGAAACCCCTTTTGATTAAAAAACCCCACACTCCAAAACATAGATCCATTATATTATTCAACAACAACAATACAAGTTACAATATAATATTAGGTCCATGGCCTTTACATGAGATTTACATATTTTTCCACTTCTGGAGAAAATCCAGCAGCATAACCCTTGCAGAAAATTTAGCTCTCATAAATATAAATGACTAAGTCATTAAACATTTTATACATCTCCAATATGGGCACCAAATTTTTTCATATGTCATGTCCACGGTCTCTACATGCATGCAAACTATAACAAATAACATGCATTGGTCTTCGTTGTCCACAAAAAGCATCCTACAAATCATACAATGACATGCACAAACATGCAACCATTATGCACTCACATGAAACCACATATAAGATAAAAATCACCATAAATCATGTAACAATAAATCTAGGCATCCACCATGATAAAAAAAAAAAATTCAATTTAGAACTCACCCACAACTCCTAGTCACTCTCAATGACAACTAAGTCTTCACAAAGTAACTTTCCCTTCTGATCTTTGGTCCACAATTCAAACCCATGCCACATGGTATCATGGTGCATTATCTTGAGGTTTTCTATAAAATTATTTTCTCAAAGTTACCCTCGTGATGATAATTGTCACCCTTCCTTGTTCTTCATGCTCATACAAAGGAATATGCTAACAAGCGGGTCTTGAAGCTCACCACACACTGAAACTTAGGATCGAAGTGCTCCTTCTAGGAATTTTACAAATTCCTTTGCCCAAATTGAGTACCCAAGTGACAAGTGTCATTCTCCCATGGCATTGGTTGACTAGTCAACATACCCCCTACAAAATAGGAAACTTCCAAGTGGGTCCCACTTCTTAAAAAATAGGAGCTACTCAATTTTTCATTTCTCAACACAAAAAATACTCCTATAAAATTGGACAGAAGGTTGAGACACCAATTCCCAACATTCGCCCACTTGTCGAAGACCTTCAGGAATCCATGGATCCAACAAGAACAAATTACTAAGATTCAAACCGATGACAAACATCACCACAAGCCATACATGAAGATGAAGATGAACTGATTGCAAACATCATGTAGAAAAATTATGGTAAGTACCTACAACAACATGACTATCTAAAATATTTGTAAGACCCCCTGCAAAACATAATTCCCACTAATACATCTAAGTCTATTTCTCAAATTTTCCACACATTATTTCCACATCATTGTATTCTAAATATAGCAAGTCTTGAAATTTAATTTGTTCAAACATCATCCTTTACTTCAGATATTATATCAAAAAAGACATTAAATGTAAACAACCAATTGACTATTGCACAACAGACTTCATTGTTGAATGTGTTGCAAGCACATGCAGTAGAATTTGCATGGGATTAACATGATATGAAATGTATAGATCCAAACCTATGCACGCATAGGATTTACATCAATGAATATTATAAACTACTTAGGCAACCCCAAACGAGAATGAACCCTATAGTTTGTGACATAGTCAAAGGAGAATTAAAAAAGTTGTTGGATGCAAAATTCATATATCCAATCTCTAACAGTCAATGGGTGTCTTCACTAATGATAGTACCTAAGAAATGAGGGAAATGGAGAGTGTGTGTAGACTACCATGATGAATGCAACAACTAGGAAAGAACACTTTCCCCTTTCATTCATTAATCAAGTACTAGATTCACTAGAAGGCAAGCAGTACTTTTCCTTTTTGGATGGCTTTAGTGGATATAATTAGATTAAAATATCCTCAAAGTACCAAGACAAGACAACCTTCACATGCCCTTGGGGTACATATCCTTACTATGTCTTACCATTAGGGATATGTAATGCACCTACCACCTTCCAAAGGGTGGTACTCAACATATTCTCAAATTTGCACATGATTCCATGGAGGTTTACATGGATGATTTTGCAACTTATGAGAATACCTATGAAGAAGAACTTTCCAATTTGGATAGATAACTACAAATATGTCAAGATAATTGTTGGTGTTTTTTACTGCAACCCAAGCATACTTTTCGAGAGCTTCTATGAACTTGCCATGTTCAATGATAAAATTCTAGGAAGCAATTGGCCAACTCGACTGAAAAGTGATAATGCTAGTTCTCCTATGCTTTGGGATTTGTAATACCCACGGGGGTATTCCCTAAAATTTTCTCCTCAAATACAACTTAAACAATTTCAACTACACATTTATGAACAATAGATAGATTCCCCATCCATGCTAAAAGGATGAAATCCTTCAAAAAAATAGGCTATTCCTCGAAAAGGCTCCAGTCCTATTAGTAGAGAATCACAAACACAACTAAAATAGGCTGATAGGAAATATTTTGATAAAATGTTCTAAATTCAAAACACAAGACATGAGAAAAATAACCATGATCCAGATACCAATGTCATATCCTAAAGCATGGAGTCAAATGAGAAAATTGAACTACAGGGAAAATTTCATCTTAGACAACTATGATCTATATGAATTGCATTACAATCCACGTATTTGCATCGAATTCTATCACTACTTTATGAATCCAATTGCTAGCTTGCATGAACTTACACATTAACTGAAGAATTTAACTGATACTTTGAACTAGAGCCATCGTTAAAATGTAATTCACTGTAAAGAACAATGAAGATCAATGAAAACAATCTTTGACTAATATTTAATTAATAATTCACACAAGATATCACAACGGGAGAGATAACAGACTCAAGAGACTTCCATATTCAATACAAACATGCCTAAGAACCCCATAATTGACCAAGTATGTATTACCAAATTCTTCTTTCTCAAATCTCATATTTAACAACAGACCCTGCACCACAACCCAAAATCCCCTTTTATAAAATAAGGGAGTAAAACAAGCTTTAGGCCGGAGGGTACACATGTCCATTTTTCATTGGACCGCTCATTCCCAATTCAGTTACATTTGCATCATGTAATTGGAGGGAAAAGGTATAAAACAAAAATAATCATTAGTTGCTATGGAGGAAGAGAAACCACCTTTCAAAGGTCAACTCATTCATACCAAAGTCATATTTAATTGTTATAACACTTTATTCCACTTTAGTAGCTTGTACCTGAAGTCAAGAGAAGAATGCAAATTTCCAAATGTAACTTCTAAGGCCAGACCTGTATTATACATGACCAAGTCGCATTTCTCAACCTTAGTACTCATATTTCAAACTCATCGATGAACACCTTTTTCCATAATTCAAAATATTCCTCAAACGGACACTTAAAAGCAATAACCTGATTAATCTTATCTCAATAGGGTGCATATTTTACCATTACTAGTGTGGCCTCCTTATCAAAGTTTTCTAAGAAACTAATGAAAAATGATAGTTTCTCAAGTGTATTCTCCAACATACCAATGTCAGCATTTATGCATATTTCATGTGTCTGAGCTATCATTATATTAGCCATTTGATCTTTCCACACCTGCAAAGGTTTTACCTCATCATGACTATGCAGAATTTGTGGTAATGGAGTTAAGTCCATTCCATCATATTTGGCCTTTAACCCTTTGATCTTTAATTACATAGGGGCAACATACCCCTAAAAAAAATTCTCCACAACTCCTTTAACAAATTGATAAGTTGATATAACCATAGGATACTTATCCCTATGTTGTTTTTCTCCCATTGCCATGAATGTCAGTTTCTCAATTTTGGGGCTCCATCTATCCAACAATGGGGTGGCCAATTCTTTATCTCTTGGGAATATTTTAAGTGCTTGCAACATCAAAGCATAACTTGTATGAACATTATTTAATTTTCCTTGGACTCTCCTATTTAAGTGTCTCAACACAATGTCTGCAATCACTGAATTGCTCTTCCCTGCTAATTCTTGGATTTGTTGCACCATCTCCTTATAATCCTCAACTTGACAAATTAATTTCTCCCTAGAGAGTCCTCCTCTCGGTCTATTATCCCTTTCAACTATAATAGGAACCTCTCCCATATTATATGGAACAATAGCTAAGGATTTTCCTCATGAAGAGGGTTGAGGTTGTTCCACTAGTGGGTCAGAGATAGTGTAGCTAGAGCTAGCCTATCCTCGAGACTTCAATGTCTCTATTTGTTGCTTTAGTAATGCCAACTTAGTTTCTAGCTCTGCCACCTTTTGTTGAATCTTATTATATTCAATAATAATGTCATTGTATTGGCCTCCCAAAGTATCTTGATCCTTGGTCAAATCCTCAACAGTTGCCCTAGTGAACTTGGCAACATTCACTACCATATCTGTAGCCTCCAATGTTGGGGTATCAACAACTCTTCTTACAACAAGGTGACCACTGAAATCATATGGTTCTGTGACTACTGGCTTCCTAGATCCAATGGATAAAGACTAGATTGCCAAAGCATCCCACTCCTCACTAAAGGCTGACCCTTTAAGTGCCAAAGCAGCTTATTCATCGATTGATAAGTAGGTCTTTCCTCCAACCTTACTTCAGGGTATTACTCAATAGTTTGTGACTTTCCCCTTTCTTCCACAACCCATTCGTCCTTTAGAATCCCCACCAAACTTTCAAAATTGTTAATAGTATACATAGCCATGTTCAACTCACAATTGATATTTGGTATGGAATAAAAAGAATGTATCTTTTCTTGCTTCTTCTTCACCATCTTGGTAAAGGCAATATACTTTTCATTTCTTTGTTCTTGTATCTCTAAATCAAAAAAAATCTTGATAATGTCCTTAGGAAAATAGAAATTGTGGACGAAAGTTCCAGTCCGGTGCTTGGCCTTCATTTGAGAAATAAAACCCTCAGGGTTATGATTCCTAGGGTGTACATTCTTTAATCCATGAGGTCTAAGCAATGTATATAAATCTTTCCATCCTCTCTTTTCCATAACAAATTCAAAAAATATCGTATACTCAGGAAAGAAAGATCCCTTCTTTTGTTCTACTGGAAAATGTGTATCCTGAGCACACCCCAACTGTCTCATGATTTCTAAAATCCCAATTCTCAGAGGCACATCCTTGGGTAAAACATATGGGTTGATATTAGTGCCATATACTTTGAAATTTTTTGTATTATGATAAGGGATAATATCTCCCCAATTATGTGCCAAATTTAATTCATTCCTTCTTTCCATTGGCCTCAAGAAATCATGAATCTCCTTAGGAATCCTGGGTGGATTATGAACCAGAGCTCTTCTCAACTTGGACCCAAAGAAATTCTGGAATGTTACATAATCAAATTTATAATCATGCCTATCAAAGATCTTGGTCCAATATTGGGCATGCATGTCAACATTATCCTCCCTCTTCTTCAATTCCATATCCATCCCAAACACTATCTAGCCCCTATACAAAAACATGTGCATCAATAGGGAGAACCACCTAAAACCAACCATAGTCTTTCCTTCATTAAAGGCCACCAGAAACCCATGCATTTTTTCTGCCAAGTAAGTGGAAAAATCATATACCACATTAAAACCTGGATGTTGGAGATTTACACCCATGTACATGATATCAGTAGGCAAAGTGGTCTTCAAACTAATTCCTAGAACCTAGCATAGGGCACAAACTCTCTTCATGAAATAGGTAGAAAAGTAATTCACAAGAAAAGGTTTTGGCTCATTTTTACCAATCACCACCTACTTCTTATTCTTTCCTCTTCCCGAGGTTGCCAAATGAGGTATCAAAAGAGATGTTCTAAACAAACCCTCAGTATTTATGTATTCTTCTCTAAAAACCTCAAGATCAATAGTAACCATACCCCGACTCCTTTCATGCAGACCAAATATCTCTATAATTTCCTCCCTGGTTATCTTCACCATTTCTATGCTAGAATATGTTCTGACAACTTTGGTTGCAGGGTCATACCTTGCAGAAACATCTTTCAACAAATCTACATCCAAATAGACATTAGGGACCACCAGCTTACCAAGATCCAACCTCCAAGGGTTACACAAAGGAACACACAAATTCCTGCTCCCAAACCAATTTGAGAACAACTGCCATCCAATATACAGTAGCTCAACATCCCAAATCGTACATTGTTTATCAATTAACCCTTCCAGGAGTAAGGTCCCATAAAAAAAAGTCTTTCCCTCAAGATTCTTGTTGGTAGAGGGTTTTAATAAATCTATAACATCCTGGGAAAAAGACCTAGTAGAGGTTTCAAAGCCAGAGCTTCAGGCCTTGGCTGCCATTTACAAAAGACAGAGAATAGTTCGAGCTAGGGTTTTGAAGTGTCAAAAAAATATAGCCTACACCCAATAGCCTTACAAAAAATGCTTCACAATTCAAGAAGCTACAACAATTATCAGGACAAGGTTTAAAATATTTTAAAGCAAATTAACCCAAACAATCCTTCAAGAACAAAACAAAATCCAGTCGATAATTGTTCTCAAACAACCATAAGACCTTTTGAAAACACAAGATATGGTATATGTGTTACTTATGGTTTCGCCTACAAAATGTCAATGGCAGTGAGGCTGAATTTTCATGAAAATGGCTCGCTTCACTTGGTAACAGGAAATTCTTCTTTAGCGTGGAAATATGCACAAAAATAGCAATTCAATGATCTTTTAGAATTTAATTATGGGAGCACAGTTTGAACTCATCCATTACTATTCACTCACGCAAAATAAAATAAATATAGCACAACACCAGCCTATTTCAAATGTCATCCATTGATCCAAATCAATGTAAGCTAGAAAGAACGACTCAAATCGAGTCAAAAGTGGTTTGAAAATGCCACATTTGTTCACCAAACCTCAAGCGAATAGAAATTCACCTACAAGACACCACCTCAGCATGAATGGGTCCCACCTCAATCATCTCTCATATGGCATCAGCGTCCACGCATCAAAAATTCGCACACCTCGCAGCATTATTAAAACTGGTGTTTTAATTGCACAAGGTCAACAAGGAACAACCATGATGCGTTGCTAAATAAAAAAAATTGTCAGTGTTAGATTAAAGGTTTTAACTTAATTGTGTTGATTAAGTTACCTTTATTCCCATCTTAAGATTTCACGTTAGTTTGCATAAAGTGACATTTAATAATTATATTAATTATTAAATGTTTTCCTATTAGGGCTTCTTTTAGGGTTTTTCCTATTAGGGTTTCTTTAGGGTTTGCATGATCTCCTTTTATAAGATTGATCCCTTTGTATATTTTACAACAACACAATATCATTGAATTCCCTTTTGTTCTGATAAGATAATTTCTCCATTTTTCAGAGCATCAAACCCTTGTTTGTTTTCTCCATTCATTCTATTCCTTGTGACAGGTATCCATTTGCGTGCAAGTGATCTTGGAGTCTGAAGTTGGATTTCTCAACTTCTACATGGTATCAGAGCTTTCTTACTGCATGCCTATTCTTGTTTGAAGAATTTGGAGCTATTTGGAGCTACAAGGTTGGATCAAGCATTCATAGTTTTGGGGTTTGCATTTTTTATCCAAGGATTCATTTTTTATTTCAAAGATTTTTGAGCCCAAACGGACCTCACCATTGCATCCGCAGTGGTCCAAAACCCCTAAATTGACTGTTAATTCGTCCATTTTGGACAAAGTTGATTTGAGGGGCAAAAATTTTTTACCCATACGGTCGTGCCTGCCTGGTAAAAAAAATGAAAAATCGGAATTTATTTTTTTGCATCTTTTTTTTTGGAATTTTTTTCTACAAAAAATTTTGCTATTTTCATTGTAAAAGTTTTGATTTTTTTATTAAAAAAAAAGCCTTATTAAGGCTTGCTTAGGCTTGCGGCTGCGGGTACCCTGTGGTTGCAGGGACAGTACCAAGCGTACCGCCACCTACCATTATGGCAAGCGGTGGCTTCTTGGGAATCACCCCCTACAACGGCTGGTACCGCATGGGTACCACCCTGCCACCTTGGCAGGCGAAAGCCCCATGCGTACCCCTCCGCCCTTTTTTTTAAATAATTTTTTTCTTTCAAAAAAATTAAATTTGTAAAAAAAATTTAATTGTTTTTTATTATTAATAAAAATAAAAATTATTAAATAAGCCCAATCACGCTTTTGTCGTGACGGCCGTGATGACCGTCAAATTTAAGCCAGTCTTTTTGCTGCGACGATCATATGACCGTCAAATTTAATGCAGCACTGGCTTTTTTCCCCTTTAGAGTTGTTTTCTTCCAGAGGTTGTAACTTGGGCATACTCTATTGTTTTTTGGCCCACGAGATATCGTCAGAAAGTTGGTTCTGTCAACTTTCCAGTGGTGTGGGTTTCATTGCTTCATTTTTTTGTTGGTGCATTCTACAGCCAGTTGAAGTCAAAGGAGCTGCTTTTAGTCCCGAGTTCATAACTTTTGATCAGTTTCTCCGTTTTTTGCGATCTCAACGGTGTTGGAACCATATTTCAGAGCTCTTCAGTTCCATCTATGCACTTTTTCCAGATTTCACCCTCGGTATATTTTATTTAGTTTTTTGTGTTTTAACACTCTGGTGAATTACCTGGACATATTCATTCTTGGGAACTTTTTGTTTGCATGGGATGCTTCATTTTTAGCTATTCTTCATGTATTTCCAGTGTTTTGTCCTTTGTGGGAATTTTGAGCATCATTTGTAAGCAATATTTTATGTAAACACATTGAGATAAAGTGCCACACTATTGTACATGTATTTTTGGGGATTTTGCACATAAGGCTATGCCATATTTTTTAATCACACTGTATTATAAAGTGCCATGGGGGGTTGCATAGTGCCTTTTTTTTTTCCATCACACCTTTTTCTGGTGAGTGTCCCTCCACGACAACAGTGGATCCATATGATTCCAGCCTCATGCATGTGTGCTTTGTTTTTGCACACTACTTTTTTAGTTGCAGGTGCTTTCTTGTGCACTTTCAGATGTTGTATCTTCTTCTTCATGCACTACAGGGTGTTTTACATCATTTCAGTGGATCTGTCAGGCTCTCCCAGTTCAGCATTATGGGGGGGGTATTATACTATTCGTGTTAATTCTTCCTTGGTTTCGCCTTGGAAGGAATCTTCCATTCTCAGTTGATCAGTGTTTTCACACTATTGGTACTTGTGCCATCTATATCTTTATTCCAGGTGTTTTCCTTTGCTTGCCATCTGATTCAAGTAGTTTTGCTTGGGGCACACATGCAGATTGTTGTCTTCTTGATCCTGATCATCCTATCTTCAGCAGAGGTTCTTTAGCACCATAGCAGTCATCTTTTGATAGTTGTTTGCAGCTTCTTCTACTTTAGTGATGTTCTTCTTGGCTTTCTACATCTCTTTTTGGAGTAGAGATTTTCCCATGAGGTTTTCTCTATTTCTCCATTTTACAAAGATTTGGTTGTATTTGGGTACCTGATCTAGCCTAGTTGTCAGGACCCATGTTTGCCTTCCTGCATTGTAGTTACCTTTGTTGTCTTACACTTGTTTGTAGCTGCATTGTTGCTCATCTTAAGGGGGGGTGTTAGAGTAAAGGTTTTAACTTAATTGTGTTGATTAAGCTACCTTTATTCTTGTCTTAAGATTTCACGTTAGTTTGCATACAGTGACATTTAATAATTATATTAATTATTAAATGTTTTCCTATTAGGGCTTCTTTTAGGGTTTTTCCTATTAAGATTTCTTTAGGGTTTGCATGATCTCCTTTTATAAGGATTGATCCCTTTGTATATTTTACAACAACACAATATCAGTGAATTCCCTTTTGTTCTGATAAGATAATTTCTCCATTTTTCAGAGCATCAAACCCTTGTTTGTTTTCTCCATCCATTCTCTTCCTTGTGACAGGTATCCATTTGCATGTAGGTGATCTTGGAGTCTGAAGTTGGATTTCTCAACTTCTACAATCAGCATCAGTGTCCTTCATTGATCAACAAACAAGGATTGGGCCCCATGATCATAGGCGACAGATGGTATCATCTCACATACCATGTAGCATTATTGTGACATCATCAAAAACCTTGTGAGGCCGGTGAGGAATGGTCCAGATGCAAATCATTCCATCCGACGGCTATGAAACCTACACATGCAAAAAAAATATTCATAAAAAGGGGACTGAGTAGGTGGACGGGGAAATGACCCTCAAGGCCAAAAATTTTAGAGATTATTCTAAAACTTTAGTCTTTTATCAACCCGACACTAAGGAAAAAATAAAACACGGTCAGAACATAGAAGACCGAGAAGACAGGTAAAGAGGGGTCAGTAATGTAATGACCAAAAAGGGTTCATACCATACTTATGTGACCGACCACCTACAATAACAATTCAACGCTCGAATAGAACAACCACGACCAAGATTTTATGGTAAAACCCCAAAACCCAAAACCAAACCAAATAGAGCCAAGGACATAATAAAAACAAACTCATGGGGGGGGATTTTAAAAGCTCCACCAATCATCACTTATCCCTTAGTCATAAAAATGCTTCCTAATGATGACTGAGGGAGTAGTTTTTGGATATTTGTGTCAAATAAGGAAATCCAAGTGGACCCCAACAAAATTAAGATCATATCAACCCTACCTATACCCCAGAAACAAAAGGATTTTAGAAGCTTCCTTGTCCATGCTAGGTACTACAAAATATTCATACAATATTTTTGTAAACTTGAAACACCAATGTTTGTCTTATTGTCTAAGGATGTAGAGTTTGAATGGTAACTTTCTTTTCAACATTCCTTTGAAGCTCTCAAGATAGCATTAACCAAGACCCATTTCCTAAGAGGACCAAACTGGAATCTACCTCTCCATATCCATACAAATGCGTTCAATTTTACAATAGGAGCTATTCTAGAATAGAAGGATGGAAACCTTGAGTATAACATTTATTATATCAATAAAAACCATCAAGGGGAAGAACT
Organism: Sequoiadendron giganteum; assembly: GCA_007115665.2. NCBI lineage: Eukaryota > Viridiplantae > Streptophyta > Pinopsida > Cupressales > Cupressaceae > Sequoiadendron > Sequoiadendron giganteum. The sequence continues at coordinate 615,736,449 of CM021107.1, forward strand.
CAACTATATAGTGACTGAGAAGGAAATGTAAGTAGTGGTTCATGCAATCAACAAGTTAAGACACTACATTACAGGGTGTTATATATTCATACATATCGACCATACAAAAATAAGGTATCTAATGAAAAACCAATAGTTGGTGGAAATATTTTGAGGTGGTTACAATTACTTCAAGAATCTGAGATAACAATTGTGGATAAGCTAAGAAAAGCCAATGTAGTAGAATATTTCCTCTCTAGACTACCAACCAAATTAGAAGATGTAGATGATTCATTCCCAGGTGAGAACCTATTTTCTCTCTCTTTTCATACACCATGGCATGCAGACATAGCCAACTATTTGGTAGCATGAAAAACACCACCACACCTCTCACCAAGGGAAAAGAGGCAATTAGTTCAGAATTGTTTTCCTTACTCATGGATAATTGGATATTTATTCTACACAAGGCCTGACAACATAATAAGAAGATGCATCAGAGAATATGAATTATATGATATCCTCAAAGCATGCCATGATGAACCTTGTGGGGGACACTTTTCAGAAAAAAGGACAACTCTTAAGATTTTGAATACTGCCTATTATTGGTCAACACTTCATAAAGATGCAGTCAATTACACCAAGAGTTGTGATAGATGTTAGAGAATGGGAAGTGGAAGACCAACAAAGACATATGAGATGTCATTACAACCACAACTAGTAATAGCACCATTTAATAAATGGGGACTAGACTTTATTGGTGTCATTTCCCCAACATCAAATAATAAAGAATACATATTGGTTTGTACAAATTACCTTACTAAATGGGTGGAAATTAAATTTTTGCAGTTTGCAAGAGATGGGAATGTGGCAAAAAAATTATATGAAGATATATTCACAAGATATGGTGTTCCTAAATAAATTTTCATGGACCAAGGACCATAGTTTACATCAGATCTGATCACAAAAATAGTGCAATAGTATGAGATCGGACATAAAAATTTCATACCCTACCACCCTCAAGCAAATGGTCAAGTGGAGGTCATAAATAGAGAAATTGAAAACATCTTCACAAAGATAGTGCAACTCCACAAGGATTGGGCGTATAGGTTACCTGAAGTACTTTGGGATTACAAGATAACCTGGAAGGCAACAACAGGTTTTACACCATGTGAGTTGGTATATGGTAAAAGGAATTAATTCCAATAGAATTTAAATACAAGACTCTTAGGATAGTAGTCAAATTGGGCATGAACTTATCAACAACACAGATGGAGAGGTTACACAACCTTAATGCATTAGAAGAAATCAAAATGGAAGCCATACACCATATTGAAATAATCCATAAATAACAGATGTGTTGGCATGACCATTTTATTAAAACCAAGGAATTCAATGAAGACGATTGGGCTTTACTATATGATTCAAGGTACAAATATTAAAAAGGCAAATTACAGACTAGATGGTTTGGGTCATATGAAATTAAAATAGTTTTCCAAATGGATTATTTTAATTACAAACAATTGATGATGTAAGGTTTTCATTGCTAGTTAATAGCCATATATTGAAGCTCTACAAACAACCATTATAGAAGAGTGACTTTATTTTATCACTAAAACATCAATTTAGTCACATATACATAATTCATTAACAACAAAAAGTAGTTCTTCCAAAGTATCAGTAAAATATCAACACAGCTCACCCATTGAGAACTCATAGGTATAATTATATCACACATTTTTTCATGTACACACAACACGAGTGGCATTTGATAGTATTCATTTTTTGAACCAATAGAATAAGCAAAAAATACTTGCAACATCACACTGCTAGGGAAAAAAACTACATAAAGGACTTGTTACTACATGAGCCTATAACACTTTCCTAGCAATCATTTCACATACACCCATATTAATTATATATCAACTACTCCATACCATATACATTCACACATGAAACCATATATATTCCAATTCATTGCATGCATCCTATTTCTTTTATACACATGTAGCCATCCTACCACTTTTTTTGATTCCACAGTATCATGCAATAAATTTCACCTCACCCATAGCATACTTTTTGTAGCCTTTTTCATCCATCATTCATATATTTCCCACATGTCACACATATGTTGCCACCAATTCCAATCCATCAATGCAAAAATTTCATAAGAAATCACAACTATCACTTCACATCAAGCTTAGTGTGGAATTCAACTACTTTGTACAAGTTATATTTTAATCCAAACCATTCCTACATGTACACTATGCATTAATTTATCATAATTAATATTGAATATTATTGATCTTATGCAAATTTATAGTTCATTCATGCATATCAATAGCATTTTTTAATTATCCACTACTTTTAATTTCTACCTCCACCCGAACCATACACACTAAGTGAGGAAACTTAGTAACTTTAGTTGGGGGGAGGGGTATTCATGATTATTCCTTATTTTTCTTGATTTTCAAAACTTTATGCAAAACCTTTCCTCTGTTTTATTTTCCTTCATTTTGTGTGGCCAAAAAGTGTAGCCTTGCCACTTTTCACTCATTTGGAACTTTTTCCTTGGATTTTGGCCTGGTTTTCCTTTGATCTAATGTTGTAATGTGGCCAACACATTCACTTTAGGCTTTGAACACTTTCGAATCAATAACAACCTAATGGTGTTTTACAAAGGTGTTATGAAGTGTTGTAACACATCTTCCCACTTTTCTAAGACCCTTTCAACATAATTCATCTAAAAACCCCCTTTTTACCTCTTTCCAAGCCTTGTGCCAAAGTTTTGTCACATTTTCACACTTTCCTAGGATTGTCATCAACAAATTCACCCTTTCTTATGTTAAATTGGCCCCCTAATGTACTTTTAGGCCTGAATTAAGTGTGTTTCAGGAGACAAGCCTATTAAACATCATTAACCACCTTTTAAATCTTGAAAACCACTTGAATTTTTCCAAGTGGACTAGGCCGCCACTTTTGGTGACTTAGTCCCATTTGGCATAAAATTTAAAATTAAAACAAAATTCTAACGGGATTTTGCCTCCTAAACCCTAAGGTCGGCCTATCATGTGTTATTTTTGAGGAATTAGGGAATCACATGTATAAATAATGGTTTTTCTCCTCATTTTACCCCCATAACATCTTTTCATCTTCACAAGTACTCAAGCACTCTATCTTCTCAAGCAAGCATCAAGAAAGCATTCAAGCACTTAGCATTTCAGACATCATCCATTGGAGTTGGTTCTTGCATATCTTCAGAATTCTTCAACAAGGGCTTGGTGAGTGTTTAAATTTGCATGCTATTCAATCATCTTTCCCTTTTCATTCTATTTGTTTTGGGTTTGATTACCAACATGGGGTTTGACTAAGGAAAACCCCTATTCTCTAACCCTAACCTTTTCCTTCTCTTTGCATGTGTGATTTGTAGGTTTGTATGTAGATTAGTCAAGGATTAAAGTTTTGAAAAGGTGTCATCATTCCATCCACAACATTCCAAGTCAACAAACCCTAAAAGGAGCTAAAAGACAACTTGCAAGTCATTTTCTAAAGATTCAGACACAGGTCTCTGCTAGAAATAGAAGTACAAGTGGGAATCTATAGATTCCAACCTTGAAACTCCTGAAAGCTCTAAGAGGTCTAAGTCACCATCATTGGATAATTAGTCCCTGAACCAAGCCTAAAAAGTGGTTTATGTGTTTCTGGATACCCCTTTACTAGAAACCTGTTCCGAAAAATTTTCCCAGGAAGAGGACTAGGTTGCCCATTCTGGTGTAAGTGTCCCAGTCAGCATTTTCAATAGATTCCAAAGAATTCCAGAGCTCCTCTTAATCAACCTTCAGTTTCCAGGTGCACCATTTTTGTCTCTTCCAGTTTCTTTACAACTTGCATACATTTTAGGTCATACTTAGGACATTGTATATAGTTTATATTTACATTAGTTTACATTTCATAGCTAGTTTATTTCATTGCATTAAAACACTTAGGCACACACATCACACCCATTTAAAAACCCCCAATTCTTGGATGAACTCGCCAAGAATACCTTTAGTTTGAAAGAGATACATTTCTCAACCAAGCTCCTAGGTGAAAAACCTTAGGAGCCTGTTGGGGAATCCTCTTTCCCTAAAATAAAGTACATAATTTTTGGTGGTTCACATTTCTTAAAAACATGAAGTTTAGAAGAGAGGAAATATTTTTTAAGCAATTGAATTAAGGGGTGCATTTGAGTGATACAACATATAAGCACAGTAGAAGTGGTATAATTGGGGTGGCAAAGCAAGAATAAAACAGAGAAGAAAGAATAGAATAGAGCATAATTGTAAAGAGACTATAAATTACTGAATCATTGTAATGGGGGTGATATCATATGAAGGGAATTGGTAGCACATAACCTGCTACTAGAAGACAGACGATGTTTGACTATCTTCCAACAAGCTTGTTGGATGGATTATTTCTTGAAGCTTACATAATTTAACGAGGTAATAACCCAACAATTTTTTAGCACATTAAAAAATGATGAGATAATTTTTAGGGGTCTAAAGGTAGATGCATTAGAGACAATTATAGCGAAAGTATCTAGTTTTCCAAGAGTAGGAGAGGAGTTTCTAGTTAGAGCGGATACCATTATAGCAAGGATTGAATTCTCCTTTGTGGGATAAAATATGGACTCTTCCTCACAAGGTACCATTTTTTTGTCTTTGCCTTCGATTTGGGCTTCAATAGCTTCTCACATAGTTAAATGCTTAACATGCGATGGGAAGAAGCCATTCTTATACACAGTCCATTTTGAATTGTTTGTCATCTATGCCATGGCAGACATGTAAATGTTCCCAAATTTTTATACATGTTAAAAAGAATGTCTTCTAAATATAAAAGGAAAAGAAACCAATCAATATTGTCTCATTTTTTCTTAGTTAAATTATTGGTAAAGAAGAGCCTTAGGGTTCGATTCCCAACTGTTTCTTGGGAATATTTTCTTAATTGCAACAATATCAATAGTATCCTTGAATTATCTAATGAGGAAAATACATGCCAAGAACAAATAATAGAAAAGCCTAGTGTTGCTTCTCTAGAGGAAGAGATACCCTATAGTTCCCCTATTGCAACACCTACCTACAACACAGGTGAACTAGAAGAGCAGGGTTTGTAGGAAACACATCCTACAACCTATGTTGAGCAGCCTACAGTAGAAAGAAAACCAAAAACCTTTGTTTCAAAAAGGTAGCTCGGAGGTAAAAAGAGGAAGGGTGGAACTTCTTCTACACCTCCAAAGGGGCAGAAGAAGCCCACACAATATAGGAGGCACTCACATCATCTCCAGAAGAAGGGTCCAATGAGAGGCACAAGTAAAAAGTAGAAAGAGGATATTGTTATGGTTGAGACAGATTTAGGATCAAAGGGGGATTCCCTTGGTGAAGATTCAAATATTCACCAGAGCTAAAAAGAAAGGAGACACACTCTATTTATAACTATGCAGCTATGATTTTCAGGTCTCACAGGTACATAAAAATGGAGTTACATGGTTTCCACTTGTCTTCCATCCTCATATCCTCTTGTTTCTAGTACCACACTAGAAACAGAAGAAACAAGGGGAAAAAGAAGAATCAGAAAACAAAATATTGGAAAACTTCTCAGATTAGAAAGGCTATTATCTAAATCAGGTCAAAGGAGTTGACATTGTAGTTGATTTTAGGGAGATATCTCTGCAATATAACCTACAACCTTAAAAATTTCTTGAGGAAACGAAATGGCATAGTTTGGGGGAGTGATGGTCTTAAATTATGGCTATATTTCCTTCGTCATTTTATGTCTTTTATCATTTCAATCTGCCAAATTTCATAGAAATTCTTAATACTTATACATATTTTATATCTTTTATGCACTTTAAACAATAATTTAGCATGTGGTAATGCAAAAATGATATGATGGAATTTGTATGAGTGAATGTATGAATGTTCATGAAATTCCATATGATACTATATTTAATTTATGGTTGTTAATGATGTGTATTCCTTGGGATGAAACTAACCTCTTGTAGCTAAGAAGAACTGTAACCCGCAGTAAATAGATTTTGAGCCCACAGCATAAGGACCACAGGTAGTTGTAGGGGAGAGGTCTGAATGGTTAAAGTGAAATAGTTCTAGAGAAGAACAAATTTGACCATTGAATGGTCAAACTATGAGTCATCATAGGCACTGAATAAGATGATAGGAAGAAGGAGTATGTTCTTATCAATTTTTCCCATGACGTGACATTCTTCATGAAACACGTCTCTATCATGATGGTTAAACGATTAAGGTAGAGTTTCAATCTAAATTATCTTCTTCTACTTTTTAATTATGGATTTTTGTTGCAAAGACTAATTCCTCTCCCTATTCTTGAGGGAGAGTAGAAAAATACATTATGGTTTTGTTTTCAGTCCTAGGATGAATAAGACTCATTGCGAACCCTGTATAGTGGGATCCGTTGTGAGCAGAAAAGCTAGTTACCAATTGTTTTAGTTATATGTTTTATCTTTTTCTAATTACCAGTTGATAATTACTCACCATTATTTTTCTATTATCATTTGAATAAACTACCTGTATTGTTGAATGAGAAATCTGGAGTAGATTCTTGTTAGAGTTCAAAATTTCCATGCAATAAATAAGTTAATTTAGTATCATGATTTTTTGATCAAGTAGTAAGTGTTGATATCTATTGTGGAAGCAACATTTCAAGAAAGGTCCACTTGAGGTACTGCAATCCACTCTATTCTTTTGTTAATAAATTAGTTCATGCATGTTGAATTAAAATAGTTTCCAGGTACAAGCTTGTGAATTCATGAATATAATTTTGTAATTGAAATATGTTCTATCACTTTTTGATAGTTTCATACTCCTGGAGTAATTAGTTGTAGCTCAATATTAGAAGCTAGTAGTCATAGTCTTAAGTGATAAGTACCTATAGCACAAGTAATAACTTTTATTTATTTTCTCTTTTTTGCTAGTTAACGTTTCATTTCCTTTTCCATTTTTTATTGTTTTTTGTACATGTGTAAATCACCTATACTCATTGATATAGGTCATGTTAGAATCCATGAATGTACATATAGTGTTGGCACTATCAAAATATTACAAATTCCTAGTTGATAATTAAATGAAGCCTCTCATACAAGATGAACTATTCAATTAGGAAGTCATTCTTTGAATTGTGTGTCTACCTATAGCACCAAGTTAATCAAACAATAGAGAGGCCCTAAAAATGCACTACCACAACAACCTTAATCAGGTCCTATCTTAAAACCACATGTAAGATTTGAATTTTGTACACTACTAACTATTACCGTAAAGGCCAAGAACACCAATTGGATGATAGACAGGCACATAGACCCTTTTTTCACTTCATTTTTTTTGTCTACAAAATATATCCTTTGAAACTCTATAATATTATAGAACAAGTGTAGGTATACTCTCCTTTCAAACCATAGAGCCTACAACGCCTCCAAAAGGGAGACCTAAGAAACACTGAACCTGATAAATATAGGGCTGAAACATTCTGGTACAGTCCTCCATACCACTATTGTCTTAGTGAGTAGATACATGCAAGGTATTGTAAGCATACAACAATCACACGGGTCATTATTGTCTTAGTGAGTAGATATATGAAAGCTATTGTAAGCATAAAACAATCACACCAACCTCCATAAGGTAGTCATTTCTCAATAGAACTAATTTAATGATATTATTGATGAGACAACTTTTGATGCATAACATACTACTAGAAATATAGAATATATTTCTACAACTTTTTTCAACTCAAAATGATAAGTCAAGGGGAATATAATGATAATTCAAGTACTCCTACAATATTCTTCATCAATGACAACCTTTGACATCAATGATAAAATATTTCCAACATAAGGTTCTTCTACAAGTATATAGGATACCCATGCCTACTATCAACATCTTCACATGGTCATGTTTATAAAACCAAGCCCTCTATATTAGCAATAATATACATTTTTATACAACCATTTATCTAAGGGGCCCATAAATTTTGATAGGTGTTTGAAATTCTCCCTATATCTAATTGCATCTATTTGAGGCAATTAATGGTGTCCTAGGTCATGTATGGTAGAAATTTGTTTTTAGTTTAAACAACAAAGGTCTAGGGATTCACATGATGAATGGTACAATTGCAAGATGAATTAGAAAATTGGGAGTTAGAAATGATTTTCACTCGATAGATTGGCATTAATATTTTTAAATTTTTAAATTTGGGGGTTTAAGAAATGGGATGGCATAGTTCCAAAATGCCAAGAGAAGCAAAATTTCATGGGCATAATAAGGAGGAACAATGAGAGTCCAAGGATAGATATGATGGTGGGATATTTTGCATGAGTTAGATTGTCATAAAAATTCCCAAAGGACCATGAGACATAAGAAAGCAAGGATCAATATTTTCAAAAATGGGATACCAAGTGTCATCTATGAGTGGGATACAATAAGGTTTGAGATTCTACAAACAATAAAGGGGTGAGAGCCCAAGGGTCAATTTTTCTATATATTTGATACCAACTAAGATTGACAATTAGGAATGCAACATACCCAATACCAAAGTGGTGAGGAAAATTAAAAATCCACGAGTTCATCATGGTGGTTGGGTTTAATTTTTGAGTAATATTGGATAGCCTTTAAATTTATGTTAATAGAAAAATTTCTAGGAACCCATAATATAGAAAAAGTTAGTACTTAGGATACTTGATACCATAGGGATAGGGGACTAAGGTAACTAATTAATTCAAATGGAGTGGAAGGATGGGAACAAAACTATAAAATTCTACTAGATACAAGGGATTTGGAAGTGGGGGCATGAGGGATTGAGGAAAGGGATGGCATCAAAGGAAAGTTAAAAATTTTAAAATATGGGGAAAATATGAATTCAAAGGGTTGAAGGAAAGACATGATAGAATTGGAAAGCTTAAAACATTTTCAAAGCTAGAAAGTGACCCAAACACCCTCATATTGGGACATTACAAATCTACCCATGCCAAAAACAATTCACCCTCAAACAATGTAAATTTTTGATGTTCTAAGATCTTTAGTCATTCCTAAGTAGCATATTTTGCAAGTAGATTCCTCCAATGAACCAGATACTCTATAGTGATCATGTTCCTCACTTTATTCACCGTAGTATCAATAAAAATATTAGATACCAATATAATCTCACTTCATCATATAAGGATGGAAAATCCATTAAAGTTGTGATATGTTGTCCAAGTTCCCTTTTGAGCCAAGACACACAAAAACATTATAGATATTTTTATTTTCTTACAACTCCAACTCATAAGAAAATTTACCACCTCTCCTCAATAACTTGTAAGGTACATACAAGTGAGGTTTGAGCTTTCAAGACACATGTCTTTTGATGGAAGATTGTTTGTAAGATGCAATCTTATAAAGACCATATTCTCAAATTCAAACACTCTCTTAGTGTAGTTCTAATCTACAAATAACTTATATTTATTTTGGGCCTTCAAAAGATGGTGTTTAAGTGATTTTATTATATCTTAGTTATGCTTCACCAAGTCACTATCTATGGACACTACTATCTATTAACACCAAATTAATAAAGGTTAATGCATCATAACCATACAATGTTATAAATGGGGACATATTGTTGGTAATTGTAGCAATGTTCTCCCAAGTGTAATCACTTAACACATGTTTATTATTAAGTTGAAACACAATTCCTCGAGTAGCCTTCAACACACTTGTTCGCTATTTTTGTTTATTCATCTATTTATAGATGATAGCTTGTGCTAGGAGTGAGTTATTAACCAGTAAAATGAAATAATTCATTCCAAAAGAAGCTAATAAATGATATTTTTATCATAATACTTTTAGGCAGCCTATGTAGCCTAAGCACTTCTCTAAAGAATCAATTTTCCATCTAATATGCTTTGAATTCTAAAGAAACAACAATGAATATGCATACTTGTTTATTTTATCCACAACAAAATAAATGCAAGTGGAGAGGCTATGATGAAATCCACATATATGATTTCCCACTTTTGAGTTGGAATAGGTAATGCTTGAAGAAATTTTTCTAGAAATACATGTTCTACTTTATTTTGTTGGTAAATTATGCATTATTTTATGTATTTGAAGACATGTTCTCCTTGAATCCATTTCATAAGAACATCTCTAATTTTTTTTATGCCTTGTAGTATCTTAGGTGTCTTACTAAAGGTGTACTATGAAAAGCTTTCAAAACCTTACCCTTCTTTCTAGATTTAGGAACTAAGAGGGTTTTATTTTTTATAAATAATGAGATCATTTGCTACTACATATGTTTTACATAGTTTTGACCGTGTAATTTTTTTCCTCAACATTTTGGATCAAACTCCATGATCCATCATCAAGAAGAGAGCAAGAGAAGAGAAGATAAATGAATGATTGTGATAGGATATTAGGTACGAGAACCAAGACCAAAGGAGGGATAGGGAAGGTGATCTCAATTTTGATTTTAAAATATCAAAAAGGAACACCAAATTAAAAAGAGTGAATTAAGAATAACAATTCAAAAAATTGTGACAATTTTACGATAAATATATATACAATAATAATAAGGATAATAAATTATTATTATGTATTTTAGTAATATTATATTAATAGAATAATAATAATATATACATAATAGCTATAATATATACTTATTAAATAATCATGAGGAAAAAAAGAAAAACCATAGAATAACAATAAAAAATTAAAGGAAGAGAGAAAAAAATGTTTCCCAATATATATAATTATATATTTAGTATGTATGCTATGTACTATTTTTTCTCTTCTTTTAATCTTTCTTCTTGTTATTCTTTGGTTTTTCTTTTTTGTCCTCATGATTATTCCATAAGTATATATTGTTATATATATTATTATTTTTCTAGTAATATACTATTACTAAAATAAATATTAATAATTTATTAATTTACGCATATATATGCATGCATATACACACATATATATATACATATACATACATATATGCATACACATATATATAAATATACATATACATACATACATACATATATCTTAAAATTGTCTCAATTTTTTGAATTATTAATTTTTGGTATTCTAAATTCATTCTTTTTAATTTGGTGTTCCCCTTTGAGATTTTTTAAATCAAAATTGAGATCCCTTTACCCATCCCCCCTTTGGTCTTCTTGGTTCCCATGCCCAATACCCCCCCTCATATTTTATCTCGCTTGGTTTTATAACAATAATTCACTTCTCTTCTATTCTCTTGCTCTCTTCCTAATGATGGATCGTGGAGTTTGATCTAAAACATTGAGGAAAAATACTTACACAGTCAAAACCAAAAACTATGCACACTAACATTATGGAATGTGAAAATCATATACTACATATTTTTTTTCTTTCATGTTCACATCAAGATGGTTAGTATAAAATGCATTTTTAATGTACTATGTCATAATTGATAACATTCAATTGACAAAAAAAAAAAATTTCTTTTTTGTAAAACATGGAGTAGGCCTCCTAAAAATAGCATCAGCAAATACATTATTTTTCTCTTCATATACTCTATGTCCAAATCATAATCTTAGAGCTTACTCATCCATAATTTTTTCCTATCATTCAAGTCATGTTAAATAAGGAAGAGCTTCAAGCTATTTTTTTTTACCACAAACCAAATATTGTTGAAACTTGACCAAAGCATGCATGATAGCTAGCATCTCTTTTTTATAGATAGAAAATAATTTTTTTATTCTTTCAACATCCTATTTTCAAATTCTATGGGATTCCCATTTTATATTAAAACTGCTCCAATTCCCTCTCCTGAAGCATTGCATTCTAGAACAAATGAATGTGAGAGATCTAGGATAACAAGAGAAGGACATGAACTCATTGCCTCTGTAAGCTTATCAAAAAAAATTGTATTGTTTTTATTCATGCAAAAGCTCATTTATTTGTCATATTCGATAAGGGTGCCACTAGTTTTGAAAACCCCTTAATAAATCTCTTATAATAGCTACAAAAGCCAAAAATTCCTCTTGACTATGTTAGTGTGGTAGGGAGAGTCCAATCTAATATAACATGAATCATTTGTTGATCTACTTGAACACCTTATGCACTAATTACATGGCCCATGTATAAAATATATATCATCCTAAATTTGTGTGGATTCTCTTGCAAAGAGAACATGTTGCTCTAGTATACCTGTTGTCACTCAGAATTGCACACTGCTAAACAAGGAGTTCATCATTCCAGTGAAACAATGGAAACAACCTCAAGGTGTGGAACCTTGCACAGTGAGGTCGAATATTCAAATAAGGTTCGCTTCCTTTCAAAACCATGTGCAAGAAAGGGTGGGCCAACCCAATGCCAAAATCTCTAAACTAACCGTAAACTACACAATGTATGAGGAAAAGGGAGGAGGAGTGCATGAAATAAGGGAAATGATGATGCACCAAGTTTTATAATGTTTCTTCTTTCTTAGGAATTCACAGAACATCAAAGGGGGATCAAAAGGGCTCACACAGTTCTCCATTTGGTCAATTCCTAGGGGAAAACATGAAGGCTAAGATTTAACCAAGAGCTGGAAGGAAAAGAAGATTCACAAACAACAATTATAAACCAAAAAACATAATATATATGAAGGGGAAAGGAAATAAGCACTCAAATATGAAGGTACTATTAACTTACACAACATATACAAGGAGAGAAGAGATAGCAGTAATCAATCTTCATTAATGTGAAGGCATAGAGCCAATCTTACAGTTGTAGAAATGTAAAATGCATAGTCTGCAAGATAAAATCTTAGGGCGGAACCCAAAAGAATAACCCTTTGAAATGATTACAAGTTTTGATTCTAAAGTGCAAGCATAATTGAAAAACCCCAAACTAAACCCTAACCCTAACTTGGGTTAGCAAGGTTTGATCAAGAAAATAGAGGAGATCCGTCCATGAAATTTGCGTTGGAACAAGCTTGGACGTTCCCACCATACCGAGCAACTAATGTTGTACCAAAAATCCCTCCAAAATGCCCCTGTTAAATCAGCGATCTACACATGGGGCAAGAAAGGGAGGACAATAATCAACAATAAATGAGCATGGGAACCTCTAAGATCATCTACAAAATTCATGAAGTGTAATAAATGATGTCCTTGAAGCCCTAGAATTGAAACAAGTAGTTGAGAAGGTCACTCAAACATTAATGGCATCGGCTCAAGAAATACATCAAATCGTAGGAAGGTCGAGGAGTCGAGCCTGAAATAAAACCTTTGTTTTCTAATGAAATAAATGGTTTGGATCCCCAAAAATGTCGATGTCAGAGGTCAGGCAATAGGCCTACCTCATACCTCCTACTGCATGTCAATAAGTAGAATACGAAAGATCAAAACCTGTCAAGGGTCGACTTGTTAGTTTACCTCATACCAATGAATGGTAAGAGGTAAGATGAAACCTCGATCTTCAAAAATTGAAGATCTTGACACTTAGCCAAATTTGATGGAAGGAGACAGGGAGAAAAGGAGGGACACAAGAGGATGAAGGGAAGGTGGAAGTTAGAATCCCGATCTTTGACCACTGAAATGTGAGATCGAGGATTGAATTTCAAGGAGTGAGGTTACCTCTTATCGAGTAAGAGGTAAGGTGAAACCCCGATGCTTGATGCTTAAATACAATCATTATAAATCAAAGGTTAGAAGGAGGAGATGAGGGAAAATTATAATAATGATAAGTGGTAAGAGGGAAGCTTGACCTTCAAAGTCTGAAATGCAATGCTTAGGCAAAACTTTAAAGGAAATTCAGACTTTGGGGGTCAGGTGGGAGGCTTATAGCTTGTGAGGAAGGAGTAGTAAGGCCTAAAGTGTAAGGCCAAATGTCAACACCAAAAACCATTAGAATGAAAAAGGGTGATGCAAAGCAGGGGCATAAACTAGACTATTGATACCATATTTCACAACAATGGGTTCACTCTCTTCTCAAGGTTCAATGGAACTCATGACAAGGTAGAATTCTTTAGTTATGACGGTCCTCCCAATATGCAAAGGTGGTAGACCTCTCAAGTTTGTGGGACAACATAGGATGATCATATAGATGACATCATAGAAATTTCAAGGTTTTACCAATCACCAAATGCAAGAGCAGGTTCAAGGTAGCCACACTCAAGGGAATAATTTGTGGGGTAGTCATACAGTTCCTACACACAAGTGTAGTATTCAATCAACAATGGAAAAGGGCTCTCCAATAATAATAATAATAATTAGACATCAAAAACTTCTTGTTCCAACATGTATCAACCACCTTCCAAGCCTCCAATGCCAATACTTTGGCATTCATTTACAATGCAAGGGCTTCTGACTGTAAACAAGGAAAAAAAAACTAATTGTCAGCAAATTTCCCTTCACACATGCATTGGCCAAGCCTCACCTCTTGGGGAATATTATAATACACCAGGACAAACTTATTTACAATATGGTTTGATTTTATCATGGTGGGAATGTGAGATATTGCATTTTGAATGCTCTTTGAAAACCTAGGGAGGGTTTAGAGCAACCTCCACTAAATTATGGATATCTCTCTCAAGACTTTATGAATTATGCTAAAAAATATATATAAGACACTCGTTTGCAATATACAATCATAATTTCATATGTATAGTGCACTAATAGTTCATACAACGTGACAAAAATCGAAAGAAGAAGGGAAAACACAAAAAAATGGACGTGCAAAAAGAGCTTTCATTCAATATGCACAATAACATTATGGACTCTGAAAATCATATACTACATTTTTTTTCTTTCATTTTCACATCAAGGTGGTTAGTATCAAATTCATTTTTAATGTACTATGTCATAATTGATAACTTTCAATTGACAAAAATAATAAAGTAAAACATAGAGTAGGCCTCCTAAAAATAGCATCAGCAAATACATTATTTTTCTCTTCATATACTCTATGTCCAAATCATAATGTTAGAGCTTACTCATCTATACTTTTTGCCTATAATTCAAGTCATGTTAAATAACAAAGAACTTTAAGATATTATGTTTTTTTACCACAAACCAAATATTGTTGAAAATTGACCAAAGCATGCATGATAGCTAGCATCTCTTTGTTATAGATAGAAAATCATTTTTTTATTCTTTTAACTTCCTACTTTCAAATTCTATGGGATGCCCATTTTATATTAAAACTGCTCCAATTCCCTCTCTTGAAGCATCACATCCTAGAACAAATGAATGTGAGAGATCTAGGATAAAAAGAGTACATGAACTCATTGCCTCCTTAAGCTTATCAAAAAATTGTGTTGTTTCTATTCATGCAAAAGCTCATTTATTTTTCATACTCGATAAGGGTGCCACTAGTTTTAAAAACCTTTAATAAATCTCTTATAATAGCTACAAAGGCCAAAAATTCCTCTTGACTATGTTAGTGTGGTAGGGAGAGGCCAATCCAATATAATTTGAATCATTTGTTGAGCCACTTGAACACCTTAAGCACTAATTACATGGCCCGTGTATAAAATATATATCATCCTAAATTCGTGTGGAATTTTTTGCAAAGAGAACTTGTTGCTCTAGTTTACCAATTGTCACTCAAAATTGCACACTGCTAAACAAGGAGTTCATCATTCCCATGAAACAATGGAAATGACCTCAAGGTGTGGAACCTTTCACAGTGAGGTCAAATCTTTGGAGAATGCCGGCTTCTTTCAAAACTAGGCACAAGAAAGGGTGGGCCAACCCAATGCCAAAAGCTCTAAACTAACCCTAAACTACACATTGCATGAGGAAACGAGAGGAGGAGTGCATGAAATAAGGGAAACAGTGATGCACCAAGTTTTATAATGTTTCTTCCTACTCAGGATTGCACAAAAAATCAAAGAAGGGGGATCAAAAGGGCTCACACAGTTCTCCATTTGGTCAAAACCTGGGGGAAAACATGAAGGCTAAGATTTAACCAAGAGCTATAAGGAAAATAAGATCCACAAACAATAATTATAAACCAAATAACACAACATATATGGATGGGAAAGGAAACAAGCACTCAAATATGAAGGTAATATTAACTTACACAACATAAACAAGGAGAGAAGAGACAACAATAATCAATCTTCATTAATGTAAAGGCATAGAGCCAATCTTACAATTGTAGAAATGTAAAATGCATAGTCTACAAGAGAAAATCCTAGGGTGGAACCCAAAAGAATAACCCTTTGAAATGATTACAAGTGTTGATTTTAAAGTGCAAGCATAATTGAAAAACCCCAAACTAAACCCTAACCCTAACTTGGGTTAGCAAGGTCTGATAAGGAAAATAGAGGAGATTCATCCATGAAATCTGCATTGGAACAAGCTTGGATGTTCCCACCATATCGAGCAACTAATGATGTACCAAAATTCCCCTGTGAAATCAGTGATCTACACATGGGGCAAGAAAGGGAAGACAATAATCGACAATAAATGAGCATGGGAACCCCTAATATCATCTAAAAAAGTCATGAAGTGTAATAAATGATGTCCTTGAAGCCCCAGAATCTAAACAAGTAGTTGAGAAGGTCACTCAACCATTAATGGTGTTGGCTCAAGAAATACGTCAAATTGTAGGAAGGTTGAGGCATCGGGCCTGAAAAAAACCTTTGTTTTCTCATGAAATAAATGGTTTGGATCCCCAAAAATTTTGATGTCAAAGGTTGGGCATTAGGCCTACCTCATACCTCCTACTACATTTCAATAAGTAGAAGATCAAAGATCAGAACCTGTTAGGGGTTGGCCTGTCATCTTACCTCATGTTGATGAATGGTAAGAGGTAAGACAAAACCTCGATCTCCAAAGACTGAAGATCTTGACACTTAGCCGAATTCGATGGAAGGAGTCAGGGAGAAAAGGAGGGACGCGAGAGGATGAAGGGAAGGTGGAAGCGAGAAGCCCGATCTTTGACCAACAAATTGTGAGTTCGAGTATTGAATGTCAAAGAGTGAGGTTACCTCTTATCGAGTAAGAGGTAAGGTGAAACCCCGATGCCTAATGCCTAAAGACAATCATTGTAAATACAAGGTTAGAAGGAGGAGATGAGGGAAAATTAGAATAATGATAAGTGGTAAGACGGAAGCTTGACCTTCGAAGTCTGAAAAGCAATGCTTAGGAAAAAATTTAAAGGAAATTCGGACTTTGGGGGTCAAGTGGGAGTCTTACGCCTTGTGAGGAAGGAGAGGTAAGGCCTAAAGGGTAAGGCCAAAGGCCGAAACCAAAAACCATTAGAAGGAAAAAGGGTGATGCAAATCAGGGGCATAAACTAGACTATTGATACAATATTTCACAACAACGGGTTCACTCTCTTCTCAAGGTTCAATGGAACTCATGACAGGCTAGAATTTCTTAGTTATGGCAGTCCTCCCAATATGAAAAGGTGGCAGACCTCTCAAGTTTTTGGGACAGCATAGGATGATGATATAGATGATGTCATAGAAATTTCAAGGTTTTATCAATCACCAAATGCATGGGCAGGTTCAAGGTAGCCACACTCAAGGGAGTAAGATGTGGGGTCGTCATATGGTTCCTACAAACAAGTGCAGTATTCAATAAACAATGGAAAAGGGATCTCCAATAAAAAACAATGGTTTATACATAAAAACCTTCTTGTTCCAACATGTATCAACCACCTTCCAAGCCTCCAATGCCAAGACTTTGGCATTCATTTACAATGCAAGGGCTTTTGACTGTAAACAAAGAAAAACAAACCGATTGTCAACAAAGATCTCTTCACATGTGCATTGTCCAAGCCTCAACTCTTGCGAACATTATAATACACCAGGACATACTTCTTTAAAATATGGTTTGATTTGATCATGGTGGGAATGTGAGATATTGCATTTTGAATGCTCTTTGAAACCCTAGTCAGGGTTTAGAGCAACCTCCACTAAATTGTTGATATCTCACTCAAGACTTTATGATTTTTTCTCAACAGAAATAAAAAATAAATCCAATACAATCCTTTTCAATACACAATCATCATTTCATTTGTATAGTGCACCAATAGTTCATACAATGTGACATAAATCGAAAGAAGCAGGGAAAACACAAAAAAAAGGGTGTGGAAAAAGAAATTTCATTCACCAAATCTCATTCAAACCCTCATCCCCAAGAGTACAAGGCCTATTTGATCTTGTACAACCATATGACAATTTCCTCTAACCATATTTTTGTTTTTGTCTTAACAAATACTCAATTACACTTTTGTTTGCCAAAAAAGTTGCAAAGTTGGTTGACAACTTTTGTGCAACTTTTACAACATTTGCAATTTTGCATAACCTTGCATCTAATATCTCAACAATGAATCCAACCAAATTCACATGGCCTAAAAATACCTTATTACATGAAATCAGCCCCTTACAAGACCAAAAACCAAAAATTCATTAGATAAACACAAGGGTGCACCTAGAACCAAGGGTGTCCTACACCATACTCCCTAGAGGAGAAAAAGAACTCAAGTTCCACTTGAGTTAAGACCTTCAACAATAACTCCATGCCTAATAATATCATCCTCAAAAATCAAAGTATCATCTTCATTAGGCAGACCCTTCCACTTGATTAAATACTCAAAATAGGCTTGGCTTCTGGTTGTTTTGAGTGTTTTGGTGTCTAAGATACACTCCAATACTGGTGGAAGGTCTTGGACTCATTCATCATGAAAAAAAAATTTGGAAGCTTCATCATGACCTGTAACAAAATCCACTTGGAAGGAGTACAAATCTAAATCTAAATCTGCAACCTTCAAATCAATTGCTCCTTTGCTCACAACTACCCTTTGCTTGCATATGCTACCTCCAAGTTGTAAATGATCCCTTTCTTCTTGATAGATTTAATGAATTTCAATAGTACCTTGTTCTCCTTCAATGGATTGTTTCATTTTGACCATAGGTTTCTCACCCCTCAAGTTTGCAATCTCAACAAGAGCATTTTGTCTTCTCTTTATCTCCAACCATTAGGACTTCAAACATGTTTTCTTGATCAATTTTACTATTCTCTTCTATAGGAAGTAAATCATATTTAACCTCCAATATCCCCTTATGTAATTCCGACAATGAATGTGTGTATTCTTCACTCCCAATGGAAAAGAGAAAATATTGAGTTCTACTTGCCTTTTCAACACCATCAATTCTCAAATTTGGAAGGGGCTTGGACTGAGAATCCACAACACAATCTGTATCATCCAAATATTCAATGTGTAATGTTTCTCTTTCCTTTGGATTTGTAGAATCAGTGGCCTTTTCCTTTTCTCTGTTCACATCAGTTGGAAAAACAACAAATGGAACCTCTAATTTGGAATTGAGCCTCTCAAACTCATCCAGTATTGGATTATATTCACCACCCTGCAATGCAAAGATAATTGGGACTGCATCCTCACATTCCAACTGCCAATACTTAGTACCTTCAATGACATGGAAAGTTTTATCTTCCCATTCTAGCAACCCTACATAAGGACTAGTACCTCTCCTTGGAATGTCATCTATTATCAGATTAGCATGCTCCTTCAACAAATTTTGAACCTCCAATTGTAACTGATCAAACCTAGTTGTTGTCATAATAGTCTCAGGGCTATTCATGCTTGCAAATCCTTTTTCTTCCCTTTCTATGATTTGTACAAACTCCTTTTCACTCACCAACATAACACTAGAACCCACTTGTGATTCTTGACTTTTCTCTTTTAATTGTGTAAGGGTGTATGAGACTACATCTTTCTCTATGACATATGTATTTTTCCTACCATCATGTTTGGAATTCCTATCATATTTCCAAGGCCTACACAAAATAAAATGACAAACATCCATTAGAATTATGTCACACAAGACCTTATCCTTATATCCCCCTAAGTGAAATTCTACCCAGGTTTGCTCATTCACTAATACTTGTTGCCCTTTATTTAACCAAGAGACCTTATAGAGAGTGGCATGAGGAATCCTTTTTAATTTCAACTTCTCTACCATTTCAAGAGAAACCAAATTATCAGTACTACCAGAATCAATAACAACCTTGCAACACTTACCTTGGCTTTTACATGTAATCTTGAAGAGTGACTTTCTCTGTGGTGGTTCCTTCTCCATTGGCCCTTTGATTAGAGTTCTTCTCATCAGCAAAAACTCTCCAATATTTTTCTCTTCAACGTGTGGTGAAGAATGTAAACTCTCAGCATCATCTCCACCTTGTGCAATCTGATTTCTTATTTCACTTCCAAAAGAAGTAGATGGCTTCTCCTCACTACATTGCCATGCTTGGTGGCCTGCAAAGGTTTTGCACTTATAGAACTTCCCAGTAAAGCCACTTGAACTTCCTATTGGTGCCTAAAATTTCTAGGAAAATAACCTTATCAAAAAATTAGTTAATGGGGGGACCAATTGCGCTAAACTGAGTAACCTCTGGGATTTGTAGAGAAGACGACTCTTCCTTTAATTGGGGGTTTGGAAAGGGAAAAGGAAGTAGATATAAAATAAAAACTAATCTCAAGAAATGTGCTAGGATTTAAATATTTAGACAGGGGAAACCTTCCTCTCAGATATGGTTTGAGGTTCATTCAACAATCTGCTATGTCCAAGAATAATAGAAACAAAGATAAAAACCTTAAGCAATTAATCAAATGACATAGTATAACTTCAACATACATCTACTGACCAACAAGAGTCCGTGACATGATCCAAATAGTAAATTTCTATTGAAGTCATAAAATTTGCAGATCAACTACTTAATACAACAAACAACACAATATCATGTTTTATATCGACTAAGAAATAGATAGGCCAAACAATGGGCATAGTCTCTAAATCTCAATACAATAATTAGAAAACACTACAAAGGCCTTAGATTTTTTTGTCTCTTTTCTATAATCTTCTAATCTCTTTCTTTAAGCACTGTAGAAATATATATAGATTTTCCCCACCGCTTGAAAAGACCCCTCGGGCACATGTCACCCTCCCGTTAGATGAATCGGAGACAAATCGCAATCGAAATATATTCAATTTTCTTGAAAAAAATGCACTTTGCATAAATGATGAATGTGGTCCCAAGGGTGAGGCAACAACAATCTCAAAAATACATGTGCCTAACTACTTGAAGAGTTGGCTAAGACACGTTTCAAAGCAACAGAGCCTTTTCCTTGACCTTTGCTCCCTTACGATCAAAACTTTCACCGAGGTGACACGTGGAGAAGCGGCGAGGGTTTTATATCCATCTTTCATTTCCCTAGGATGCAATCCCCGTGAAGATGGAATGTGGCATGTTATTGGCTCGAGATGCCCTCAATAGGGCCCATTAAAAATTGATTGAAGGTTTATGCAATGTGGCACACGGGTGGGACTCAAAGAAGAAACAATGGGGAGAAGCATTTTAAAAGCTTGTGTTATTGACACATGGCAAAGCAGATGAAAGCATGACCAAAAGGAGCTCAGGGCGTATAAAGAAATACAGTGTGCACAAAAAATTCTTTCCAAATCCAAATACAAAATAACCCGAAGGGAGCTTCATGGATTATTTAATCCACAGATTTTGGTGACTATCAGGGGAATTTCGCCTATGGAATGAGGACCCAAAATCCTAGTTCATAGACTAGAGCCTTATCCATTGGGAAAACATTTAAAGCTTAGCAAGGGTGGTCTATAAAGGTAGCCAACTAGCCTCATATTTTGTTGATAAGGTGTGCATACTCTCTTGTGCCTCATACAAATCGATGATCTCTTTGAAAGGTAGCTCCATGGAATTTTTAGTCTTAGACTCAAGTTAGAAAAGAAGTCGTGCAACTAGATGAATAATTCCTTCAATGTCCACTGTCGTGGGAGGTTGGTTGAATGATTAGAAAGAAAATAGATCTTGTTGCTTCTCCTAGATTCTTGATGTAAAATGCTCTACCATGTCTATCAAATTATCAAAGAGAAATGGAGAAGGCAAACCCAACTGAGTTATGTGTGATAATTGCACCTCCAAATTATTCATCATGAGACTTATGAACGTCAAACAACTCCTGGCCTGGAGGATCTCCACATGGTTATAGATGAATTATTTTTCCTTCTTGGTAGCTAACCTTCGGTCCTCAATCCCTTCTCTTGTCAATTTTGCATCAGTTACCATGTACAATTTTCCCATTAATTGCTCGGCCTCAAGAACCTTCTCAACAATGGACCATGGAATTTTCTCAATGGTCCCACGTACTTCCCTACTTAAATTTTCTACATCTGCCATGAATTGGAGCATTGGTTGTAGGGATAAATAGGAGGATTTGACCTTCTCCCAATAGCAGACGTATAGTTGTTGAGCCACCAGAAGGGAATCGGATTGAGGAATAGAGGGTTGCATCAAAATTTTCAAAAGACTTAGCTCATCTTCTTTCGCCTTGATTTCCTCCATTAGTTCATCAATCCACTCGTCAGATGTATTGATTCATTCTTGTAGAGCTGTCAGTTTTATGCCCTTGCTCCTCAACAATTCCTCCATTTGACCTCAGGAACCCAATTCCATTGCCAGCAACACCTGTAACCTTTCATTCTCCTTTTCAAAATGACCCCGCTAGTTTTGAAACTTCTGAGTCTTTTCTTGTGCTTCCCTTTCCATGTGAGACATCCACTCTTGAAGTTATTGGTTCTTATGTTGTAAATTGAAAACTAGGTTGGGATCTTGGGATTGGAACTCTACAAGTTCCTCTTTGAGTGTCCACGCATGTTGATACAGGCATGACAACTCAACCTCTCTACTCTTCTCCTTCTTTTGAAGGATATCCACCCATTCCTTAACATTCTAGAGCTCCTCCTCTCTTTTCTCTAGCTGTTGACTATGCTTCAAAAATTTAGTAGTCACAATGCTTTGGGTCTCCTTCATTAGCTCAACCTTGTCCTACAGTTGGGTTGTGTTCAGATCAAGCCCTACAACATGGATCGTATAGTCTTTAGGTTGCATATCCCTTTGAATTTTGATGACATTAGGCATCATAGTTTTGAATGTTATTGAGCCCTGGTGTTCATTGTAAAGGGTTTGTACACATGGCTTGGTAGGCTTTGTGGTATACTTTTCTTTCCTATTTTGAATCCTTAGGGCCTACGCGGACTTAGTCATAGTATTTTGTACAAATAATTTTGTTGATCTAATATGTCCATCGAAAAAGGGTGCACTAGGAGGAAGAGAAAAAGGGAATGAGACCATGGAAGACTTGGATGACCTTTTCTTTGGCAGAGTCACCGTCAATGGGGAGAAAGGGGGAACATTATACTAGGTTTTGGTCCTAAGAGCAGTGGAAGGGATTATAGGAAATAATGGTGGTTTAGGGGATTCAAAAGTTACCATTTGTTGAGCAGATTGAGCAGGAGTCGACATGTCAAAAACAAAAAAAATTGCAGCACCAGATGTAGATTGGACCTGAACAAATGGTGGAAAATTTTCTGGCAGAGTAAAAGCCACCCATTCTTTCATAGAGAAGGCATCCCAGTGTGAACTCCCCATGAGTGCAGAAGCGGAAAACTAAAGACCGATACTCAAGGTGATCGCAGGAGTGGACACACCAAGAAGGGCTAAAGACTGAGATGAGAGAGAGGAAGGAGAGAATTGTACCTGAGTTATCGAAGACTCCGACCTGTGGCTCGTTGTCACATTCACTTGTGAACTCTCTCCTTGAACAACATCGATATGTTGCCTCTTATGAGGTGGAGAATGGTTCACGTCTATGATTTCTTTAGACCGTTGAGGCATTCTTGATCTCTTAACATCCCACAATTGTGGTAGTTTGACCTTCACACGGGATGCAGTTACCTGTATATCCAGGGAACCTTCGGTGTGTTGTTCCCCAACTTTATCACCTTTAGTTTCCTCCTCCTCCTCGGCTTCCTCAACACTATCATCACTATCATCATGATCCCTGTTCCAAAGATCATCAAATTTGTCGTCCATGTTGGGGGGTTGGAACAAGGCATCGATACATCTAGTTTCTTGACAACAGATCTAGAAGGCAACAATTTTCTCTTGACTCTAATTGTAAATTTAGGACAAGTAGTTGAAAAGGGTGGTCGATATCTTGCACTTGTCACTGGCCTTGGCCAAAGGGAAATAGAAGGAATGTCATGGTGGCCTTTGATCTTCAATGGTAATATAGGCCAAATCTACCAGTACCTTCATGTTCTCTAACTACATATTTTGGTGTTCCTCCTAGTAGGGTTGGGGATTATGTTTAACTTTAACCTGTATGCCTACTAAATCATTGTCGGGATTGTAATCCCTTTTGTCTTCAATTAACACTAGCCCCAAATGATCAAGATTTGCTAATAGCAGACCATGTGTCTGCTTTCTTTTCATTATAACTGTGCAAAAACTTAAGGGGCAATTAAAGAATCCTTTCTTATTCTTTCCCCCATAGAACATTTTATCAAAAGTGCCAGCTACCTGAATACCTCAATATCCAGCACCCTATCAGTGACACAGAATGACAAGTAGCATGGCTCCTTAGTAAAACCATGAAAACTAACAAATGAAAAATCCTCACTGAGGAGCCAATCACAAGGAGGATGAAAACTATGCATCCATACCACCTACTCAGCAGAAAAATGATAACACCTAACCTTTCTATCCACATCAAAATCTTGCAATATTGGAAATAGGAAGAACTTAGAAAATGCATAATATTCATAGGTTACGGAAAGGAGAGGGGTCCACACAGAAACTGGTCTATGGGCACCACTTTCATCAAGGACAGATAAATTTATATGTCTTTGGAAGAAATAAGGGTTTTGGTGTAAGAACATATGAGCAAGAAAAGAAGAGAATCTAAACTTATCCTACATCTGATATTCCCTGAATTGATCTAGCATCTCTTTACAAATGATCTTCGTGAAGTCATACCAGAATAGGGAATGTTTTTTCCTTAACTGGAAACCCAAACCCACTTGAAATTCCTATACATCTTGGGCACTATTCATGTCACAAATGAAATCCACCATAGAAAAGATGTCCTGCAATTCTTGGTTGAAGGCATTGAGCACGACCAAAAATTGTAACGGGCGCTTATTGTCTTTGTGCATTTTTTTTTCTATGCTATAAAACTATAGGGCCTCTTTCCTGCCTCAACAAAATTTCTCCATGTTATCCACAGTGAACCTCTCATATGCTTCCTTTCCTTGCAAATTAGGGATAGACAACATATCCCTAATTGCATCAATGTTGATTACTACCCTTAGTTCTCAGTCGAAAATGACGGTGGTATCTGGGTCAAAAATTTGCATGCACTAATGAATCAATTCTGGGAAATAGTGCATCAAGGGGATGATATGTTGTGGGAGACCACATAAACATAACCTGTATGCCAAAGATTCTCTTTTCCCTTCCTCCTTGACATTTTTCATTCTTTCACAAGCCGTTTCCCTAAGATTTTTAGGGTTTATTTTGAGGTTAGGTTTGTAAATATTATCCCACTTCTTTATTATCTGGATTTTTTTTTGTGGGTTGTCTTTTCTATGGTCTACATGTGGGGCCATCTTGGCTTCATCGGTATCCATGGTGTGGCATAAGAGACGTCACTGAAAACATTTACCCGTGGCGTCATCCTCATGGCATCAGACAAACTTACAATCGGACCTTCATGTGTCATTGTTCCAAGATTTTGTCATTATTTTGATGCTTCAACCCAATAGTGTCACTTTATTGCTTTGCAAAATTACCCTTCTTAGAAACACACCAGTATTGGATGAATGAAACCTTAAAAAAAAACCAACACAAGGCTTGCACTGAACGCAAATTCAGATGAATTAATTCTCTTTATTTGGGTTCAACTCATTCAAGCACAGTGCATCATTAACAATTATTTCTTTGAATCTAGTTGCTTTGATTCCTCTCACATCACACTTGGGTTTTTCTCAGCAAGCTGTGTATTTATTTTTACTCTCACTAATTTTCCTTTGCATGCACATTTCTTTTTCTAAAACTGAAGTTAGAAACAATGGTTGCTTTTAGCAATAAATTTGGTAATCAATCACCAACTCATTTGTTCATATGAAGATAATTCCTATCTCTTGAAAAGACAAATTCATAATGATGATTTAGCCACTATGTGCTCCGGCACCATCTCCTGGGAAATTGAGTCGGGAATAAAAAGAGACATGAAATGTTTTGCATGCTTTTGCACTTAATAACCTTAGCCAAATGATTCAACTAAAAGGTGTAATAATTACACCAAGAGATTTGAAATGATCGTTGGAGGCTAAGAAGCGTTTATAGCCAGACACCTGGTTCTTGACCATGTGGATTTCCACTTGAACCTACCACAAGTTAAATTTGATTGATTACCTTACTTAAATTTGCATGTAGTAATTCTTTGGATGGAAATTTTGAGTGATCTCAATCAGCCTCATGCTTATCATACACAGCAAATAAAACCTGGGGAGAACACTGAGCCTACAACTCTGGTGGGTTTTCCTCAAGTTTACAACTCGATCAATCATTATGCTTATCATAAAATTTACCCCACCTACCTCTATAAATAGACCTAGTGATAACCAAAGAATTCATACTTGGGAATTGGGCTTCTTGATAGCAGCAATGGATACTCCCATTAGGCTCACTAGCAATAATTCTCAAGTGGCTTTTCTAGGAGAGATCTCTAGTAGGAATTTAAAGTGAATGACAAATAACAATCATTCTCTTGCCATTATTGTAATAAAGTTGGTGCTAGGTAGGAATTTCCTAGAATATGAAGATAAGTACAGAGTTGACACTGATGTGTGCTCTCATTTTGTTGCCTCCTTTCTCGACATTACAGTGCCAAAGGAGATGATATTGCAGCTTACCCAAGCAGTTTTTCCCAAGCGTTATCTCAGTGGGCTTGGGGAAGTTGTAACAAACTTTGTGTATGTCCTTGGGCTTCCAACGACTAGTGACCTGCATTGACATCTTGAGGAGGATGCAGTGATATCATTGGTACCATTCCTGAATGGATTCTGCAAGATGTGTATTGATGAACACCGCTAGAGGGTGTCTTGTGCTAGCCACTTCCTGATGAGGTGCTAGAATGTAGAGCTATTCTATGACATGGGGTGGTATACAGACTTCAGTAACCTGGTGTACCTGTGTGCAGGTGAATTTTCCTAGTCTAAAATTGCAAAACAAAAAGGAATGCAAGCAAGGAAAAACATAAAAAAAACCTCAACGATAAGCCTAGTTGAACTTGAATAAAACAAAAGATAAAGAGGGAATTTTACCTTGTCCAAGTTGATGAGTTGGTTGGCCCTATTGATCATTTGATTTGTGTGCTCCTTTTGATGGAAAATAGCATAAAACCTAGTTCTAAATTATCATGAGATGGTGGGGAATGCAATGATGTTTGTGGATAATTGCAATGGATGCTCAATATGGATGCAAGGGGTGCTACAAAAATGGTGGTTTTGGATGATTGGATGTGTGTGTGTTTGAATGCTTGATTTTGTGTGAATTGTTGAATGGATGATTGCAAAATGAGGGCGACTTCCTCTAATTTTAGGGGAAGTATCCCTAAACAATGGAGGGTCGGGATGAAGCCACCATGGGCAAGATTAAGGTCCAAGGTGAGTTGATAACTCATAGGCCTTAACATCTTGCCATGTGGTGGGTGAGGTGTCAAAAGAGGAGATTAGGTGGAGGTACTACATAGTACCTTGGGAGTGGGACAAGATCTCCCCCACAAAGGATGTCCTTGTCCACATGTGGGTGATAAGACATTTAAGGAATTAAAAATTCCTTAAAATGCCTAGGGAGAATAAATGTGAATTTAAAATTCACATGGGGAAGAGCTTGCCTTCTCCAAAAGGAGAAATAAATTAATAAAATGTTGACTTGGGGGTATGCCATAAATGGCATAGGGATTAGGTTGTGCAAACAAGGGATTAGACTAATTAATGACAAATTAAGGGCAAGTGGAGGGTTATGGAGGATGTGACACTAATCCTGATTAAGGGGTGTGCACATCCTAATCATAGGTTAATTAAATTAATCTGAATTAGAGAAGAATTATGGAGGATGGGACAAGGAGAGAGAAATAATTAATTTAAAAATTAATTTAAATTCACAAAGACAAATGACTAAATTAAATAAATTAGAGTATTTATTTAATTTAGAGAGGAAAGTGAGATAAAAGATAAATTTAATTATTTAATTAAATACCTTAGGAATATTAGGGAAAGAGGAATATTAATTAAATAATAAATTATTTAATTAACACAGATGAGGGATGTAGGATAGATGAATAAAAGCGGATGAATTCGACCATATGGGGGTGGTCAAATTTTTATGTCTATAGTACCCACCACCTCTTACAGTTGTTTTTGATGAACCTGTTGATGTTGTTGATGATAAAGTCCCTTCTGAATGAATGAAACCTTTTCTTCTCCATTTTTGTATATATATCAAAAATTTATAATATGTATACTCAAAAATCTTGGCTCAAAAGCCATTTTGGATTGTAAATTTTGGAGTACATAATACCATAAATAATGAATATATAACCTTTTGTTAAACTTTTGTCTCCATTGCTTTCTCTTTCTTTTTTTTGTTTCATAGGTTCCACTTAAAATCTCAAAACAAGACACAAAAAGGAAATAATTACATATTCACATATTTACATATGTCAAAGAATTAATAAAACTAATTGAACAATTTTAAGTGAATTTTGTTGACAAAAATTCTTAATGCTTCTTTTTCCATATTTTCTAGTTTGAATGCATTGTGTTGCTTACATTCGATGATGCGGAAGAGTCCTTCCCATAGATTATCAAACTTACCATGTTTCCCAAGTTTTGTGGCTCTCTCATTGAATTTGAGTACCAAATCTTCGTGCTTAAGACCCTATTCAGAGGTCTTCTTGTCGAACCATTTCTTAACAACATGTTGACGGTTGTTCATGGTTGTCAAAGATTTTCCTCTTTTTTCTTGGACTTCTAATAGTTCAACTAACCGAACCTCCATAGCTCCATTTTGTTCTACTTCTATATACTATAGCAGTTGTAGCACGGGAATCTCCGTAGAAATTGAAAATAGTGCCTCCTCCCCATATACTAGCTCATATGGTGAAGTCTTCAAGACCTACTTTGGGGTCATATGGTCTTCCCATAGTGCTGCTCTGAGATTCAGATGTCATTCTCTTTGATGCTTCAACCCAATCCTCTTGATGATTCAGAATAATTTTTTATTAGTTGACTCAACTAGGTCATTTCCTTGCAGATAATATTTCGAAGAGTTTTTTAAGAATATTCCATGATTGAGTGCGAATTGACATACCTTCGTACCCAGAAAGATTTTTCATTGTCAAAGATGATCATCTTGCACGGGAAAAACCTCGTCATTAGCTCTTTTAGGAAATTTACAATTTTCGCTTCAATTGAATTCTTCAAAGGTGTGGCTTTGGTCCACCTAGTAAAATAATTTGTGGTCATGAGAATCCATTTATGTCCACCAATGGAAGTGGGATTGATCATTTTGATAAAATCTAGGCCTCGTTGAGCAAAGGGTTCTTCAACCACTATTGGGTGAAGTGGCTTACCTGAATTTTTCTTCTTCCCACAAAGAATTGGCATTCCTTGCAGGATTTGACCAAGGTATATGAGTCATTAAACAGTGTAGGCCAAAAATATCCCACACATTATTTTGATGGCGGTGGTTTTTACAGAGAAATGTCTGCCTACTGTAGACACATAAAAATGACCTAGGCCTGCAAGCTCTAGTTTAATCCTTTTTAGCATAATTAAGACATTTTAATTATGTCCTTGACTCACTTTCGACTATTAAATAGATAATTCATAATTATTTAATTAATTCATATTTGCTTATTCTTCATGATTATTAAATAAATAAATTTTAGTTATTTATTTAATGTGACACTAATTGTCTAATGTCTTCTTATAATTAAATAAATTTCATAATTTATTTAAATTATTTTTGTCCATTATGTCTTCCTGATTATTAAATAAATATTTTTATTTATTTAATTATGTCACTAATTAAGTCCTCTTCTTTCTAAAAATAAATAAATTCTTATTTATTTAATTTTGTCCACTTTCCACTGGAATTAAATAATTATGTTTAATTATTTAATTATTCATTAGCCTCTCCTCTCCTAAATTAAATAAATTTTATTTATTTAATTTGGTCCACTCTCCTAAATTTTGAATTAAATCATTTATATTTAATTTAAAAGGTTCCCTTTGTCACATTCTTCTATAACTAAATAATATCTTTATTATTTAATTTCCACCTAAATTAAATAACCTTTTGGAGTACTCATTTTAAATAAAATTTATCTATTTAAAATAAGTCCCGCTACCTAAATTAAATAATTTTATTATTTAATTTCTCCTCTTTTATTGTGCTCATTTTAAATAAAATGTGTTTATTTAAAATAAGTCCCACTTTCTAATTTCCCCCTTTTAGTAAATAGTTTAAATTAAAATTATTTATGTCAAATGACCCCACCACTTTTGAATTAAATAGATTTTTAATTCAAAAAGTCAACATCACTTCTTGAATCAAATAATTTTAAATTATTAGTTGATTCTCTAGCAACTTCGTTTTGTGTGCCTTGTCAAATGCATTATCAGCCATTGATTTGATTTTTCTAAAAATCAATCTTGTCCATTCATTTCAAATTTAACCTAATGTTTCCCTAACCCTAATTGTGGGTTGTTATATTGAATCGTGTCCACAGATTCTAGGGCACTTATCAATCTTTAATCTCATTTGTCCATACAAAATTGCATTTTCTATAAAATGCCAATTTTGTCTTCATCTTGATATATCTCTCAAAAATCTTTGAATTATATCTCTTAGTCTCTAAATTTTGCCTAATTCTTCTTCATCATCATCTTGCATTCTTGCATATAGTCATTTAAAATCCTTCAACATTTGCTTAGGGCTTGTCATTGTCATTAGTTTGCTCATCATAAATTTGAGGGAAAACAACATATTTCAGCAAGTTGAGAAGGTATAATGGAGGTCAGTCATGGAGGATGAAGACATCTGGTGAGATTGTTTCATCTATTCCTTTGCACTTCATTATCACTTTGGGATTTTCATGTTTTGCATTTGATTTGCTAACCCTAGAAAAATATCCATTGTTACACCTACTGGACTGCTATGGAATTGACTTAGAATATTTTGTGACTATTCTCGATCCACACACCACAGAAGAATACCATTGAAGTTCCTCTTGAAGAGAAATCCTTCAATCAGCACATAACCATTGTTTTGTAATCTCTAAAATCTCCTCTTCTAAGAAGGGATGTTCACTAGATATTTCCCATTCTACATGAATCTCATTTTGTCTGCTACCTAGCAGCCTTCGGTCTCAGGTTGATTTAGAAAAATTTGTTGGGGTTCTTCTTCTTCTATGGGTACTTCATTGTCTTATGCTAGATACTATCATAACCCTCTTCCTCACATAGTTTTTGTGGGCCTGATGTTGATGTCATATTCTAGGATCTTTATTATCTAGTTGGCCCTTTTATCTGTGATTTCTCCTTCCATTATGTACTCACGCACACTGGAATGTGCTACAAATACGACCACCTTACTGCAAGACATAATGTGTCATAATTGTTTAAGGCCTTTGACGATGGAAAATGTTTGTCTCTCAATGAAATTTTATTTCATCTCATAATATTTTAAGGTCTAGGTGTGAAAAGATATTAGGTGTTATTCTTTCCCTTCATTATCATTTTGAGTCAAAACAGCAGTGATACTAGATCGACTACTGGACACATACATTGTGAATTCCTTTGATAAGTCTAGGTTTACCAATATAGGGGCTGAAACAATAGCCTCTTTGGCTTTCTCAAAGGCTTCTTTGGCTTCATTTATCCATTTGAATGACCGATCCTTCTTGAGCGTCATGGTGATTGGCCTAATTAATCGTACAAAATCTGAAATGGATTTGCTTACAAAATTTACCTTTCCTAGAGAGGACTCAACTCCCTTTTTGTTCACTGGAAGGGACAGTTATTTGATCACCTTCACCCTATTTGGATCAATAGAAACACCGTCTTTGGACACTACATGTCCCAAATGATGGGAGAAAAATATGCCATTATTTTACCTCTTATTTGCTTTAACCCTTGTCATCTTTCCTAGTGTTTCTTGTCATTCCTGTCACTTTTCGTTAATGAACTGAAGGTATTTTATGAAATAGAAGGAAAGTTAAAAACTAGTGAAAATACCGATTTCGTTGATTTTTGCTAACTATCTTTGTGATTTTGGTAACAGGCAATGTTTAATGGTTGACAGCGAGCATGAAGGGCATCGGTGGAGGGATGACTAAGCTACTAAAGTCATTTTTTTCATTTTGGTCCTATTCGTTAAGATTAGCAATTTTGTTCTAAGTTGTTATGTTGTTTTCAAAATATTGTCAAAGACTCTAAACTATTTTTGATTATCTTTTAATGTTTTTTAGTTGAAATCCACAAAAAACCAAAACACTTATTCGATTCCATCTGAAGGACTGTTAGAAGTATAGGTAGCTACAATATATATATGTATGCTAAAAACTAGATAGATATACATAATCAAAATCAAACTTTGGTGATTAAAAATATGTGTTTATTATGTTACTACCATTCAAAGGAATTATAGCTAGCGTGGAGTAGTTTCATGTTTGTGAGTTTCATCATTTAATAACCGGCGAAGGCAGGGCCCACTTCCTCGATTGTTGGTGATCTTCATATTAGAGTTATGTGTGTGGTAATATATGTTATGATTTTATAGATATTTGATTAATTTCATTTCTATGTTATTTGTTTGATTCTCATTTGTGTAATTCATCTTTGTAAAATGTTAATCTGTATCGATTCATTTAAATACTTGTTGGTATGATCTTTATTGATTTATTTAATATTTGTTGGTGTGTATATTTCATCAATTATTTGTAACCAGTGTTAAGAACATTCAGATTTTGATTGATATAGTTAATATGAGCTAAGAAGTGGAATAATCAATTGATCTATTTTATATTTAATAACTTTGATTTTTTTCATGTTATTCCAAGATAGATTTTCATCCCGCTATATAGATTTTCAGTTCTATTATGTCGTGTGCCAGTAATCTATTTATGTTGTAGAACTATTTCTTCATGGGTTGTTGTCACATCTATGAAAGAAAGTTTGCCAATCAGAATTATGTTCAAATATAGATTACACCAGTTTTCATCCATCAACCCTTGGTTTATTAATTGCAGCTCTTCAACATATTGCCACAACATGGTACAAAATCCTACATTCCCAAATTGACACTTTAGGATGAACTGAGGAAGCCATTTCCAAAAGATCAAATCAAACCCATTTCAAAATTAATTTAAGACCATAGTTTAATCCAATCATTTTTGGCGCCATTATCAAGGAACGGTGTTAAAGACCTGCATTTCCAGTAAACCAAGTTAGGAGCATTGCACTAAGGAGAAATTCCACACGATACTCGACCTCATTTGGACAACTACCCTTAGTTTTCTTTGCCATGGATCATTTAGGTGAATGAATCGTAATAGGGATAGTAGAGCAAGATTTATTAGAAAAGAAAAGGGAAGTATTTCACAAACCGAAAAACCCAAAAATAAATCAGCCCCATCCATTAAGAGTCCTCAACCCAAAAAATTTCAAGATAAGTCAAAATCACCCATTGAAGGAAGTAGCTCAACTCAAGAGAAATTTAAAACTAAACTGCCATCATTAGAATTATGCGAACCTGGTCTTGAGAAGTGTGCTATTGAGACCACTATTGTTCAGACACTCACAAATACCCAACCAATCTCTTCAAAGATATTACACAAAAAGGTTGAAAAAAAATTCCAAGAAGCTTATGGGTTGGAAGTTGGTCCATTCTCAAAAGAAACCCCCTTTAAAACCTACTTTACCCCTTGGGCATTAAACATCATGGATCCCAGCAACAACAACACTAACAACAATCATAATAGGGTATTGGCCAGCAATAACCAGTTACTTTTGAGTTTCTAATCACACATCCCGGATGAGATGCTCCCATGAAGAATATTTCTCATTATTCTTTACCCATTTTTTGTGGTCTTTCAATGGAGGATCCTAAGATGTTTTTGTTTGAATTTGATGTGTTGTGTCACAGTTATGACTACCAAAATGATACACAAAAACTCAAACTGTTTCCAGCTACATTAAAGGATGTCACCCTATGATGGTTTAAGAACCTCCGGAACATCAAAACTTGGGAAGTCATGAAGGAGCTATTCCTGAACAAGTACCAAGAATATTGCAAAACAAAGGAGGTTTGGGATGATATTTTTTGCATGACTCAAAAGGAAGACGATTTTGTAGAGGACAACCTTGAATGCTTTATGTTTAGTCTTCAACGGTCTTGCTAGGAGGGACTAAATGATGATACTATTAAAATGTTATTTCTTAGAGGGATACGAGATGATGTTATGAAAGCATTGAATTTAAGAGGAAAAGGGAATATATCCAAAATTAAATTTGATGATATATGTGATATCTGGAGGAACTATTCAAGGTCTCAACGTTCAGGGAGGAGCTATCCAAGTAGTCCTTATACCATAGGAAATACAACAGGTATAACGAAGCGAGAAATAGG
Source organism: Sequoiadendron giganteum (assembly GCA_007115665.2). Taxonomy (NCBI): domain Eukaryota; kingdom Viridiplantae; phylum Streptophyta; class Pinopsida; order Cupressales; family Cupressaceae; genus Sequoiadendron; species Sequoiadendron giganteum. Next base: position 615,771,025 of record CM021107.1, read on the forward strand.
CAATTTACTTGAGGATCTTAAAATAGATTTGTTGAGTCATATGGGGAAACAGATAGATACTCTTTATACCCATAGGAAGCAAGAGGAATTTGAGAAGGCCTTTTTCATGTTTTTTCCAATGTTTCACAAGAGACCAGTAGTGAGGACTGCCCATACAATAGGACAAACAGTTCATCCCTAGAAGAAGTGAGTAATATTTATACCTTGATACCTCTTCCTGTAGGTGTGACTGAAATGGAATATTCTAAAGAACATGTCTATTACATTGCCCCTAGGCAACTTTTTCCATCGAGAGTAATGCACCCTAACATGATGAATGATTATCTTGCCCCTGGACCTAGCCAACCCAATTCTTATCAATTGGGATGGTATGGGGGTTGGAAACAACCCCCATACCCTCAATGGATGCCACAATATCAATATACTTCACAACTATGGAATCGGGCATGGAGGCCACAACTGCCACAAACCTCACCATACCAACAACAACCATTTCAATCACAATCACAATTTCCACCCCCTCTTATGATCAACCAATACCAATAGTCAAAATAACTTCTCCCAACCTTGCCATCATCGGCCACTCAACCCGTCAATCCAACAAACCATCCATCACAACCACCAAGACCTACATCAATGCCAGCCCAGCCAAATCCAAACCCCAACGATAAGGTAACCCAACCTGTATATAATAATGAGGAAATAGGTTACCCCACCTATCCCATAAATACATTATAAATAGATATAGTTCAATTGAGGTCAAGGAAGGCTCTTCAAGGGCCCACCATTACAGAAATCAACAAGGAGTCAAAAATAGAGCCAGCCAAAGAACCTCCCTTTCCTCAATGATTTCAATATGAACCAATACAAACGGAGGATTCTCAACCTGAATTTAATATTTTTAATGAGTTGTGCAATGTTAACATCAATATTCCTTTGTTGTAGTCCATCAAGGACATTCTTGTCTATACAAAAATAATTCATGATCTATGTACTTGAAAGCAGTAAAAGAAGCAAGACCTGAATATTGTTCAAGTCATCAGACAATTGGAAGATCTTATGCTCGCAAACATAACCATTCTAAAGTACTCTAATCCAGGGAGTCATGTCATTAAGGTAACTATTGGTAAAGTAAGTATTCCTAATACCCTTGTGGATTTGGGTGTTGTAATTAATGTGATGACAAATGAAACAAAGGAAAGACTGTCACTAGAAGGACTTAGGCCTACTTGCATAGTTCTTCAAATGGTAGATAGATCTTTGGTTAAGCCCAAAGGTTTGATTGAAGATGCAATCCTTTCTATTGATTCATGGGAATACCCAACTGACTTTGTGATTTTGCAACCAAAAATTAAGCTAGGGGGATACCCCCTGATTTTGGGATGACCTTGGTTGGCAGCCGCAGATGCATTTATCAATTTTTGATCAGGAAACATGGTCATTTCTAATGGCGAGCACAAGAAACAACTGACTCTATACCCATTAGCACAACCTTGGTTGGAAATAGAGGACCCAATTTGGATTGATAGTGACTTAGATGAGTCATTTCCAATTCTGATAATCGATAAAGCCTTAGATATGGAGGAGCTTACTAAGGATAATTTTCTTATTGATTTCCTTCAGAACAGGTATATGTTTAAGGAAAATTTTGAAAGAATGGTCCTCCATTCAGGTATAAATACTCAATGTCCTTTTGGAAATTTTCCATTGGTTGGTAGTTCATGTTCTATTCAACAGTTTATCACATTGCATCAGTTGTTGCCCCATAATTTCTTATATGGTTCATTCTTATCTTCTACAAATTCGAGTGATATTCCATCCACCTTGAAAGTCTTAGCTATTGACTTAGCTACATAATCAGAAGCTATGGAGATTTTTCCTAATCGCACACTTAACAATAATCCATAGTTAACCCCTGAAAAAATCCAAGATCTTATCACCATGCTTTGAACAAACAAAGATGCATTCACCTGGGAATACGAATATGTGTGTATCATTCATCATAGTACTTGCACCCACCGTATCTACATTGAAGAAGGTAGTCATCCAATTAGGCAACCACAACGTCGGCTCAACCCTGCTTTGCATGAAATAGTTAAGGAGGAGTTACAAAAATTGTTAAATTTTGGGTTTATATATTCCATTTTAGATAGTCAGTGGGTTTCTCCTTTAGTTGTGGTTCCTAAGAAAAACAATAAATGGATAATTTGTGTTGATTATAGAGCATTAAATAAATCTACTAAGAAAGATCTTTTCCATTACCATTTATTGATCAAGTATTGGACACTCTTGCAGGTAAGAAGTTCTTCTCTTTTTTGGATGGGTGCAGGGTTACAACCAAATTCGCATAGCACTAGAAGATTGGGACAAGACCACTTTCACTTGCCCTTGGGGCACCTTTGCCTATAAAGTCCTTCCATTTGGTTTGTGTAATGTCGCTGCCACTTTTCAAAGGGCGATTTTGAGAATTTTTGCGAATCTTGTCAATGATTGTGTTGAGGTATATATAGATGATTTTACTATCCATGGTAATACTTATGAAGAGGCTAAAACAAACTTAGAAAAGTTACTTAGGCGTTGCATAGATACCAACTTGTCATTGAGTCATGAAAATTGTCATATACTTATGACTGAAGGGATAGTTCTTGGCCATTACATCTCCTCTAAAGGTATTCAAGTGGATCCTAAAAAGATCCAAATTATCCAAGACTTTCTGACACCTTCTATCCAAAAAGATGTTTGTAGTTTTCTTGGTCATGTAGGGTATTACCAGAGATTTATCCAAAATTTCAATAAGATTGTCTCTCCCTTGTTTGCCTTGCTAGCCAAAGATGTTGCTTTCTCTTGGACACCCGAGTGTCAAGAAGCCTTTGAGGCTATCAAGAAAAAACTTGTCACCACACCAGTCCTCAGAGGTCCAAACTGGGAACTACCATTTCACATTCACACTGATGCCTCAAATTATTTGATGGGAGTTGTGCTTGGACAAAAAGAGGAAAATCTCTTCTATTCCATCTACTGCATCAACAAGAACTTCATAGGAGCTGAGGTAAATTACAAGGTGACTAAAAAAGAGTTTTTAGTTGTTGTGTATGCAATCAATAAGTTTCATCATTATATTACTGGTTATAAATTATTTGTCCACACAAATCATTCGGAAATTTGGTTTTTAATGAATAAACATGTGGTAATTGAAAGGAAAAGAAAATGGTGCGAAAACACTTTCCTAATGCTAAAACCATAGAGGAGACATGAAAAGACCAATTTTAAAACATTAAAATGCATAAGATGAACACATGCAGGGTAACAAGAGGAACAAAAACAAAATTATTTCAGAGATAACACCAAATTTACTTGGGAAAACTCTTTCAAGTAAAACACCCACCACACCGAGAGAAAGACACTTTGTATTACAGAAAGAAAAATATTGCATACAAATTTGCAGCCCTCACTCTCTGATAGCTAGCTCACAGCAGCACTTGAGTTTTTATGCACTCATAGTTACAATGCTATTTTGGCATACAGTGAATACAAAACTCTACCGACTTCTCTTGTAGTATTATCAAATCTGTTGTATCAATTTCATGTCAAGATCAACTATTACTTGTCTCTACAACCACCAATTAGGGTAAATTGATTTCAGCTCTTCACTAACATGTCGAATCGATCCTGGATCGGATCCACCTGCAATCCTACATCGAGCCACTCCAAAAATTAATTTGTTGCAGATAAAATACAATTCAAGCTTTGCCAATAGCCAAAATCCAATCTCAAATAATAATTGCATAAGATATCGCTTTTCACCAATCTAGCTTTCGGCAATAAATGTCGTTTTGCAACAACGATGCAAAAACAACCGATGAGAAAGTGCCATGTGTCACAATTCCATTCGCTTTGCTGCTTGGTCGAGCTCCCTTTGCTATCGCTATCCATTCCATCACATTCCGGGGCTGACAAAATCCACAAACACCAAAACATATTTTAACACATTTTACTAGCAATATCAGGTCCCACACACCATGCGTCCACCGCTCGCTCACTCCGCTCGACCTACGTGGAAGTCATTGGAGATTCTTTGGGGAATCTCTAGTGGCATCCGCTAGATTCCCCAGGGAACTCCTTAGATGCTGACAAGTTTCCATAGCCAAAAAACCCCTTTGCATAAAGCAACTCGGGGGCCCACCAACTATTCGTTGCGCTCACCATTTGACAAGCCGCCACACGTCAAGAGCACAGGCGATTTCGCTCATCGAAAAGCTAAATAGTGGTGATTACCTTCGGATGCCACAGAAAGCAGCCAACATCATCGAATGAAGCTGATAGCAATCATTGATGAAAGGCATCAACACGTCGGCGAGACAAAGCAATTTCTCCCATCAATAGAAGACTGCTATGTCGATAAGCCGAAACCTTCAAACAAACTGCCAACTCTACACCTGTCGGCCCATCATTGTGACAACCCTTGGAGCCTCGCTGATCAAATAGAGTATCAATGACCAAAGGGTCAAGCTGACCAAATGAGAGCTCCACGGTAAATCTATACGAGCATAAATTCTTCAAGCCTTTAACAGAGGTCCAAGCCAATAAGTTGAGGCACATTTTCCAAAAAGCTCCCACTTGACAAAGACTTATTGGCTTCCTTCAAAATTTGAATTCATTTGTCATCATGGGCCCCAAGGCCCATTGAACTTGCACACCATCTGAACTTATATGTTCTTACTAGCTTTCTCAATACATCAGCAACATTCTTCAGAGTATCCACCTTCTCTAAAGAGATCTTTCCATCTTCAACCATATCTCTTACAAAGTGATACTACACATCGATATGCTTCATCCTGGCATGGAAAGTTGGATTTTTTTCCAAACAAATAGCACTCTAACAATCACAGAGAATAGTGATCTACCCTACATTAAAACCAATATCTAAACATAATTGGTTGAGCCAAATAGCTTATTTGCAGGTGTGAGTCGCTACCATGTATTTTTCCTCTATTGTGGACAAAGCGACTACATCCTGTCAATTGCTCATCCAACTGATTGCACCACCATTTAAATTGAAATTATATCCACTAGTCGATATTTTGCTGTCAATTTCCCTGCCCTAATCAAAGTCCACATATCCATGAATGTTGAGAATCCTCTTTGATGCAACCAAATTTCCATGGTAACATAGAGCACATTCTGAGGTACCTCTCAAATATCTAAACACTCTCTTTACAGCATCTCAATGCGTCCTCCCTAGATTTTCCATGAATCGGCTGAGTACTCCCACTACTTGGGCTATGTCTAGACTTGTATAGACCATCACATACATTATACTTCCAACAACACTCGCATAAGGCACTGGTCATGTCCTCCATCTCAGTAGCAAACTTTGGACAATCTTCTACAGACAGTTTCATTCCCTACGTTACTAGAACAACTAGTTGCTTGCAATCACTCATATCAAATCTCTCTAGAACAATGTTGATGTACTTACTCTAGTTGACCCAGAGCTTTCTACCATTTCTATCCTTGGTTACCTCCATCCCCAGAATATACCTTGTTGCACCCAAATCTTTCATTTCAAACTTTGCAGATAACTAAGATTTAAGATCATAAATCATAGACTTACTATTTCCTATGAACAGCATATCGTCCACGTAGAGGGTAATAATAAGTATATGATCATTTTCAGTTTTAAAATACACACAATGATCAAATTTTGATCTCACAAATCCCAATGACAACACAAATGTGTCAAACTTTTGGTACCATATTCTAGGAGACTGCTTCAAACCATACAGAGATTTCTTTAATTTGTAGACTAGGCTTTCTTTACCTTTTTCAACAAAATGCTCAAGTTGGGACATGTAAATTTCTTCTTCCATCTCTCCATGGAGAAATGTTGTTTTCACACCCATCTGCTTGATCTCTAAGTCATACGCGGCTACAAGTAATAGCAAAAATCTAATAGATGTCAACAGGGGAAAAAAATTCTCCATAATCAATTCCCTCTACCTGGGAATACCCCTTTGCAACCAATCTTGCTTTATACTTCTCAACACTGCCCTCGAGACTAGTCTTCTTCTTAAATACCCATTTAGAGCCAACAGACTTTCTTCCTTCAAGCAAAGGTACCAAATCCCAAGTTTCATTCTTTTCCAATGATTCCATTTCTTCATTCATGGCTTCCAACCAGGAATTTGCATTGGGCATATTAATTTCCTCTTTAATAGTCCTAGGCTTCTCAATGCTAGTAATTAAAGCATAGGCATAGTTCAAATCCAAAATGGAGAAACCATACTCATCAGGTTGTTGTTTTTGACGTGTAGACCTTCTCACTGGTTGAGATTGTGGTTCTTCATCTTCGAAACTCTCAGAGCTGCTAGAGCTCTCCTCAGTTTTAGGTACACCATGCAATTCTCCCTTTTCTAGATTTTGAGGAATCTCAACTGCATCATTCTTCTTTTCTCTTTGATCTATCTCTACCTATAGAATAGTTGTAGAAGGTTTTAGCTCATGAAATATTACACTTTTTCTATACAAAACCTTTTCAGTATTAGGATTCCAAAGCTTGTATCCCTTCACTCCAACACCATAGCCGATGAAGATACATATAATAGCTTTGTTCTCCAGCTTAGATCTTTTCTCATTTGGCACATATGCATATGCCTCACAGCCAAAGACACGAACATGTCTCAGAGAGGTCTTCTTACAAAACCATCCTTCCAAAGGTGTCTTATCAACAAGAGAAGAGCAAGGAGAGTGATTTAATAGGTAACATGTTGTACCCACGACCTCAGCCCAGAACATCTACTCCAAACCAGCACTACTCAGCATACTCCTTGTATTTTCCATCAGCGTCATGTTCAACCTTTCAGCAACTCCATTCTGTTGTGGAGTATAAGGTGTAGTTTTATGCCTTTTAATCCCATAGTCCTTACAGTACCTATCGAAATCTATAGATCAAAACTCACTATTATCCATCCTCAAACATTTAATTTTCCTTCTAGTTTGATTCTCTACCAAGTTTTTAAACTCTTTAAAACAACTGAACACTTTTTATTTACTTTTAAGAAAGTATATAAATGCCCTTCTCAAATATTCATTGATAAAATAAACATAATATCTAGACTTTGATATAAAAGGAACATTCACTAGACCAAACACATCAGAATGAATATAGTCTAGTACAATAGAATATTTATGAGAACTTGAGGAAAATGAAACACTTTGTTGCTTTCCATAAATGTAGTGTTCGCAGAAATCTAACTCAAGATTACAATCTATAAGCCCTTCAACAAGATTTTTATTTTTTTAAGGTTTTTAAACCTTTCTCACCTATGTGACTAAGCCTATAATGCCACAGCATGGTCTTCTCTACTAGGAATTTCACCTCCATCGCATTTGCAACCAGAGAAGCATCTTCATCTTCCTCTACAGGAACATCTTTGCTTGACTTTACAGAGGTGTTGCTGCATTGAACAAGATGTGCATCCAGCTTGTATAGAGTGCCAGTACGTACACCCTTAGCTAGCACCATTGCACCTCTAGCCATCTTACATCCTTTTCTTGAGAAAGAAACTTCTACACCAACATCATTTACCTTACTGAAAAAAAGTAAATTTTGAGCCAAACTTGGTATATGTAGTATGCCACCAATACCTTTGATGCTCCCATCAGGCAACTAAATTTTGACTCTGCCATGGCCAACAATCTCCAGCGTTGAATCACTCGCCAGGTACACCTTTCCACCATCATACTTCTTGTACTTGGTGAACCATTCTTTATGAGACGTCATGTGAAAATATGCACTCGATTCAACTAGCCAGACATCATCTGATACCTAAGTTGCCCAGGCTTCAATGGAGGCATCTACATCACTCTAAGAAGAGTTACAATCTAAAGAGTTACTCTTCTTCTTCTTCTCCTTACAATCCTTTTAGATATGACTGAACTGCACACAGTTCCAACATTTCCTCTTGGACTTTTTACCAGGAGACTTCGATCTCCCTACAGATTTAGATTTGGACTTCTTGTCCTTCTATTTTCCTTTCTCCTTTGATCTACCTCAGACAGCAAGGGCCTCTTTTTCCATCTCAAAATACTTCCTTTGCATCTCTTCAGACAGAAGCGAAGCAACCACATCATCCATCTTGAAAGTAGCAGTCGCACTTCCAATAGCCATCTCCAGATGATCCCAAGTGTCAGGTAACGAACATAATAGGAGCATGCAATGATCCTCCTCTATCTTTACACCCACAAATGCAAACCGATAAACACTCATATTAAACAAGTTCAAATGGTTTGCAATAGATGCACCTTCTTCCATCTTCAAGGAGTACAAATTCTTCCTAAGGAATAACTTATTTACCAGAGACTTTCCTTGATAAATATCAAGAAGCTTCTTCCATAACAAAGCTGGAGACTTCTCCTCATGGACATTCAGGAGTACAAAATCGGCTAGACAAAGTCTTATCAAACCTCTTGCATTTCTATCTATGAGGTCCCATTGTTCTTGCTTCATACCTTGTGGCATAGTTCCAAACACTGCTATTGAGAGGTCTCTATCAACTAACAGTTCTTCCACTTTGAGTTTCCACAACTCAAAGTTTCTGCCATTGAATTTCTCAATATCAACTCTTCCTAATGTACTTGCCATCTTAGATAGAACTAAGTTCTAACTTTGTAAGAGTCCCACTGGAAGAGTATTAGCACAAAAATCCAGCCCTACTAACAAGGATAACACAACTGGCTAGGCTCTAATACCACTTGAAAGGAAAAGCAAACGGTGCGAAAACGCTTTCCTAATGCTAAAACCATAGAGGAGACGTGCAAAGACTAGTTTTCAAAAATTAAAACACATAAGATGAACACATGCAGGGTAACAAGAGGAACAGAAACAAAATGATTTCAGAGATAATACCAGATTTGTGTGGGAAAAATCTTTTGAGTACAAAATCCACCACACCAAAGAAAGACACTTTGTATTATAGCAATCAAAATATTACATACAAATTTACAACCCTCACTCTCTGATAGTTAGCTCACAGCAGCACTTGATTTTTTATGCACTCATAGTTACAATGCTATTTCGGCATACAGTGAATACAAAACTCTCTCGACTTCTCTCGCAATATTATCAAATTTTTTCATGTCAAGACCGACTATTATTTGACTCTCTACAACCACCAATTAGGGTGAATTAATTTCATTTCTTCATTGACATGCCAAATCGATCTTGGATCGGATCCACCTACAATCTTGCATTGAGCCACTCCTGCAATTAATTCGTTGTAGAGAAAATACAATTTGGGCTCTGCCAATAGCCAAAATCCGATCTCAAAAAATAACTGCATATCGCTTTTCACAAATCTAGCTTTCGTCAATAAATATTGTTTTGCAACAACGATGCAAAAAAAACTGATGAGAAAGCGCCACATGTCGTACTGCCATTCGCTTTGCTACTTGGTCGAGTTCCCTTCACTATTGCTAGCCATTCCATCACATTTCGGGACTGACAAAATTTGCAAACACCAAAACACAGTCTGCTAGCAATATCAGGTCCCACACACCATGCGACCACCACTCACGCAGTTCACTTACCCTACGTGGAATTCATTGGAGCTTCTTCGGGGAATCTCTAGAGGCATCCGCTAGATTCCCCAAGGAACTCTGGAGACGCCGACAAGTGTCCATAGCCAAACAACTCCTTTGCATAAAGCAACTCGGGGGCCCACCAACTATTCATTGTGCTCACCGTTTGACAAGCCACCACAAGTCAAGAGCATTGGCGATTTGGCTTGTCGAAAAGGTAAACAGTTGTGCTTGCCTTCGGATGTCGCAGAAAACAACTAGCAATGTTGAATGAAGTCAATAGTAGCTATTGATGAAAGGCATCGACACATCGGTGGGACAAAACAATTGCTCCGACCAATAGAAGACTGCTCCGCCGATAAATCCAAAACCTTCAAACAAATCACCAACTTTATGCCTGCCAGCCCATCATTGTGACAACCCTTGGAGCCTCACCGATCAGATAGAGTCTTAGTGACCAAAGAGTCAAGCCGACCAAATGAGAGTTTCGCGGTAAAGCGATACGGGCATAAATTCATCAAGCCTTTTAACAAAGGTCCAAGCCAGTAAGTTGAGGCATATTTTCCAATAGTAACCAATAGAGTTATTAGATGGTTTCTTTTACTCCAAGAATTTGATATAACCATACTTGATAAGCATGTTCAAGAAAATATGGTTGCAAAATTTTTGTCCAGATTACAGCAAACAGGCAATGAAGCCACTCCAGTTGATGATGCATTTCCAAATGAGCACCTCTTTGCTATATTAGCAAAGAGCCCATGGTTCATTGATATTGCAAACTATCTGGTTATATGCAAGTTCCCACCACATTTCTCTCTAAGGGAATGATGAAAGTTGGTTGGACTTAGTGGACAATACACATGGATCATTGGATTTCTCTTTTGCATCGGCATTGACAATATCATGTGATGTTATGTACCCGAAGATGATGTCTTCAATATACTTCATGCATGCCATTCAGAACCATGTAGAGGAAACTTTGTTGCTCAAAAAACTGCCCAAAAGATTCTCACTACAAGTTACTACTGGCCTACAATCCGCAAGGATTGTAAATGCTATGTTCATCATTATGACAAGTGTCAGCGTATGGGCTGACACACACACTTGGACAAGATTCCCTTACACCCACAGTTGTCCATAGATCCATTTGAAAAGTGGGGCCTTGATTTTGTTAGCCCAATCAATCTGCCATCAAGAAACAAGGAATGCATCCTTGTATGCACCAATTATGTGACCATGTGGGTCAAAGTGGTAACCCTAAAGCATGCCAAAGATACAAAAGTAGCAGATTTCTTGTACTCTGATATTTTCACAAGGTTTGGTGTGTCACAAGAGATAACCACATATCAAGGACCATAATTCACATATGAACTCATTTATGCCTTGGTTCGTGAGTATAAAATTTGTCATCGCAAGTCTACGTCTTATCATCCTCAAGCCAATGGGCAGGTAGAATTCACTAATAGAGAGATTGAGAATATTCTTACTAAGACCATTTCTTTTCATAAGTGTGATTGGGCTACACGACTCCTTGAAGTTGTGTGGTCCTATCAAACAACATGGAAGACCACCACTGGTTTGACCCCTTATGAACTTGTCTATGGTAAGAAGGTAGTCCTTCCCATTGAGTTTGAGATAAAAAATCTTTGCACTACACTACAATTGGGTATGATTCTTTCTGACACACAAAAGGCACGCATTGATTAACTACATTCCTTAGATGAATTGCACCAGAAAGCACTCTTTCACACTGAGGTTATTCAAAAACAGCATGCTTTATGGCATGACCATCACATCTGACAATGGTCATTCCAACCTAGAGATTGGGCACTCTTATATGACTCCCATTTCCAATAATTCAAGGGAAATTTTCACACACGATGGATGGGACCCTATGAGATCCAGACCGTATATGCTAATGACGTTGTTCATCTTTGTATAGTGGACTCTGAAAGATAATCTCTTCTTATCAATGGTCAAAGCCTCAAACTATACAAGAAGCCTCTCTCCAAAGAATATTTATTTTTAGAGGTGGTGTAGGAACTTACTTTTGTTCCTTTTAGCCTCTTTCGAGATTGATCAATAATAATAAATTTAAAAATATATATATATATAAGATCCAACAGTGAAAACCCTTTTTCAGCATTGTTGGTCGATTAATGTTTGAAAATCGATTTCTGGTGAGCATTACCCATTAAATAAAACTTAGTGGTGAAAACAAATTTTTTCATTGGCACTAGGCGATGGTAGATTGAAAACCAAGCAACCAGCAGTCTATTGTCGATTTAAAAAAAAAAAATCTTCAGCATTGGCACCCCGCCTTCCCGTCATTTTTCTTCCATGACCTATTTTGCACAAAATGTGCTTGGGTCCCTCATTCTATTCATTTGGGGTCCTCTTTCGACTTCCTATTAAGAATCCTGGCCTATTCTTTCCTGTCTTCTGATGATCTGCTTTGATAATGTTCTTGTCATCTACTTGTCAGGAACCTTTATTTTTAGCGTCCCTGTTGGTTGGTGTTATCACTTATTTCTAGTTGGGTTCTACTCCCCTTCACACCTACTTTTTCCATTCGTGTCACAATGGTTGTTTGTGGCTTTCATTCAACAACCATTTCTCTGATTGATTTTATGTTCCTCTCTCCTTTGTGAAAAGAACCGATGCGGTTATCTTCTGCCTAGATTTCCAGTCTCTTCTTTGATAGGATTTCTTTTGCTTGCTAGATGGTACTCCTTTCTTCGCAGTTAACTCATGCTTTATTCACCATTTCTAGTGATTCAGCTAGTTGAACACCACCTTTTCAACCACCATACTTTTTGACTGACGATATTCTCGTGTTTCCTTCTACACACAGCATTCACTAACTAGCTGCTTTCTTTTGGTTTCGACTATATCATGGCCGTACCTCCTATGCTACACTCTTAGCATCCTATCATTGTCACAAGTTGGCATCTGCATCAGCATTGAATTTTCCATGTGTGTCGCCACATCGCCACTCTTGTCCATCAACGGTCATCGATATTGGTATTTCACGTGTTTTTTTATTTTATTTTTTATTTTATTTAATATTGGTCATTCATTTAATGATGGTGACATCATCAGCGAACGGGTAACTTGCTAAGTTGGGGGGAAGTGTCCCATCTGCTATCGTGTCTTGTCTTTTCCATAAAAACCTTGTCCTATCATATCTATACCCTTTAATTTTTGGCATGATCTATCATAAATATCATTTCTGGTAACTCCCTCTTAATACTGCTAGTAATTATTATTATTCACCCATAATAATGAATTAAAAACCACCATTTCCTACCCGCTTACCATAAACCATTTCTTACCGCCTAAAAATCGCTACCAGTTAATTTTTTCATGTTCCTAGTGATAACCATTTATGAAAGACTGGTTTTGTTCATACACATTATCGGGCTCGAACTGTGAACTGTTCAGATTGCACCTCTTGGTAAGAATATGGCAAGAGAACGCAGGCACCACTATGAGCCAACAACAATGGATGATTTAAGGACTCTGGTGATGACTGGAACCTACAAGATATTCAAGTAAGTAGGATGGGATGTGTATTTTAAGAGGTTGTGGGGATATGATGATAAATTGGCTCACGAGTTCACGGCAACCTACAACACCAAACGGGCGCGATTCCATGGGCTGGAGATTCATGTTTCGGTTGAAAACATAGCAAATGTTACGGGGTTGCCATTGACAAGATAAAACTATTTTCCTGATAATTTTGAGCAAGAAAGAGACCTTAAATCCCTCCGTAAGAATTTCCTAAAGCGTGGGGAATCGGTTGAAGTAGTGTCAAGTCAGAGCACAAAGTTATCTTCACTTCCAGCTCCCTGGAATGATGTGGCAAAAAAATTTATTCGATATTTGACCTGTGAAGGAAGGTATGTTTATGTTTATGCCAAACAATTTAAGCTAATGATACATTTGAGATTGGGCACATTCATAAATATTCCTTTCTTTTTGTATTCTTCCATAATGCAAATGTGAAAAGCAATTCAGAGGGGTAGTGAGAATTAATTAGCACATCATGGGCTTATCAAACTGTTGATTGTAAAGGAATTAAAGAGGCTTTCGCCTCCTAGGGACTGGGACTCATTTATTGTAGATGAAACCCCTAAAAATTATATTGAGAATTCCCTCCCTAATACCTCAGAACACTCTGCTGAAGAAGATTCCCATAATATAGAAAAATCTACTAATAACTTAGAAGAGGAAGAGTTTGGTCATGAAAATTTAGAAGAGGATAATGAACATATTGAGGGTTTTGTTTATCAAGCTCCTCTCGATAGTTATAAGAAAGGAAAATCACAAACCCTAGGGTCAAGTAGAAAGAAGGTTAACGGTTCCAATACTAAACGGCTTAAACTCAAAGATATTGAAATCTCTACACCTAGCTCTAGGGTTGAAAAGAAGTGGTGTAGTAGGTCTACCTCAGCTGATGTTTTAGAACAAAAAAAATTGTCACCTGATTTCACAGATAATTTAGCTAATTTGGCTAATCTATCCATTGGCTTAAGTCCTCAAGAATTTGAGGACATTGGAGAATTGACAATAGTGGAAACACTCTCCTGAAAGACTAAAAGATCAGAAGTTGCTGCTAGAGAATTGAGAAGTAAGAGGAAGAAGAAGCAAATGATAGATCCTGAGGACTCCCCACAACACCAAGAGGAACCTGAGAAAAACCTTGAGGTACCACCCCAGCATTCTCCTATCTCAGAAAAGATATTGAGTAGTCAAGAAGAAATTCTTGACAAGGATATTGTTCAGAATGAATCTGCACTAGCCAAAACTGATAATGACCTTGACAACCCTGAAGACCAAAGCCCACATGACACTAACTAGGAAGAAGAGAATCAATTAGAAGAAAGAGTAGTGAATGAAGTGAATGTGGAGATTCATGAACAGGAAAATATTGTAGACCCTCATCAAGAACAAAAATAAAAATAGGAATCAGAGATAGAAGAAGAGTATGAAGAAGAACATCCCCTGCTCACTAATGATGAAATTCACAACATGCAGAGTTTGGTGACCAAGTTGAGTGAAGAAAATGAAACTCTGCATAAGCAAGTTCAAATAGCAAAAACACTCAACTCATCTCAAGCAAATGAAATTAGTCAGTTGAAGGCATCACTTGAGCAAGCAAAGTTCACTGAGACATCGGTGGTAACAATTCAGGAGAATGAAAAATTGTTGCAGAAACTCCATTGATTGTGTGTCACAAAGGTCACTAGTACTCTACAAAAACTTTCCCCTTCTCTCTCCAGTTTGTATTATATACTCTATTTGCATGAGGACATGCAAAGTCTTCAACTGGGGGAAATGATGGGGGAAAAATATGCCATTATTTTACCTCTTATTTTCTATAACCCTTGTCATCTTTCCTAGTGTTTCTTGTCGTTCCCATCACTTTTTTTTAATGAACTGAAGGTATTTTATGAAATAGAAGGAAAGGTAAAAACTAGTGAAAATATCGATTTCATTGACTTTTGCTAGCTATCTTTTTGATTTTGGTAACAAGCAATGTTTAATAGTTGATAGTGAGCATGAAGGGTGTCAATGGAGGGATTACTAAGCTGTTGAAGACATTTTTTGTCAAGATTAGAAATTTTTTTCTAAGTTGTTATGTTCTCAAAATATTGTCAAAGACTCTAAACTATTTTTTATTATCTTTTAATGGTTGTTGGTTGAAAGCCACAAACACCCAAAACGCTTATTCGATTTCATCTGAAAGATTGTTAGAAGTATAGGTAGCTACAATATATATATGTGTATGTACGTTGAAAACTAGATAGATATACATAATCAAAATCAGACTTTGGTGATTAAAAACTGTGTTTATTCTATTACTACAATTCAAATGAATGATAGCTAGTGTGGAGTAGTTTCGTGTTCATGAGTTTCATCATTCAATAACCGGTGAAGGTAAGGCCCACTTCCTCGGTTGTTGGTGATATTCATATTAGATTTATGTGTCTGGTATTGTATGTTATGATTTTATAGCTATTTGATTAATTTCATTTATGTGTTATGTTTTTTATTCCCATCTATTTAATTCATCTCTATAAACATGTTAATTTGTATTGATTCATTTAAATACTTGTTGGTATGATCTTTATTGTTTTATTTAATATTTTTCGGTGTGTATATTTCATCAGTTATTTGTAACCAATGTTAAAAATAGTTAGATGTTGATTGATAGAGTTATTATGAGCTAAGAAGTGGAATAATCAATTGATCTATTTACATTTAATCACTTTGATTCTGTTCAGGTTATTCCAAGATAGATTTTCATCCTACTATATAGATTTTTTAGTTATGTTCTGTCGTGTGTCAGTAATTTGTTTATGTTGCAGAACGATTTTTTCATGGGTTCCTGTCACATCTATGACAGGAAGTCTGCCAATCATAATTTTGTTCAAATACAGATTACATTAGTTTGCATCCATCAATCCTTGGTTTATTAATTGCAACTCGTCAGCATATTGCCACAACACAGTTCAAAAGCCTAGGTTCCTGGATTGAAACTTTAGGATGAACTGAGGAATTCATTTCCAAAATATTAAATCAAACCCATTTAAAAAGTAATTTAAGACCAAAATTTAATCCAATCACCAACAATTTTCCCTGAGGCACTTCGAAGACACATTTTTTGGGTTCAGGGATACTCTGAACTCCTGAAATTTTTGAAAAACCATTTCAAGATGATCGATGGTCATCTTTATATTCAGAGAATATTGTATGATCATCCAAGTAGATCAAAATGATTTTATTGATCAACTCTCTAAAGGAAACTTCCATCGCTCGTTGGAAGGTAGCTCCTGCATTTGAGAGGTCAAAAGGCATTTTTGAATAGGCAAACGTTCCCCATTTGGTAGTGAACATAATAATGTGTCAATCCTCTTCCTTGACTCATATTTGATTGTAATCAGAGAAACTGTCTCATAGATAAAACATCTTTGAGCCAACCACTACTTGTAAGATAGACTCCATAGAAGTAAAGGGATAGTGGTCTTTCAGGGATGCTCGGTTCAAAACCCAAAAATCAACATAGAGTCGGATGTCTCCATTCTTCTTTCGGACTGGAACTAGGTTAGACACCAATGTGTTTTTTTTGAATGGAAAAACGATCCGGGATTGGATCAACTTTCTTAGTTATTGTGCCATAAGCAACTCAATCTTTGGGTTCACCGGTCTTTCCTTTTGGCGGATAGGCTTTACAACTTTCATCAGCTCTATGGTATGCTAAATTATTTTGGGATTATATCCCTTGATTTCATCATATGACCAAGCCACTACTCCTTTATACTTTTTACAAAATTGTGTGAGCCTATCCTTTTCTTTTTGCGGAACTTCTTTCCCAACCTTTAGTTCTCTTCCATCTCCAACCTGAAGGTCGATGTAATCACTTTTGTCTGCTATAAACTTCCTTTTTCCATTTCTTGCATCATCACAATCGAATAGATTTTTGAGAGTGACCAAGCATTTCAAAAGATTGTTGGACCTCAGTTGGATAATTTTCCCTTCATATGCTTCTTCAATTTTTGGTTGGAGTTGATCAACAAATTCTCTCGAATGCTAAATGAATAAGGCAATGTGAGTGTCACTTTCAAAAACTTTCCAACTCATATCATTTTCAAGGATTGAGGTTCGTACAATCACTCACACAGAGTGTATGTCCCTAATCAAATCAGAAGTGGGATCAAATTGGGATCCTATTGTTGTCATGCGATCTACAATCGCATTCTGCTCTCTAGTCACAGACTAAATATTGAAATCTTCAAAACTTTCAATGAAGTCCCAAACCTTATGTCTATAAGACCGCATGCAGACATTCTTTTCCATGGAGACACCTCAGACTTGATTAACTATTAGTTCAAAATCTTTGAACACCATTATCTATTTTACACCCATCCGCTCTACAAGGCTGAAACCTTGCACAAGGCTTCATATCCAGCTTCATTTTCTGAACAAGCGAGTTGAAATCGAAAAGACCTAAGAGTCTCTTCATTGGATTGAGACATCAAACATATCTCGACACCTGCACCAACTTTTCACCTTGCTCCATCAAAGTGCGACGTCCATAGCTCTAAGGCATGATAACATTAGGGACCTTTCACAACCTTTGGAATCACCTGATCCCCATCATATATCACATAAGTCCCCAATCTGATTGTATGATAATTTTTGAAGCGATCAATGTCAACAAATTTACTCAGGACTTATTCATCATTAGTTTGGTCTTTGGTTACTTCCTCATCCTCAAATAGCTCGGTGCAATTTTTTTCCTCTTTGGTGATAGAGGTATGTGTAGCCTCAAAATTTATCATTGCTTCATCAGCTACATGTAAATAATGCAACGATTTGGAAAAAAAAATCATCTTGGCCCCATGCTTAGTTCTAAAAATTAGGTGTGACCAATCTAAGGAAAGGTACCCACCTAGCTTGGCAATAAATTCCCAGGACAAGAAAAGACCGAACATGGGAGGGACATCAATGATCACAGTATCTTATTTAACCGTGATGTTAGGGCAGGAAAACAAATTTAGTGGAAGGTCCTTAATGACACATACAGTATCAACCTTATTAACATCCAATTGCATAACCCCTTTGTTTAAAGGTTCATAGCTAAGTCCTAAAGCATCAACTATTTTCTTGGGCATGACCGTAGTGCTAGCACCAAAGTCAATCATAGAATTATGTGGCAATATTGTCCCCACAATGAGGGTTAGGAAAAAGGGTTTTGGTTTCAGCTTATCCTTACCTATTTCTGAGAAATCCTCTACATCATTCATAAGGACTTTGGCTTGAGTTGATGGATCAATGACCTTTTCTCAGGATGGTTGTTCTGCTAGTTATGTACTTGTATCCTCTCGTAGAGATTTCTATAAGATTGAATTCTACTGTTAAATAGCTAAGATGTCCCAAAGGGATACATTCACAGAGGATTTCTTCAATTGTTCCACCACATTGAATGATGGCAGATTCAAAGACTTCTTCTCTTTCAACCTTTTTATAACAATCTCCTTGCACGGTTGCGATTGCGAAGCGACTGTGGAAGGATTAAGAGATTGGTCGAGGATGCTTCTAGGCTGTGGAGTGACCGGTTTCCCATGAATCTCCTCATTGAGCAAGTGTTATAATATAAATATACTTGTGAGGTCTTCAATGTGGATGCCTCATTTATAAATGTTGCCTCTCCTCCTTCCATCCATGAGAAGAGAACGTGGTCGGGAGCTATGTCAATTTATTGTTCCAAGGACATCCCTTGCATTTGAGTGGTAAGCACTACATTTTCCATTGTGGAGAGGTATATGCATAACCTCCTGAACTTGACCCAACACTTTGGCTAAGTTGTTTTTCCACCTTCTGCTATAAATTTCCACGCAAATAATTATGAGGCATATGTGCTTCATAGTAGGGGAAGCACCAAGGGTTGACATCATCAATAAGATTATTTTTCCCCGCTACCAACTCTCTATTTGAACTTGGTGGGACATTAGGTAGTGGAGTAGGTACCGGAACCATTTGATTACTTGGTCGAGCATGTGGACTCCTGTGCGTACCTCCTTGGTACTAGTTCTACTGGTAGGAGGGTCTTTTGCCTTGGTAATTTTGGTAATTTGGCTTCTGGGGCATGGACTAATTATGCTTGATGGTATTTATTTCATTTGAGATACTTCACAACAACTCATTGGCGTCGTTCATTTCATCCCTTGAAGGATTATATTTAGAAGCGGTGTTTTTTTGTGTGCTTGGGTATGCATACATAGATTAAGGAGGATCGGGCACATTGATTGAAGCCATCTCAAGGGTGGGAAATGAAAATTCATCAAATATAGGGATTGTAGGTCAAGGTGGTAGCTTCTCGACATCAATCAAATTGTTATCTGTTGTAACAAAAATGGTGTACGCGTCCAACAAAGTGTTCTCGCTAAGGGACTAAATCATCATTGAGATGTCGGTGTTGATAGATTTTAGGTAGAACATGAACGCCAAATTAGGAGGCGGGTAGATAGTGGTCTAGATAATTTTTCATCATATGGAACCTAGCATTGAAGTATCTCATGGCCTCTTGAGGGAACCAATTGATAGTCACCAGCTGCTGGAATAACGAGGACCGATCTCCATTGTTCAAAAACCACTCATAGAAAGGATCTTTGAGCTGGTCCTAGGTACCAATGGTATTGGCTCCCAAAGTGCAGTACCAATCAAGGGCCTTGCCTTTGAAAGAGGCTACAAGTAGCCTCAGTGCTACATTTTGATCAGCTACACCATGCACTAGACATATGTTTGCCACATCTTGCAAATGTTTGGATGGTGTCTTTGAGCAATGTCCAATGAATTTTGGTACAACCTTTAGAGAAGAGGTTGGGATAGGGGCCAAAATGATTGGTGCTACTGGTGCTATGAGAGGGCTTTCAGTATCCCATGCCACATAATTCCTATTATCTATTGGCAACATGGCTAATGGAGGGGTTTGGACGTTTATCGGATGGGATCTTGTTCATACTGTTACTAGTTGTGGCACTACCAGGCCATGGTTATTCGTAGTTTGGGATCTAGTAACAAGTCTATGGATCATACACCGTCTTCAAATTTGGATACATTTAATATGGTCCCACCAAGTGTGCCAGAAAAATAAATTTTCGATGACTAAAATTGCTAGGAAAAGATCCTTATGGGAAACTCAGTTAATGGGGGGATCAATTATGCTAAACTAAGTAACCTCCAATATTTTTAGAGAATTTGGCTCTTCCTTTAATTGAGGGTTTGGAAAGGGAAAAGGAAGTAGATATAAAATAAAAACTAATCTAAGGCAATGCACCAGGATATAAATGTTTAGGCATGGGAAACCTTCCTCTTGGATACGGTTTGAGGGTCGTTCAGCAATCTACTTTGTCTGAGAATAACATAAACGGAGATGAAAACCTTAAGCAATTAATCAAATGACATAGTATAACTTCAATATACATCTACTGACCAAGAAGAGTCTAAGACATGATCCAAATAGTAAATTTCTATTGAAGTCATAAAAGTTGCAGATAAACTACTTAATACAACAAATAGAATAGTATCATGTTTTATATCGATTAAGAAACAAAGAGGCCAAACAATGGGAATAGATTGTAAATCTCAATACAATAATTAGAAAACACTACAAAGGCCTTAGATATTTTTGTCTCTTTTCTGTAAACTTTTGAACTCTTTCTTTGAGCACTGCAATAGTATATATAGATTTTTCCCACCGCCTCAAAGCCACTGCCTGAAAAGACCCCTTGGGCACGCGTCGCCCTCCCATTGGATGAATCGAAGATAAACCACAACTAAAAGATATTCAGTTTTCTCGAACAAGGCGCACTTTGTAGTTATGATGAATGTGGTCTTGAGGGTGTAGCAACAACAATATCAGAAACACACATGCCTAACTGCTTGAAGAGTTTTCTAAGCACGTGTTGAAGTGACGAAGCCTTTTCCTTGACCTTCGCTCCCTTGCAACAAAAACTTTAACCGAGGTGACACATGAAGAAGCGGAGGGGGTTTTATATCCATCTTTCATTTCTTGGGATGCAATCCCCATGAAGATGGCATGTGGCACGGTATTGGCCTGAGCTGCCCTAAGTGGGGCCCATTAAAAAGTGTCTGAAGGTTTATGCGACATGGCACACGGGTAGGACTCAAAGAGGAAATAATGGGGAGAAGCATTTCAAAATCCCATATTGCTATGAAGCGGATGAAAGTGTGACCAAAAAGGAGCTCGAGTCATATAAATAAATACAATGCACGCGATAAAGGCTGCCAAATACAAAATAACCCGAAGGGAGCTTTATGGATTATTTAATCCACACTTCCTCTAGCACCAAATCTTCCTCTAAAATTTGATCTACCTCCCCTAAAATTGCCCCTTGAATCATAAGTTTGTTCTTGAACTCTACGTGTCTCTCTTTGACTCTCATATGACTGTCATGAATCAGAGAATGCCCCTCTTCCTCTAAAACTCCTTCCTCTACCCCTGCTTTGTTTTTTTTGTGTTCTCCTCAATTTATCTTCAACCTTTATGGCCAATTAGTAACATTCTTCCATTGTTCTTGGGCATGTGAGACTTAATTCATCCTGTAGGTTGTATCTCAAACTATTGATCTATCTTGCCACTTTTTCCACATCATCTTCTATGTGGCATGCCCTTATACTCAATTTTTAGAACTCCTCAGTATAGGCCTTCACATCCATATCTTTTTTCTTATGGTTTTGAAGTCTTTTGTATAATTGAATGGCATAGTCACTAGGTAGGAATTTTCATTTGAGTTTAGAAACCATCCTATCACAAGAGGTGATTTTGGATTTACCCTTCTTCTTCCTCTCATCTTGCACATAGTCCCACCAAAATAAGGCATGGCCCTTCAATTTTGTCTTGGCCAACTTCACTCTTTGTTCTTCCGGTACATCTTCTATTCAAAATAGTTGTCTAGTGCTCCTATCCAATCTAGGAGTTCCTCACTGTCCAAGTTTCCTCCATATACTATTAGATCTATATTTATCTTGGGACCTTCTTCTTTTACTGCCTTCAATAGCTTTGCCAATTTCAAGTCATCAGGATCCAACTCTTCTTGGGACCCTTCTTGGGAGTTTTCTTCCTCCCCTTATTTTTCTTGGTCACTCAAATATCTTGTGACCACTCCTCTTCTCTGACTTGTTTCAACTGCAGCAAGCTTGGCTTCAAGGGATTTTGTCAACTGCCTCATTTGTCTCATCTCTCTTGCATGTTTCTCCTTCAATTTTCTCACCTCTCTAGCAACTGGATTCCCTTTTGGAGGCATCCTTTCTTCTCTTCACTTCAAATTTTCCCTCTTCTAACCAACCTACGCTATGATACCAAAATGATTCAAAGATGGGTCATAAACTAGACTATCGATACCATATTTCACAACAATGGGTTCACTCTCTTCTCAAGGTTCAATGGAACTCATGACAGGGCGAACTTCTTTAGTTATGATATTCCTCCCAATATGCAAAGGTAGCAGACCTCTCAAGTTTATGGGATAGCATTGCAACCCCTTGGATAGCATAGGATGATGATATAGATGAAATCACAAAAATTTCAAGGTTTTTTCAGTCACCAAATGCATGAGTAGGTTCAAGGTAGCCACACCCAAGGGAATAACCTATGGGACAGTCATATGGTTCTTGCACACAAGTGAAGTATTCAATTAATAATGGAAAAGGGATATCCAATAAACAAAAATGGTTTAGACATCAAAACCTTTGTGTTCCAACATGTATCAACCACCTTCCAAGCCTCAAATGTTAATACTTTGGCATTCATTTACAATGCAAGGGCTTCTAACTGTAAACAAGGCAAAACAAACTGACTATCAACAAATTTCTCTTCACATGTGCATTTTCCAAGCCTCACCTCTTTGGGAACATTATAATACATCAGGATAGACTTTTGTACAAAATGGTTTGATTTGATCATGGTGGGAATGTGAGATATTGCATTTTGAATGCTCTAAAACCCTAGGTAGGGTTTAGAGCAACCTCCACTGAGTTATTGACATCTTACTCAGGACTTTATGATTTCTACTCAAACAAAAACCAAAATAAAGCTAAGAAACTCCTCTAAAATATACAATCATCATTTCATCAGTATGGTGCACCAATAGTTCGTACAACATAACAAAAATTGAAAGAAGCAGGGAAAACACAGAAAAATGGACGTGCAAAAAGAGTTTTCATTCACCAAATCTCATTCAAACCCTCATCCCCAAGATTAAAAGGCCTATTTGAGCTTTTACAACCATATGAAAACTGCCTCTAACCATATTTTGGTTATTGGCTTAACAAATCCTCAATTACACTATTGTTTGCCAAAAACGTTACATTTGTGCAACATTTCCAATTTTGCACAACCTTGCATCTAAGAACTAAAAATGACTCCAACCAACTTAACATGGCCTAAGAAGACCTTATTACATGAAATCAACCCTTACAAGACCAAAAACTAGAAATTCATTAGATAAACCCAAGGGTGCACCTGGAACCAAGAGTGCCCCTGCACCAAAGGGGAAGAAAACATAAAAGGTAGAAGATCAAGGGCGATGAAGGAAGAATGCTTGGAATGAGGGAAGCAACAGACTGAAAACCTAAATCACTTAGACTTAGCCAAATTTAGGGATTTTTCAAGGGACTCATGTAGTATGACCCATGTGATATCTCTCGGATCATTTTTTAATGACAGGTCATATGTGGGATGATTGCCTACTAATCATGGAATCTAGTAGCCTTGCACATCCATTGGGAATAGATTCATGAGAATTCTTCAACAATTGGGCCTCTAAAGAGAAAAGAACAAGCACATGCAAGCCTACACTTGGAGGAAAGAAGAAACTAGGAACATGCAAATGCAGGGTGTACAAAGGCACTTCTTGGAAAGCACTAACCTAATCTAATATGTGTAGAAGGTAGAGGATAAGGTTTTCTCAAACAAAACCATTTATGGGCTCTCCAAAATAGCTTTCCTTTCTCGTTATTTTACCATGCTCCACATGCTTTTGAGCACCTAAGGGAAGGTGGAGGTTACACACATGCTCAACCAACTTTTGCAATATCCCCTGGAGAAATAAATCCAACCCACTTACCTCCTCATATTGGTCATATATACTGCTACTTTGAAATGCATAAATAGGATAAATTCATTCCTCCTCGATTGAAACCTCATGCTTGAGTGCAAGTATGGCTTGTGATACTTTGGTGGCCTCTATCCAAACAAGATGTCTGATAGAACATCCTTCTAGAAGGACAAACACTGAGCTCTCCTTGTTGGCTTCTTGATTGTACATTGCTTCTCTATCATTGTGTTGGCCTATGAAAAATACCACTTGTGACTATTTTGGAAAAAGCAAAGAGATTTATGCCTTATGCTCCTATTTCTCATGATCTTCCTCTTTTATAGGTGTTGAATTGTCACCCAAGCTTGAACAAAAGGCCTCCAAGTCATCCCAAAATAATTCCTCCTCAACCTCCCCCTTGCCTTTTTGTAAAAGAGGATTGACCTTAGCATCATAGCAACTCTCCTTAGGTGTGTCAACCTCTTCATTTTTAAAATAGGGTTTGTCATCATTTGTCTCCTCATAGACTAGCATCTTTTCATGCTCATTTTCATCCTGAATTTGCTTCAAAAGCTATGAAGGTATTGAAGCATGCATGATCTCTTCATCTTCATCAACAAAAAAAGGAATCTCAACAAATGAAAATATTGTCTTCATTTAAATCACCTTCTCCTTGCTTGTTGCCTTGTCCTAATTTATTTTTTGATGTAGGGATAGATACATTTTCTTCATTTTCCAAAAAAAATGGCAGTTCATCAAATAAATCAATAAGAGCCTCATGCTCAACATCAACCTATCCTTCAACATGTTGCTCTATTCGGTCATGCTTATCAACCTCTAACTGTATGTCAGAATCTTCCTCTTCCATGTCACATTCAATTGCACCAACAAAAAAATGAACCTCCTCTTGTGCACTAAACTAGCTATCCTGGTAGACAATGGGCCCATCTAAGCAAAGACGAATGACACCAGGATAAGAAGGTTGATTTTAAGAATCTTGTTGGGCTTCATTTACTATACTAAACCTTTGAAGGTTGGCTACGAGGATGGAAATATTCGTTGGAGATAAAAAGTCCTTGGTGTGGTTGGGTGTGAACATATGGTTGTCATGAGCCTTCAGTAGGGGTGGGTTGGTGGAGAGTATGTTGAACATGTCAGTTTCTTGATGCAACAAACGTGATTGGGTAAAACCAACTGCATGCTCATTGTGATATGGCTGAGAAGGATGAGAATGGCCAACATTTTCATGGTAAGGGGGATGATAGAACATATCTCCATGAAATGAAGACATGACATAACATCAAACAAGCTAGGAATTCATGGAAATGCTTAAAACCAAAAAATGAAGACTGATTTGTTTGTAAAAAATAAGGACATACCAGCACCTAGTCTTCTTGAAACTAGAAGATAGAACTCGAAGTCGCCAAGTGTGTGAGGGTTTTGCCTCCAAAGGTAGATATCACTGACATACACACCAAAATATTAGCAATGATAAGGTATTTGTGTCCCATTGAGCATGCCACAAATTTTTGTCACTCAAAATTGCACATTACAGAAAAATGAGTTCAACATTTCAACAAAACAATGGAAATGACCTCGAGGTGTGGGACCTTGTGCAATGAGTTCAAATCTCTAGAAAAGGTCAACTTCCTTTCAAAACCAGGTGCAACAAATGTTGGTCCAACCCAACGCCAAAATCTCTAAACTAACCCTAAACTACGCACGGCATGAGGAAAAGGGACAAGGAGCAGTGGATGAAATAAGCAACATGGTGATTCACCAAGTTTTAAAATATTTCTTCTTGCTCAGGATTGCATAGAAAATCAAAGAAGGGGGATCAAAATGGATCACACAGTTCTCCATTTGGTCGACTTTCAGGGGCAAAAATGAAGTAAGGTTTAACCAGGTGTTGGAAGGAAAAGAAGATTCACAAATAGAAACTATAAACCAAACAACCCAACATATATGCATGGAAAAATGAAACAAGCACACAAATATGAAGGTAATATTAACTTACACAACATAAACAAGAAGAGAAGAGGCGAAAATGATCAATCTTCATTAATGTAAAGGCATAGAGACAATCTTACAGTTGCAAAAATGTAAAATGCATAGTTTGCAAGAGAAAATATTGGGGCATAACCCAAAAGAAGAACCCTTCGAAATTATTCCAAGTGTTGCTTTTAAAATGAAAGCATAATTAAAAAACCTCAAACCAAACCTTAACCCTAACTTGGGTTAGCAAGGTCGGATCAAGAAAATATTGAGGAGATTCATTAATGAAATCCACATTGGAACAATCCTAGACGTGTGCACCATACCCAAAAACCAATATACCAAAAATCCCTCCAAAATTCCCCCATGAAATCAACAATTTGGGCATGGGACAAGAAAGGGAGGACAATAATTGACAATAAATGAGCATGGGCACACCTAAGACCATCTATAAAATTCATGAAGTGCAATAAATGATGTCCTTCAAGCCCTAGAATCTAAAACAGTAATTGAGAAGGTCGCTCAGCGATTAATGGCGTCGTCTCAAGAAAAACATCAAATCATGGGAAGGTTGGGGCGTCGGGCCTGAAAAGAACCTTTAAATAGTGAAATAAATGGTTTGGATCCCTAAAAATGTCGATGTCAGAGGTCGGGCATTGGACCTACCTCATACCTCCTATTGCATGTCGAGAAGCAAAAGGCCAAAGCCATAAAGACCGGAACCTATTGAAGTCGGCCTATTGGCTTACCTAATACCAATGAATGTTAAGAGGTAAGGTGAAACCCCAATCTCTAAAAACTAAAAATATTGACACTTAGCCAAATTCGATGACCTTTGAAATGTGAGTTTGAGGATTAGATGTTGGGGAGTGAGGTTACCTCTTACCGAGTAAGAGGTAAGGTGAAACCCTAATGCCTGATGCTCGAAGACAATCATTGGAAATTGAAGATTATAAAGAGGAGATGAGTGAAAAGTAGAAGAACGGTAAGTGGTAAGAGGGAAGCCTGAATTTCGAAGTCCAAAATGTAACGCTGAGGAAAAACTTTAAAGGACTTAGTCAGACTTTGGGGGTTGGGTGGGAGGCTTACAACTTGCGAGGAAGGAGTGATAAGGCCTAAAGAGTAAGGTTGAAGGCCAACACCCAAAACCCTTATAAGGAAAAAGGGAAAGAAGGTGAAAAAGGTAGAAGATCAAGGGCAATGAAGGAAGCATGCTTGGAAGGAGGGAAGCGACAACCCAAAAACCTGAAGCACCTAGACTTAGCCAAATTTAGGGATTTTTCAAGGGAGACTCATGTAGTATGACCCATGTGAGATCTCTGGGATCAGTTTTCAATGATGGGTCATAAGTATGGCATTAAATGGAAACAATACCAAGGGATATGTTGTTTCATATGATCTTCTTGAGTCTTGTTGTAAATCAAAACTCGTCAAAGAAAACCAAAAGAAAATCTCTTAATTGATTACTCAATACTCAATTCATGCATAATTGAAAAGTAGCTCAAGAATTTGCTAAACCAAAATTCATGACCAAGATTTTAGTACGCAAAATGACATCTAAATTTTTTTTATGCACATCCTTATCCCTCACACACAAGTCTAAAGGTAACTTAAATTTAAAATCATTTTGAAAAATATAAAGCTCCATTCAACTCATCAATTAATCATCCATCTCAAGAATAGATTACATATTTGTCTAGTCTTCTTTTTCAAAGCTCTATAATCAATACATATCTAGATAGTGTCATTTAGTTTTCTTCACAAGAACCGTGGATGAAGAAAATGAGCTAGATTTGGATAAATGTGATCAATTTCCAAAGAGTTTGTTTATAGCCTTCTCTATTTCTTCTTTGTACATTCTTGGATGTCAATAAGTAGCAGTCATGAATGACTTAGAGCTTGGCCCCAACTCTGTAATGGGTTAGAACCCACTATTAGTTGGTAATCCAAGAGGAAAATCACTAAAATTAATGTGATGTTTGATCAAATTATTACGAATATCAATATGATAAGTGCATTGCTTACTCATGGATGAATTTGTAAGAAACACCATACAACTTGTTGCCCAAGCAACGTGTCCCTTGTAGAAGTCCTCCCCGTTATTTTAGACATAACCACTCATCGTGGTCCATTAGAAATCCCTCTAAGAAACACATCTTTCCCTTCAAATTTGAACTTAAAATCCATGAATTATAAGTTATATGAATACTCACCAAGGAAATGGAACCATTGTACACCCAAAACCATGTCATTTCCTCTTGATGCCAAAACATAGAAATCATCACATACCTTATGATCTCTCATGGTTGTGTTGAGTTGTCAAACTATTTGGATGCATGGAATGGTGAATCTATCAACAAAAACAAAATTTAATCCTTCAAAGTCCTCCACTTGCAATCCTCTCTTAACCACTACCCTTTAATGAAAATTGTTGGTATCCCCACTATTAATGAGCATAGTGATTCACTATCCAAATAACACTGCTCAAACTTTGAATCAATGATATTGAGATGCTCTTGAAAGAGTTGGCATTGCTTCTCTATTTCTACTTTCACCTTTCTTTTAAACTCATTCTCTTTAAGCTCTCAGTAATCATCAAATACAAATTCCCTAGTTCCTTGTATTTAAAAACACTTCCCTTCAAGTTCAATCTTAAAATAATCATTTACTTATTTGGCCACAAGACATTGTTGTGGAGATTTTTGGGAGTGATCCTCCTTTATGGAAACTCCCATTATGTTGACCAAAGTTGGGTGCTTTAGATGAAAACTTATTTTGTTGCACTGATGATTCAAGAGTCAAAGCCTTCTTGACGGCTTCCTAGAGAGATAATGGATCAAAAGCCATAAATAGGCCTTCAAGAGATTCAGAAAAACCTTCAAAGAGGGGTGATGTTTTTTTTAAACATCAAGGACCATTAATCCAAGAGTCTAAATACATGCCACTTGTGTATTAAACTATTGTGCTTCAATTTTTCCAACTCTCTAAAATGGATCTTAGGATCCTTCCTCTAAAAAAATTCAATCAACCTCCAATTGAATTCATCATATGTGATTATCAAACTATGACCTTGGGTGATTAGGCCATGGTACCATCATTCATGAGCTATTCCTTCTAAGTGAAGGGTAGCAAATTCGATTGCCTCTTCCTCCTACATTGAACTTAAGGAAAAGTGGCTATTTAACTTCTTGATCCAACTATGGGTTGAATAGTTATTGGGCCCATCAAATGAAAGAGCTATAAATTTTCCTAACTGATGTTTAAGATCCTTAGAAGTCGAATTTTAATCAAGCATCTTCTCATTTGTAGGCATGTTCTTTGACTTCAAGGTGTAAATATACATAAAAGATATATCAACACAACATATTTCTTTGTGCTCTATACTAAGCATGGAGAACTCCCAAATCGTCATCTTGATGATCTATGGATTCTTATTTTGGCTAATCCACTTTCTAGAAAAATATGACTTTGGATAGCCCAAAACCACTAGCTACTCCATATGTCTAATTCACTATAAGGGAAGAAGATTCTTTTTGAATTTCATTAGTTAAGGAGGCAATCACTAAATATACATTAAGAGTGGAATATTCAATTAAAGAAACGAATGAGCTATTGCTGCTCATTATTGATAGGTCTCTTGTTTTCCATGAATTATTTTTCTCTTGATCTTCTACATCCAATACTTCCTTTTTATCAAGGGCTTGTTTCAATGTTCTTTACTCTCTTCTTTGAAACTTGGTCTCCCTTTCACTTGGAAACATTTAACTTTGTACCATTTAGATTAAGGGTTTGTTTCAATTTTCTTTGCTCTCTTCTTTGAAACATAGTTAAAAAAAAATCATAATAAATTGCATAAACAGTAAAAATATTCACACAAGCTAGACTAAAATTTATTCAAATATACAAGAATGTTTATTACAAAACATAACTTTCAGCTCAAACTACTACCTCTATCTCAGATGTACATAAAATCAGTGAATTTACATCTTCCAATCTTCCAGATCTAAGGGTTTCCATCATCAAATTCAATAGATGAACACAAGTGGTCACATTAGAATTTGTTTGATAAAATTGCAAAAAGATGAAAATTGATAAAGTTGTCTAAATCATATAGAGATTTCACAACCGAGCTTGGGGCCAAAAATCCCACATCCAAATCCATCTCAAGTGGTTTTGGAGGAAGAGCAAGGGTCATTTGTGATGAGCACACAATTATATTGAGAAAGGGGGGCGAGAGGGAGGTGAATCAATATAACAACAATCTTTTACTTTTCAAAACTTAATCAACCACAATAATAACACATGAAAGATCTAGCAAGTAAAAACACAAGAACACAATATTTACGTGGAAACTCTTGTGTTGGTGTTTAAAAATGCAACCTAGCTAGGATTTGTAATTCTCTAAGAGGTAGCCAACCTCCATTATAAAGAACCACAAAGCCTAGTGGCCAACTGACAAGAAACAGAATGGATACACATTTCCCCTGCACTTCAAGCTCTGTAAGACCTAGGGGTAACCCTTTAGCAACATAAAACAATCTAGACACACAAGTAACATGATATTGCTTAACAAATTATGCTCTCACATAATTGTTGAGAAACTTAAAGTATCACTCAATATTGGCAAGATATTGAATGAATTTCACTAATCAGCATGGAGAACATGACAAACACAACTCAGCAAAATAGATTTGAAATGGTTTTTGATTTAAAGAGTTGGGACCAAACTGAAAACAGTAGAAACATGATAATGGACCAGTGCCATAAAAATGGGCTATGGAGTCATATAACTAGCATTCATCTTTCAGTGTTGAACATGCTCTGAAGGTCTTGCAAATGTTGTCACCTTATGACAACCAGACCACTGAAGCTTTCTCTGATAATTCTTCTTATGAATCCACCTGAAACATAACACTCATGTCACATTTGTCAAAGCAATTACACTATCCCTGAACAATAGGCAATAATAAAAGTAGCTTGTGCTTTATTAAAGCAATTACACCATTCATAGAACAGAAGGCAACAACAGATGTAACTCAAATGCAGCAAATGTGCATGAATAGATTCAGACAATTTTATTATTGAATCCAAAACAACATTGCAATCCAGCCATGGAGACAATTGTCAAGTAAAATAAACATAGCAGAACAATTCAGAACATACACTTAAAATGACTAACAGTCATTTTTTCCTCTAGCTTTACAATCTACCCATAGCTTCTGTCTGGTTTGCAGAGCTTTTAGAAATTGGAACCCTTACAATTGAGAAGAGAAAAGAAGATATAGAAGAAGAGAGGCAAGCAAGAGCAACCCTAAATTCAATTTATTGCAAACACATGGCAGCTCCACTCTTGTTGATCAATCAGACAAGAATATCTTTTATTCCTCCCTTTGCAGCAACAAACATATTCCTTCCAACTGCTTCAGCTCATCATTACCCAACAATTGAAAAATAGCCCATGTGGAGAATCTCACTCATTACTTGCAGCCGAAAGAAAACTCCACCTTCCGTGAAGAATCATTTACCTTTGTTTTTGTTTTCCCCTTTGTTGTATTGTACTCTTTCATTTACTCACTGCAACTTCACTTATAATATTTCACTTGAAAAGGCACGGTATTACATTTCCCAGCAAACAAAAATTAAAATGAATATTTTATTCACCTTTCAAGTTATTACCTGTGTTTGCACTTCACCTTTAAAATATTTTCTTGTGCCAACATTTTTCATATGGAGAAATTTCACTTTCAAAAGTGAAAACTATTTAACTTATCGAGCTATCCATCTTTCATTTTTCCTTAAAAAATGGTCTTTTAATATAATCCCAATATAAAAAATATTTTAACCGTTTGCACATTAAGCTCCTTTGGTAAAATAACTTTTAAAAATTATTCCCCTAACCTTTTACCCCTTTTAAAATTAAAAAATTCTTCACCCGAGGAAAAACGGGCCCCACCCCCATACACTTCACCAAATCTCGCTCACCTTGCACTGCTTTTACCTTCGTCAACATAATTCTTGCGAGGTCCGCGAGCAAGGATTGAAAATGCCCTAATTTCATTTTTTTTTGTCTGGTTGAGCTCTCTCGGGCTACATTTGGCTTCCCTCTTGTTGTACGCGCGGGCTCTCCTCTCGATAGAGTCTCTTGCTCTTCACCTGGTGCACCCACCTCGCAAGCTTTTCTCCCATCTTTTATTACAGGCGCAAGGGTCTTCACTGTTGGCCAGTGCACTCCTAACAGCACACGGGCCTCATCCTTCCATTCTAGGCGCAAGCCTCCCCCATCTGGCTGTCAGCACCAATGCATTGGTCGTGGGTTTCCTCTAACACCGTCAGCCCTCCTCCCTACTTGGTTTCTCCCTTGGCCTTCCCTTCACTGGTGTGGGCCTCCATATTGCTTTCTACGTGCACCTCATACCATTTGAGGGATACCCACATCTCCTCCTTGCTTGGTACGCATGCCACTTACATGGTGCGGACCTGTAATCTTCCTACTGGTCGTGGGCCTGTCAATTGGCATTCACTAATGTTTTTTGATGGAAGGTTGCGTCCACCTCACCTTCTCTTTTTGCCCCTGATTTGCCAGTCACATTTGCCCCAAAATTTTCTAAGGCATTTTCACAGATTCACTTTGGTGTGTAGCCTCTATAGCAATGGTATTTCATGAAACCATAGGCAATTGGGTCTTATTCAGGCAACTGCTCCAAAGTAGCATGACACCTATAACCTTCCCATTCTCTATGTAAATCCTTTGGTGATACATCTTTCAACTGATTCTCAGCCTAACATCTTTCATATTGATTTTGCTATGCAAAACCACCGGGCTGATAGCTTTGACCTTCTCATTGATAAGGGATTTAGGTAATATAACAATGGTTTTTGCCTTGGACCCCAATCCCTTATTCATTGTTGAGTTTAAAAGAAACACCACTTTCCTATGCATTTGTACTCCATGACATTAAGATTACTAAATTCCATTGGTCAGACAAAATACACATATTATGTGTACCTCCACAATTCACTTGCATTTTCTATTATTGTCTTTAGGAACTACTGAACAAACAATTCACCAACATATACTATTCTCACAACCTTGACTGCAATATTCTCTTTGAAGAACTCCACAACTGTGCAAAGCATGTCGGGCCCCATGTGGGTCCGGCTAAAAAAAAAATTGTTTTCAAACAAGTTTTACCCTCAAACGGTCTGATATTGCCTTTTGAATACTTCTGAATTTGAAAAACGAACTGGGTCTACATCAGAAATTGTTTTCGAGCACTTTTGTCAAATGGTCAAAACAGGCCAAGTTGCCTCAGGAATCAATCTGAAAAACTGGTCAAACGACCTCGTGAAGCAATGAGAACATGCAAACATATAGTCATTTGATCGGAGAAAATAGTGCAACAAACATCTTGAAAAAAGGAAACCCGGGGAACCGGATATTAATCGACAAAGTTGCCCAGTCAGGCTTTTCTGAAACAGCAGCAGTTATGAACCAACACAAACTAATCCAATTGCCAATTTGTAAAAATAGTGAATCAACTCCTAGTAAGCTGCCATCAAACATAGTGGAACATTAAGATACCCTGAGCACGTGTGCAAAAGGAATTCGCTTGAAACATCATTGATCAAAATTTATTAACGATCAAAGTTGGCCTCTCAGAAAGGCTGTCAGGAATGCAACTGCGAAATAGAAAAAATTGCATTTGATTTCAATCTGCTAAAAATATCAAATTAGATCATGAGATTCTGAAAACTGACACCCGAGAGCATTTTGATATGGGGAATATGGAACAACGTTCGTTTTGACATGACAGTGAACTAGTTGCGAAAACCAAGCTCAAACAGGAAGTTGTTTCGCAAACTGACAATCTATAAACAGCATAACAGTGCAAAAACCTTCCAGCTTCACTTTTCGAAACTCTATCAAAACTTATCATGGGAAGCTAAAATTTGACATGCCTGCTCACATATGTCTACTGAGTATGTCTGCAAATGGGTTTTGCACGACAATCAATAAACTTCAAAATACAAGCCTCCAAAGTGGGTCAATCAGATAGACTTGTCAAGTGCACCTTTGAAAGTGCAGAGGCAAAAATTTTGAAATAGACATCTCAAATTTGCAAAATTTGAGAGTGTCATCATCTTGGACGAAAACCACAACAAAATATTGGTTATATATATAACCAACCTACTTCTCTTACAATTCTTCTTTTTGGAGGCACCAACCATTGGAGAAACAAATCCCCACTTACAAAATTTGTAGGCACCAACCCACCAATCCACTGGAGACTCCAATCCCCACAACTAAGCATCAACTCAACAAGAAACACGAATCCCTTCTTTGATAAGCACCAACCTTCAAATTCTTCAATGGATGATAATGTCTTCACGAAGGTTATTTGTTATTAGAAGTGCAAAAAATTTCATGAAAGTAAATTTGCTTTCCGCAATTTTTACAATCAAGTTATATCTTGGTCTCATCAAAGGAAGATGTTGATAAGATGACTTGAAGACTCACTAAAGGGATGGATTACAAATTTGAAAAAATGGTCGATCATGGATGAGTTAAATAATGGTTAACCACAAGGATGGATTAATCGTTTCGAATAATATATCTTCACAAATTTAGCCATTGGCATTCGCAGTTCTCTTAATAGTTCGAGAGTAGTAATAGTAAGTTTATTTTATATAACAACTGGAGATCCACATAGTCTCTTTGTGGTAGACTATTGTGGTTGAGCTGGGATTTGAACCCTCGACACCATGATTTGTAGCCACGCGTGCTCTAATCCTCTGAGCTACAAAACCCGTTTCCACAAGATTAAAAATATTGCATTTTGCTGCATGAAATGGGAAAAAAGGAATCACGCAGCTTACAAACCTTTTAAAAATTAACTTGCTTTTCTTTTATTATTCTGGCATCAAGGTATTTTTCCACAGGGCTTCCCCAGAAGTATCATCACCATACTAAAGTTTAGCACCAAGTTCGGGAATCATTGATGTGCTTCCATCTGAGACATCAATGATTATTATGCTAGATATATTCAAGACTAATTATGACCAGTTTAAAAATATACGTTTAAATGCATCACAAAAGGCATGTTTAATGCACATAAATGTAAATAGAGCTACATCAAAGTACGAAAAAGGGATTCAGGTTGCTCCACATCCTGCTAGCAAACCCTGAGCCGAGCTAATACACAGATGACAAGTAAATTCAAGGCTGTACAACTGAATTTTGCAGCTCAACCTCTTTATTGTTTCCTAATCCTCTTTGACACAACTGACAATAGTTAAATATATGTGATGACTTAAGCTGAATCAAACGGGTAAAATATCTTGCCAATAAAAGATAGTGGAAAAGATCATCCACGTTATAGTAAAAAATTAAAAACCATAGCAGCAAAAATCGTTTGAAAATCGGCATATCAAATGTATAAGATTTTTTGAAAAGGGAAAAAATGGGATTTAAAAAAGGTAAAAAAGACAAAAAAAAACCTTTTTTTTTAATTTAAGGGCATTTCCATAGCATAGAGATATAGAGAGCAAATAAAATAGATAGTTTAACCCAAAATAAGATTTTGTTGCTTATGTTCATATCGTTGAATACATTGCATTGCACAAAGCATACTTCATAGTGCAAAAATAATAACTAGATCGTTACAGCTGATAAATTTCAATTACACTATAGTTTATACAAAGTCAACCTATAAACTAAGTATGAAGTTCGTAAATGTAGTCAATTACTTGTTGCCATAAATAGAGCTATGCTAGAGGGTTGCAAGCCCTGAAAATGGAACTCTTAGTTCAGAGCCTCTCCTAAGTTGTTCAACCTCATGACTATCCAAGTTGGCCTCTAGGATCTCAAATTCCTCATGCTCAAGAAAGTCATTAAAAAAACAGCTTTCTTTTGCTAAGAAGACATCATAAATTACAAAATGGGAATCAATTGGTTTGTATTTGTGATTTAATAGTACTTGCAATTTCTAAAACAATGTCAAAGAGATCTCTTTGAAGAGTGTGAGAGAAATTATATAACAAAGCAAGCAATTGTAAAGTTCAACTTAATAGGTTTTGAGTCAAATAGCTCAAGATAGAATAATAGTAAATGCTTTTGAAACAAAATCTTAAATCTCAAAAGATCATAAATGATATTGAAATTTCTCATTGATAACTATTTTAGCAGACTTGTAATAGAGTAGAGCAAGGGTTAAATATTTTTTCATTAGATAATAAAGAGTTGTTTGTACAAAAGAAGAGAGCAACTATTTGGACCACAATTTTAGCTATTATTATTCAAGTAAATTTTCCTTTATTTTTATTTGTTTAAATTTTGGAGTGTTTGTTTAATGCAAATTATATTATATAATTCTATTAAATGTTTAAGTTTAAAAATATGGTAACCATCAAGTATTTGAGTTCTAATAGAATACAATACGTTTTAATAAATAAAAGTATTTATTTAGAGTTATAATTATTGTCAAAGGGGTTTTTGATTTATTTTATATAAGTTCTAAAAAAAAAAAATTATTATTTTTGTAATATTAAATATTATGTGTTTATATGTTTATTTTGTTTGTTTCAAATTTTTTATGTATATTCATAATATTTTGAGATGTTTATATTCAAATATCTACCTAGATAGATTCATGAAGACAAATAGATTATATTATGGATATTGTTATTTAACAAAACTATTATATAAATTTTATATTTAAATAATTATTATTTAATTATTTCTTATAATTATATTATATAATCATTTCATTTTATTTATATTTTATTTAGTATAAAATATTTTTGAGAAAATTATTTAAATTTATATTATCTAATCAATAAATATTAGATAAATTTTATATTTATATAATTATCATTTTTTTTTAATTATATTATGTGAACCCCAATTTCATACCTGCACAAATACAACAAACAATCATATTATTAGATCATATGCAAGGTTAAAACAAGAATTCCCCATGAAATTAGATTGAAACATTAATATAGAAAAAAAAATAAAGAACAATGCAAATGAAAGCAAATAAATCCTATTTTAATGAACTATCAATCCCATGGGGGAGTTGGTGCCAATTGATGTGTCGAAATCAACCCTTTCTCAATTCCTTTGTAAGCTTTGTGATTTGATCCACTTTGTTAGTTGAATTCCTACATAACCTAGCTAAGCACTTGATAAAACTAGATGAAAATGACTATGCTTGAAGATGGATTTGAGTATAATAAGTTTACTCAAATTCTGGATAATTGAATGAGAGGAAGAGTCTTTCATTTATAGATTTCCAAATTGGAAGAACGAATGAAATTGAGCAATGTGGGATCATTCAACATCCAGTGGCCAAGTGTCACTTGTCAAGATGTGAATGGTTGAAGGTTGAGCACATTTTGATCAATGTGCAAGTTTTTGAATTTTGAATTTGATGAAGTGACATGTTTAAGAGGGATGAAAGAAATGGAGTTAATGTCACTTGACTCATAGCCAATGACATGTAAGAGGATTGAATGCCTTGTTGGATGTACAAGCCCATTTGAATTTGAATTCAAACTTGAGGGAATATTCCCTTGTTATGCCATGTTGAGAGAAAATAGATGAATTAATAAATCAAAGTAATTGATTTATTGAAGTTTAATTAATTTAATGAAGAATTTAGGAGATGTGACAACTTTGACTTGAATTTATGAGTTAATTTAAATCAAGAATTGAGAAGAAAGAGTTTAATTAAATAAATGATTTTGATTTATTTAACTAAGGGGATAATGTTAAATTAAACCAAATAAAGTTTAATTTATTCAATTTAATGGGAAGACTTTAGGGATTTAAGTAAATAAGATGAATTATTTAATTAAAGAGGGATTACATAAATAATTAAATAAAATTGATTTATTTAATTAACAGGAGATGATGACTTAATTAGATAAATTTGATTTATTTAATTAAGAGATGAAGAGTGATGAATTTAATCAAATATAGATTATTCGATTAAATGACTAGCAAAAGAGATGATTCATGATGAAATAGTGTTAGTAAATCAAAATCCAATGTGTCAGATCGAAATTGTACATTTTTCGTGTCTACATATTATAATATCATTTGATTATTTTTATTTTGTTTGATATTTCTAATATCTTTATAATATTTTTAAAAATTATATATAATTATTTTTATATAAGATAAATGATTTTTATTTAATATAATTAAAATAAGATTAATAATTATTAATATTAATATTAATATAAATGTATATAACTATTTTTATTCCATTAAATTAGAAAATAGGAATGCATTATCCTACAATTTATATTATAATGATTAATATATTATTTACATAATTTTAATAAAAATAAGATTAATGTGACAATTTTTAAATATTGTTAATACTAGAATCAACAAAACACACACTTAATTTTATTCGCATTAACAAAGTTCACATTTATTTTTATTAAATATATAATTAAAATACTATAAAGGCAAGTACTAGCTACTACGTGGCACTTGTTTTGCATATAAATGAAAGATGGAATTGAAAACATTGATGGAATTTGACTTAAGAATTTGAGAGATTATAAGCACAGGTTTCAATGGAAATCAAAGCACGAGGAACATTCCCTTTTCAATGGGATAGTTGCTTCTTAAATCTATTTGGATTGAGAATATGAGGTATGCTTCATGAGGGATCAAGATAAGCCCACAAGACTATTGCATGACTTCTCTCAAGGCATGTATTAGTTTGTTTGGTACCTATTTAACATGCATGGAATGCTACATTATATATGTCTAAAGCATTCATGTATACTATTGTACTCCTTGCAAGCCTTTTGAACCTCCATGCATATGACGATCCTAAATGGTTGCAAACCTTCTGAACCTCCATGTATATGACGATCCTAAATGGAATATAATTCATAAACAAGTGCAAGGCATGGATTTAACCAATTTGTTTCAACAATTAACAAAACATTAAGCTTGTAGAATATATAAAAAAATTAAGTATAACCAAAACAATCAAAAATTTAAGTATAACCAAAACAATCAAAAATTTTGATATAAAATACTATTATAATTCATTTATTTCAACACTACAAACTGATTTTTATCTTTCTAATAAGAATCATTCTAATTTTTTATTCCACAATGTCTATATACTATTATGTATATACTTATGCTTCCCACTTGATTATACAATTGTCACTACCCTACCTATTTGTCATTACAACTTGATGGTCAGTGTCAAATTGAAGATCCAAATTATCACACTTTTTTAACATCTAAAAAAGAAAATTGTCTCAGCCTAACGTTGATAATCTAAACAACCACCTTGATATTATTGTTGACAATAAAAATATTAAAATTCTTTCGAAAAGTTAGAATCACAAGAATTCAAAAGAAACAAACCTCTTTAGGTTGATATCAAACCAATAAAATTGTTTTCAATTTAGTATCGCTTTTTATAATTACTATTGGCAAGTGATCTTATAAAGTTCATATATTTAAACAAAATAAGATAGAAGCCTTAATTTTTATGTTACTATCTACAATTTACCACTACATTGTGTATGAATTTATATACATGAAAAGTGTTACTAGAAGCTTAAGGCAACTTACACTAGTGTGGAATATAGAAAAAAAGCAGCACTTCTCTTAATCATTTCATGTTAATGTCCTTAGCATCAAAAGTAGAAACATACCAAAGAACACACGTCTTTTTTAACGTCTTTAACATCTATTAGAAATATGCATCCATTCAATGTCTCCTACCTATAATTTGCCTCGACTTAATGAAATCTAGTGAATCTTTGATGGTGAACTAAATCCCAACGGCTAGTGCTCAATACTATGCTAAAAATCAACAAGAAAACCCAATTAAATAACATCACACAGTTAGGGTTTCATGATGGGTGGGTTGGGCAATTTTTTTTACAATTCTTACACAATTTTTTTGCGATTTAATCCCTTAAAAATCGTTGATCATTGAAAATCATGACTGATCAAATCAAGATTTTTTGGGGAAAAAATCATTTCAACAGAAAATTTTGTGATTTTTTGAAGATTTTTATGCTTCTATGTTTAAAAAAAAAATACTGAAATCAATATCAAAATTAAAAGCAAATCCAAAATATAAAAGAATTTCCCTTCACATGTGTGCATGTCACACTACCAAAAAAAACAAACCGAATCAATCAAACTACAGAACATGCAACTGCAATCGTGATACATTGAATGGGGTAGAAGAGCAAATATTTTGGCAACACATGTTCACAAATTCACTGTTTATCAGAGCCACATCAACAAACCAATTTTTTGTTGGACTAATGATATGTACCAAAGCTTTCATTTCAATGATTTATATCATGTGGAAGGACATTTTATGAGTACCCATTTTATTTAAATTCCAGTCTCGAAAGTCACATCTAATAGTTTTTTAGTTTCCAATACCATCACAAGCATTGCATCCAACACAACTATTGGCTCCTCTAACCTAAATGCCAGAACTTTCTCGATGACAAATACTAAATAAAGTAAATCAAAGTAGGTGTTCGAATACAAAAGTTTTCGAGGAACCGAAACCCAAATATATTACTCGGAAAAAAAGCTCACATGAAAGACAAATTCTCCATTTACTTCCTGAAAGTCAGAATATAAAAAAGAATACAATAATCTTCCCTGATGGGAAGAATACAAAATCAACGAACTACCACAAAAAAGGAGTCAAATATTACAAATATATAAGCACAACATCCCATTTGACAAAATGATAGCAACTTGTAATGACGAGGATTAAATAATAAAATACTAGTGCCTGGATCGGCTCCAAACCCTGAAAAGACCAAAAAGATATCAGGCGCCATGGCAGGTGCATTCTCTACAAAAAACAATCCAAAGATAAACTGGAATATCCAGCATCTTCCACAAAGAAAACACCTACCTTGGTGACCGAGAGCGACCATAATGTCTTCTTGGGCTCCTGCTTCTGCTTCGGGGATGCCTGCAGCTTGTAAAGATCTTTCAATTACACCATTGTAAGAACCCATAAAAAAGCTTGCAAGCTTGATCACAATATGCAAGTCATAATCAGTTAGAAAGTTTTGAAGTATCTCATAGAGATGACAGGGGATTAAGCATACTCTAGAACAAATTCTAGGTGAGTTGACTCAGTGAAATGGTCAAACATCAGAATTCAAAACCCCTTGAAGTTTTGGTAAAATCAGCTTTTGACTTTTTCAAGTTCGACTAAATGAATCATTTTTTGGAAATTAAGGTAGTTTCTTCCCAATTTTTTTGGAGAAAAGGGAAGATTCTTGCAAACTTTTCTTCTGTAGTTTTTCTTCTACCAGAACATGTATTTTTTATAGAATGTCCCCCTGCCACCACTCTGGTAGTTCTCTACAATTATCTAGACATTTCAAAAGACACCTCCTCACATCCCTACATCCTAGGAATTTCATTTAGCATTGCATTTATGATAATTCTACAACCAAAACTACTTAAGTTCAGATATTTTGGCATCAGACAAACCATTGTATTGTCACTAGCTGCTTCATACCTTACAGGTGAGCGACTGCAACTCCGGCTGTAACTTCGGCTGCGGCTGTGGCTACGGCTGTGGCATTTATACCTGGCAATTCTGTTTGTCTCAGCCAGTTTCTCCTGCCTCTGTCTCTCTTGTTCACGCTTTTTTGTCATTTCAACAACTGTATCCTTCTTAACTGCAATTGTAACAAATCACACCACGAGAATTTTGAAGTATACTTCCAGTAATTGTAAGGTATTGAAACGCTTCCAATTAGAAGATATATTTTGTAGACTTTGAAGAGCTTCTGTCTTGAAGAAGAAACAAGAGAGCAAAAATAAAAATGCAAAGAGATTGGCCATGCATTAAACCCTTTTCAAAACATACTTTGTTTGTTCAGCTGCTTGCTCATTATCCTCTTGAGACGTTCTTGTGGGGTTTCTTTTTTCTCACTCTGTTTTTGCTTTGATGGTGCCCCAGTAGTGCTTGAAGCCTTATTCAACTTTGTAAGTGCTGATGAAGCACTGGCGAAATTTGCCAGGTTCAATCAAAAACAACATATTAAATCAATATAAACATTAAGAGAATGTTATATTTTAATTGGTGCTGAATTTATAAACATTAGAGAATGCCATATTTGAGCTGCTTGTATATTTAATATACAACAATTAGAAAACATCAACTGACTCTGTTAATCTAAACTTGAATGTACCAAAAGAGTACACAGACAAACATATCTGCTATCTTCACATCATCATCCTTCACAGAAAGTGGGCTTTGTCAAACACTTGGCCACCAGGACCTCCATGATTGTGGATAGAGACTGCATTGAAGAGGAACTTTGACATTTGATAGGGGTCTTTATGAAGAATAGCTTTTCAGGGAAGCATATAAACAGTGTTTTAAAGAGTACAGAGAATCAACAACCTTACTACGGTCAGAAGTGGTGCTTCTACAACATTTATCCTCTACGGTGAGATTTTCTATCAAGCTACGAAGAATTTGATAAGAAATATTATCGAACCTATTTTATTGCCTCAAAAAATTGGAAATATGTCAGACTTCCAAAGTCCCACTTCATCCAAATTATTGTAGTAGAATTTATAGTGTCCATTGCTCATGTGGTCCATC
The DNA here is from genome assembly GCA_007115665.2 of Sequoiadendron giganteum. Taxonomy (NCBI): domain Eukaryota; kingdom Viridiplantae; phylum Streptophyta; class Pinopsida; order Cupressales; family Cupressaceae; genus Sequoiadendron; species Sequoiadendron giganteum. The sequence continues at coordinate 615,813,878 of CM021107.1, forward strand.
TTATATTGGCAAGATACGAAAAAGGCAATGGGAAAATTGTGGAAACATTCATCACTGCATAAAATAAGAAGGTAAAGATAGACCATAGAAATTGAGAGCCATCCTAATAATTGAATAGGGGTGATGGTTGGGATCTATCCAATTATTGGAAATCAACTTTTCATAAACTGAAGAGGATTACTGATTGTGACGACCTCAACAAATTTTAATATAAAATTTGCCCTTTTCTTTATCACCAAGACCCCATGAGGTCAAGATGAGAGCATACAGTTTGTAAATATTATTATTCAGCACCTTCTAATGACCAAGATCCTCTGACGATTAGGTAAGAAAATTTCAAAATATGGTGGATGAATAAGGATTTTTGTATATTTTATTTCATCAAATAACAATATTTGAAAGATATGGCAATTGATTTCATGAACAATAGGATTCTTCACAAATATGTTGGAGCAAATATGTCGGAATACTTCAAATAGATAACTTGCAAATATGAATCAGATCTGTTATCACAATATTTTGTTGCTCCGAATACAAATATTGGCTAGAAACCAAAATAAAAGCTTTCATCCTCCAATCTCTAGGAAACCAAATAGGGTCTTGTCCTCCCAACTCCAGAACCCACAGGTTTTCATCCACAAATTCTATAGCTGAACACAAGGCTCAAACTATGAAAAAAAATAGATATAAAATAGCAGTTGTCTAAAAAGCTACCAAACACCTCAACATATAGCACCAACACAGCACAAATCCCAACACTTCATTTTCCTTCTCAAAGATAGCAATTAGAAAAGGAATGGCAAATTTGCAGCACTTGAAATTCAATTCCTGAAACTTTCAAGATTCACAATTATATGCAAATCTAGAGTACATTGTTTGGTAAAGTAGTGATTTTCCTTTGGATTGCCAAAAGAAATTCACACATTGTGATCCTTCTCACCAACCCCATTATTTTCAAGTGTGCAATTCTAGTTCATCTAACATTTTGTAAGACTAAATTTTTCAACAGCAACTGTGCCTGTAAAGGAATGGCGAATCTGCAATAGTTGAAAATGTTCAATTCTAGTTCATCTAACATGGAGCTTTCTGTGCATAACTCTGCAGACAGCAATTATGGCGGAAAAGGAATGGCAAATCTGCATTAGTTGAAAGTCAATTCTGGCTAAGCTTTTGACAGAAATAATTTTTAAACATCACCAAGGAAACTCACTTCATCTTGAGACACTACCAGTAACGTGTAGTTGAATAAGACAATTACCACATTTAAGAGTTAAAAATTTTAAAGAGTCAAAAGAATAGAAAAGAATGCAAGCACATAGCAGACCCCTTTATGTCTATGCTGAAACTCCATTAAACTGACAAATAGGCGACCATAGAACAAACTGAAAATTAGATAGGCAGGCTGTGCAGAAAGCTATTTGATAATGTTAAAAAAAAAATTCCAAAATTCGGATCTAAATCAGAAAATCAAATTTATAGATTTTGAATTAACAAGAATGTTCTTCTATACAGAATGCAAATGCAAAACCCAACACAAAAAGTGAAACAGCTTCATAAAGTCACTGAAGTACCTGACTGATGATTTAGACTCTTTCTGATTTCTTTCCCGGTCAGGAGCAACAGACACAGCTGGATCCATATGAAGAGCCTCAAGAATACGACCAGATGAAGGTCTGCAATAAAAGCAAGAATGTTAGAAAGCACAAGCCTAAATATGTCGAAACTTGTGGGTTGAGTTCAAAATTTTAGGAATCATTATGGAAATATCAATCCCAAAAGATCTTCAATATAAACCCATTTAGCAGGCATCTAATATCACATAAGGACAAGTTTATTCAGCTCGTATGACTTGAAAGTAGAGCCTGCTGCTATGAGATTGTGAGCCCTATGCCCAGCCTACATCAAATCATCCAAATTTCTGCCTTAAGGGGCTAATGGGCAGTTTTTAGAAAAAGCTGCAGCAGAGCAAAATTGAGGCCAAGTTATCGTTGCAGGTCTTAAAGGTCCAGTGCTCCGACCGGTTCAGTAAATCAGCTTGAGATGGAGGTGATGGTGGTGGAGCGACGCCTTCCAACTTGAAATCATTTGCGTCCGTTGTGCCCCCAAACTCTGTAATATACTCAATCTTTGAAGTAGAATCACGTCCCTTGCTCCGTCGTCTCGAATCTCGTGAGTGGTCATCTCGTCCTCGATCATAACGCCTGGAGTATGGTGAAATAGACCGTGACCTGGATCTTGATCTGTATCAGTAAAACCATTTTTGGTCATCACTAAACATATACTGATGGCAATATGTTTTAAGTAAATAAAGTGGGGTGTAGCTCAGAAAAAATAGAAAATGTTGGTCTGCATACATCCGTGACCGAGAATAGGCTTCATAGGTTGGACTTCGCCGAGGCTCCCTATAGGAAGCATTACTGTTAGTCTAATCAGCAAGCAAATTTTAAAATGACATAAAAACCAGACAAACAATTCCATAAATAATTATAGGAATCAGCCTTTATATTGTGTTATATATTAGAAACTGGTTTCATACCTATAAGGATCATGATGAGAGAGACGACTCCCTGCCATGCGAGCAGCCTCTTTCTCTCTCTCTCTTTCCTGTTGAGAAGCTTTTCTTCTCTCCTTACGACTGAGTTTCCGCTGCAGAATGAAGTAAGTGAGTTTATATTTAATATTTATAAGTCACCAACAATAAACTGGCTTTAGAATACATGAGCAGGTTAAGTATGGTCCTTACCATGGCAGGATCACCTTTTGCCACCTCCTTCTGCCGTTTCTCTTCTTCCTTTGCTTTCCGATCCATATAAACAAGCCAATTGAATCTTTTCACTCCATATTCCTTTGCAATTGCTTCAATCTCATCATCTTCACTGTCATCAGTGCTGCTGTCCTTGTCATCTTCATCTTCCTCTTCTTCGTCACTTTCTAGAAACTGGGAGTCTTCTTTTCCATCTCCTTCATAAGCAAATCCAACTTGTGAGTATGTGCCTTTGTTTGATGACATTTGTTGTGAGGAATTTGACCTGGCCATGTAAAAGAAGATAACTGTTAGGAGATGAATGCAAAAAAAAGAGACCATTTCAACCATGAGCACTCCCATTGGTGTTACTCCACTTTAGAACATGATATCTGGCAGTATCATCACTGTATAGCACCTTCATCTTTGCAGCTAAAGTTTCTTAGTTCTCTAAACTAAAAAACCGTGAGTCACAAGTGATAACAGCTAAGCACTTCGACTGCATAGAACAAGAAAAACACATGCAAGATGCACAGATACTTTCACAAATATTGTGAGGGGTATTTGCAAGATGCGAAAAACACCTTAAGTTGCAAAAAATTCTAAACAATTCTGGAGTTATGGCAGCAGCAATTTAAATCAACATAGTCAAGTAAATCGAACTCCAATGCAAAACTGTTTCTTATAGAATTATGATACGTATTAGGCTGGTAATTCAGGGGGCAATACGCTGGTTAAGAAACTTGATATATTATAACTAGCAACTGAAAAAAATTCATAGAATTAACAATCAGTGAATAGCTGAGCAAAACAATCTTTATTTCAACAAGAAGGTTATACAAAAAGGGCAAATTCTGTAGAGATATGCATGCCTTCTACTACACTTGCATGTCTCAAACAAATCCGTAATATAGGTTTAAAACAACAGAAAATTATAAATTAAGGTTCTTAATGAAAATAGAAGAATTGCCACTTGGTAGTGACCCATGTCCTCCTTGGAATTTGAAATGGATAGTCAGACAAGGACAAACTTATTAGAAAACTGAAAATATTTATTGGAGATATTTATTTTGGTAAACCCATTTGTTCAGATGTTCAGTAGAATAGTAGATCATTCGTCCCTCCTTGAGAAGCAATGGGACCCATTGCTTCTAGTTCTAGTTTCTACAACAAATGAGGAAACTAATTACTTTCCCTTATCTACTTCACCTTCCCTACCCAACAGAACAGGATCTGCCGATTCATCGTCTCTTTGACCAACATGTCAATAATCTGATTAGCAGGAACTAGACTGAAAAGGTTCAATTTTGTGCTTTGCAACTGCTCAGCAACAATTGATCTCTACAATGGTGGTGGAAAGTTGGAAACTATGGCTAAAGTGATTCTACATTAAAACAAGATGCCAGCCAAGATAATATGCCAAATTGAGTTCAAATGCATTATCACAAGTGTTCTACTGGGCTGTCCCCCCACGAAAAACCCGTAATGTCAGGGACAGAAACATCACAAGGACAGCATTTCACCCCATGCCATCCAACAGGCGACACATGTAACAACAGCTGTTCCTGGGCCGGCCTTACATTGCAGGGAATCTCCCTAGGGACACCTCTCTTTGTAGGGGACATTTGGGGATGGGCCACCAGGGGACCCTGCTTGAAAAAAAAATAATCCATATAACCCTCATTTTGAATAGTGGTTAAAATCTATGAGTCTTAAAAAATTATTTCTGTTTTTAATTGGAGAGATAGCAGTTAAGGCTCTGTAAAATTACTTTTCATAAATATTTGCCAATTTCTGAATCCTCGTTACTGTATTCTAGAAAGCATGCAAAGTGAAAATTGGAAAGAATATTTTTTAAATAAGGAAATTATTTATTTTGAATGATTTTAATTTTCATAATGATGAATGATTTTATTTTAAGAATTTTTATTGATGAAATGATTTTATTTTTTAAATTTTTATTGATATGAAATGATTTTAATTTTTTTATTAATAACATGATTTTTAATTTTCAATTGAGTTATTAAATGATAACTTAAATTTATAATATATTTATTATTAATTAGTTTATAAATAGATATAATTATACATATGACTAATATTAAATTATTAAATTTATATTATCTATATTATATTAAATATATATCTATATCAAGCACGTCATGCAAATTTTGCAGACTACTGCAGACTATTGTAGGTAGGCTTTAGCTTGCTTATCTTGTTGTCCTCCTTTGCTTTTCACCTGCTACGCCCCATCAGAAGCAGTTCATGCAAGCCATTGTAATGTTATTTTGTATATCTTTCTGGTTCTACATTAGGGCTGGGGCCCCTTAATATATCCTCATACAATTATCTAATATATATATATATATACAAACAAGTGTCGATTACCTAATAATGGGTTTGTGTGGCCACTTTCAAGAGCATTACATAATCATGCCACTAGTGGTACAGGAGGACAAAGGAAGATGGCAAAGTTCAAGAAAAGCTCAAATCACATCTACACATTGATGTTTTGGATGTTATTATATCTTCTACACATTGAAAGATATGAAAGCATCTCATTACACTTCCAGTTTTATAAATAGGCATGGGGTGACAGAAGAGCCTTTGTATTTGGGCACAAGCTGAGGCATAATTCACTCATTTCCTTTTATAGTCCCTTGTCTGTGTGTTGTCTATAAATTTTTTGAACCAAGGGTTCAACAATCGCATCACATGCTCTAGAGCAAATGGAAGGAGGGACAAAGGCAAAGGAAAGTAGTGAGCAGAGGTGGAAACTGTAGCACATGACCTCATTGGCACAAGCAGGCTGAGTGTGGGCAAGGTGTCTGAGAGATTTGTGGATTGCATCGCTGGAGATGCTAACAAACCCTTAGTTGCTGTTTTGGATGCTTCGGATTTGGGGCCTAGCTAAAGGAATTGGGGAAAAGGATTTTGTTGCAATAAAAGAAGACGTGCTAAAGATGATATTAGACCCAAGCCAATCCATTGGCAAGAGGAATGCCTTCATCATCGCTCAACCCCTCTCCAATGCTACTATGTTATGTATCACAATAGGAACCTTTATGTTGACATCTTCATACTATCATGAAGAATTAAGGCAAACAATTTAAATGCTTGAAATTGTTGGGGAAAGCTCTAAAGGTGCAGTTTCTTATTGAAGTTATGGATGTTAAATGCTACAAGGAAAATCATCTTGACAAGGTCAGCACTACAAGGTAACATGTCGCCATATGTCTAAACGGTCCACCTATTCAAGGGTACAGTTAAAAGTAGTGTTGTATAGGGTTGGTTCTGTTGTGTTTGAGTTTCTATCCTCTGATTTTTTAAGAAGGCGATGTTAGACTTTTAAACCACATGTTCATACAATGTCAAGTTTCCTCAAATTTCGACAATGGTAGGAACTATAAAAAGCTTGAGTATATATAGTAAGCTATTTCAATTATGCAATCTAGTTCAAGGGTTCTTTGTATGGGGTACTATGGCAAGATAATCTCCCTTTTTGAGATTGGATTGGGTGAACCACATGTTACAAAAATCTTGGCATAATCTTTTTCCAGTTCATAGGTGCTTAACCAAGGTATATTTAGCAAAAATAAATTACACGTTTGTAAATAAATAAATTAATAATACATATTATATATAAATAGTTTATAAATTATTTATTTATTGTTCATTTATTATCTATATATAATATATATTATATTTGTGCTTCCATCCCCAAATTTTGGGAAAATTTGGCTAATCCCTAAAATTTATCCCCTCGTCCCTCCATTTTGAAACTCCATGGAACACTGATTATCACCCATTGACTTGGTAATGATGTATAGCCCATACCACAAAGGTTTAAACTTCCTATTTAAGCCTTGAAGCCTTCCTTTTTTAAGGTGCAACTTCATTTCCCACATAAAACTGATGTGGGACATGATATTGTGATCATACTTTTCATTGGTCCACTGCAAGATCTCATGAATTTGTTGTTGGATAGGCATGATCCATTCAACCAATTTAGTCACTTCATCCAATTTCTTTTTTGTGTGGGTGGTGCCTCTTCCATCATGACAATAGTGCTACACCAACAGATACCAAACGCTAGAACCCAAGGCAACCTTTAAATATGTCATGCTACACGATGCCATAAAGAGATCAATTGTATCTATGTTTCACATAAGGTAAACTTTCATCCCATTTGTGGGAGCTCTTCAACTAGTACATTTGAAGAATTTGCACATTCATTCAATTTATGACCCCTCTCTATCCATTAATTTATGGATAATATGTTGTGGACTTTGTGAGTTTTGTGTCCATCACGAACAATAGAATAGTGTCAACCAAAACATACCAAGGTAATTATTGTACTTATCATAAAGATGAACTTCAGAGTTTATTCTACAAAGACCCCTTTCTTGTAGGGTATCGACTATCATCTTTGAGAACGTTTCAACCACAACATATATGCAATCATGATTGTACTTGGTCGTGAGAAGCCCTATAAAGAAACACATGGAAATAGATTGTCGAAGCTTGTCAAGAATTGAAAGAAAAGCATTACTTTTGGTCAAGAGGAGCCATCCAACTATTGTGAGCTTGCCAAATTGTCTTTTGTCACTACTTAATGGGAACACAAATGTGTCCCATGTAACATAAGAGCCCATTTTCTGGGTAGAAATCGAGAACCTCCTACCTAGTTATCAATTTTTTGCATACGTTAAAGAAATCAAGATCTCTAAAAGTACAATTGAAGCAATTCTAACATTTCATTCGCACACAAGTTGAGGACATTCCTTTCAGATATCAATGGTGTTACTTTTATGGGTATTTTACCTCAAAAAGCTCAAAAAAAGACATGTCGCACTTCTAAAGCCCACTTGCTGGCAGGGGAGTTGAACAACAACATGGTTGGTATAAGGAAATTTGAGCAAAGACAAATGAAGCTGCATATAATTCAACACAAATAATACGTGCTTCTCATCATTTTAATTCAATATAAATTACATATTTATAGGATTCTCAAATCCTATTTCATAGAAAACAACACTATAACAACTCCTAAAAATAAGAGTTGTTTTAACAACTTAACTTCCTACAAACAAATTCGTATAACCATTATACTAACCTATTTAACAAACCATGTGATTAATAATAATATTAAGTTGTTTTCCAACAACTTAATATTATGACACTTATTTATAACACACATAAACTCTAATTTCAAACACCTATGTGAACACTAATTCCCAACAGTTGGCTCCTTCCAACGAAGGAGAAAGAATTATTGTCTCCATCTAGCAAGTTGAAAGAATCAAAAGCTTATGAAGATGCAAAGCAGGTTTTTAACCATTAGGAGGATTTGAGTGCTTCTTCAAATAAGGAGGTGAATACTGAGACTTGTAATTTTGTAGCAGTTATTGATACCAGTAACCAAACTGTAAGTTTTCAATCATGTTCCTTCTCAATCTTTCGAAAAAGCTCCTTCTATTACTTCAGCAGTGTCTACTAAGACAACTTCAATGTTACTTCTATAGATTTGCTAAATTTTGGATTGCATGCCGCACAATCCCCTAAGCATGAATGGACAAAGGTAGAAGGAAAAAAGGAAGACCAACTCATCTGATGATTCTTAGATCATCCAAGAATATGAGGAAAACTTCAAAAGGGTGTCAAGTTATTGACTTCTTGGGTTTGTTTTTAGGGTGATAGTATTATTTTTAGATTCAAATGAGTGGTGAGCTTATTTGTTTCTAGCACTGGATGCCATTTTGCATTGGGGCTTGGGTCCCTTACCCAAGTTACTACAAGCAAAAAACCATATCTATATTTATCTTTTAATATATGTTACAATTATACAATTATTTTGATTATTTTTATAAAAAATTTAATATTATATTATTTTGTATGGCCTAACCCAACTATACCAAGCCCAAGATTAAATACTCAGTGAACCACCAAAACTAAACAAGAACATGCAAGATAGAATGAAAGCATAAGGATATATGTATTCTGAACTATGTTGTTGTGATACAACAAGAGTATCCAAATTAATTTTGTTCATCATTTCATATGATTCCTTGTTTGAATGCTTATTTGTATAAGACAAGCCCATATGCATATACTAAAAATCTATAATGTCCCCTATTTTAGCAATATTGTTTCTTGAGCTTTTGGCCAGTTTCCAAGTTTTCCTGTAAGCTTCTATGGGTGTTGAGAAGAACTCCAAACTTCTTGGCAAGCACAGGGTCAATCTTTCTTGGTTTCCAATTGGAGCATTGAGCTCAATCGACGTTTTGGATCTCAATGATGCTTTCAAAAGTGTTTTTGGCTTCCTAGAGTGTACTCCAAACTTCTTGGAGAGCACATCTATTTTTAGTAAGTTTCCGAGTCGGCACCTGTCATCATCCTTCAGCCTTAGTCACATCTTGACATGATCAAAATTGGATTTCAAAGCCTTGGCAATGCTTTCCACAACTCAGTTGGAGTATTTAAAGTACACTTAAGTTTAAAATGTTAAATGTAAAAATATGTGTAAGTGTTATATTTTATTAAAGTGACTTTTTCCCCTCAAAAGTGGATTTCTAAGCATAAGGGGGTCTTTTGCACGTAATGAATTATTTAATTCAAAAAAAGCAAAAAGTGCTTTTTTTGGAGAATGTAGCAAAAACCAAAAACAAAAAATTGTTTTTTCGAAAAAACAACGAAAAAGCTATGAAAGTAAGTGTTGTGGGCTCATTTTGTATGTTGAAGATTTACTACACCGTTATGCTAGCAGATTGAACCTGCGTGTTCTTCCTAAAATCTTTTTAGGACAAAAAACCCTCAATTGATTTCTAGTTTTGGATTTGGAAAACAATCCCTAGCTGGAGTTACTGTTATTTCGTTCAGGAATCACATGGATTAGATGAAGAATGAATGAGATATGAGTGAATCTGAGGCAGAGATGATGTGAGATATAGATGAATATACTAGATTCTGATGAATGTATGATAAGTTGATAACACTTTCCATAAGATATTGTATATGATTTTGGAAAGATATATATCTGATCCTATCTTACAATGTCCAATTGCGTATGTGTGTGTATCTCCATTCTAGTTTTTATGTCAACGTCTGTTTCTGTTGCTGAGACATGAACCAGGGTCTCTTAGGTGAGAGCCAGGCATCCTAACGAACTAAACTCCAAACAGAAACAGAAAGGAAATGGAACAAAAGAAAAATTGTCCACTTTAGATTGCACAACAAAAGGAGAAATAGAAGAGGCCACTGATGAGGAAATGGACAAACAGGTAGAATTCCAGGATGATCAATCAATTTTGACACAGATATGGGGGTTCAAGATGATGAAAGTGAAGAAGTACAAGAAGAAGACCAACCCCAAACAAGACCAACCCCAAACAAAAAACATAGAGCAACAAGTGAAACTGGAAATAGAGGAAGAGAGAAAATGAGGAAGAACATGAGGGCAGCCCAAAGGATGAGAAAAATGGTACAACTAGAAAGACTGAAAAACAAATCATGGTTGGAACCTCAAAACCATTGGCATGGGACACATTGAGCAAAATCAAAGAATTCCTAGCCTGGCAGAAACAACAAACCTCTGTGGCTACAATTGCCCATAACATCATCATATCTACAGCCCATGGATCACAAATGGATTTAGATAAGCTCACCACTATACAGAAATATGATTTGGTGGACTTTTATGAAACAAGTACTAAAAAAAATTAGATGGACTGATGAGTAAATTCAGGGGAAGCGATCAATAAACTTGTTGGAAGGATTACACAAGCAGAACCAAGTTAGCCTTAAATCCCACATTGAACACTGAATAGCAATTAGAAGATGCAGAACAAAGCTTATTAACACACATCACTATAAATCATTTGGAGCAGAGACAGACACAAATTAGACAAAAGGCAATCCTAGATCATGAAAAGAAGCAACTTGAAAACGCAAAGTAGAAACTGGTGGGAAAAATGGAAGAACTATAAGCCGAAATAAGGAATTGGAGGTGGACTGTAGAAACACCACCACTCTATATCAATAGTCCCTAAGCTATTTAGTGACCACCAAGGAGCAAAAGAAATCATTGCATGCCTTGGAAAAACACTTTATACAAATCTCTACTTCATATGATCCAAATACTGATCTACAATTGCTATCTTACATGCCAAGTATCAGTGAAAACAGGATTAAAGAGCCCAAATCATTCCACAAATGAAGGAATTAAACACCACAACAACGACCATTTGGCTCAATTATCTGACAGATTAGAGCTGTTGAAAAAGTACATCTTTACTCAATGGGCTAAACCAGACCTATCTACAATTGAGGAGGTTACTTAAGATTTGATTGAGACAGAAATTTCTCTACGGCAAGATATCAAAGTCGAATCTAAGTGGTAAAGTGTCTATCAGTCCATCCAAGTCCAATATTAAGCTATTCTACAAAATTGAATACAGTGAGTGAATACGATAAAGAAAGAAAGGGTAAAGATTTCACAAGTAAAGCATGAGGTAGACCTTAAAAAAATAGATAAAATATCAAAAGATTATAAGACCCGAAGTCCTTTCTAACTTGAATCCTTCAATCACCTTACTGCATGAATCAATGAAATATACCAACTTGGACGACACTACTCTTAGTCAAGAGAAACCCCAAACTGAAGATTTAGAAAATAAGAAGCCAACCATAGACAACTCATAGAAAATTAAAAAAAAAATTGAAAACAAAAACTTCTTCAAGGTCTTGAATATAAAAAGAGAAGCTAAAGACTCCACAAGCAAAGCATGGAGAAGAGCTTCCAAAAGTTGGATAAAATGAAAATAACACAGATGTTTGGACATGTTGTATGCGCAAGAGATATTCATGAAGGCCTCAAGAAAAGCTAACCTTCGTTAAAGCTGATTAAGGCTTGGAAAGAAGATCCCTCACTCTTCTAGAGTTTTCTCCCATTTTTGGTTTCTCCAAGTAAATTGCTGTTGTCTACTCATTTATACATATTCTTGTTCTCATTTATTGCTTATTTATTCTTCCTTTTATCTTACTTGCACTTAATTACATCGCATTTAAGACATAGGGACTGTTTTTTCTGCATTTTGCATAAGGGACAGCAACTTAGTCGACCAAAGCACATTAAAGAGTAGGAAGATTCATGTTGATGAATTATGTGGTAGACTATCCACACTAATTAAGATTGGAATGAAAAAGTTTGCTTGGATTTTGTGGCTGTTTGTCTGTGTGATCAGTTTTGCAGATTTGTGCCTGTTACTAGATCAGCTAATGCAAGCAGAAAGGTAGAGGTATTCATTTGCAGGAAGAAATATAGACCAGAGATTGAATAACAAAGAGCATAAAGCCATGGCACATGACTTGCCTCTACATGGAGAAGACAGATTTCTCAAATTTAAGAGACGATGGCAAACATTTCTTGCTATATGGGAAGGCTAGAAAGCATTATGGAGGCAGTCAAAGAAAAAATAAGGAATCTATAGAGAATCCTAAAGCCAAGGAGTAGCTAGTTTCTTACAAGAAAGTGCAGTCCCATGGTAAGCAAACTCTTCCAACAACACCTCTATTCAAAGCCTAGACAAATATAGAAATTCTTCCTTACCAAGGATAGGTAGGTGATGAAAAGCTTGACCATCATTTGGCACAGCTAGAGATATATGCATCATATTAGCAAAGACCTGCAAATATCCTATGCTAGATTAACATAAGTTAAAACATGCAATTAATTAGTTTGAATCTAAGTTACTGGTTTGGATTTGGGGAATTGGGTAATGCCAGTACGGAAAAATATATATATATAAGGATCCAAAAACATATACATATTTTTACCTAAAAACAAAGTAAGAACATAATATTCATTTAGTAACAAAACCTTAAAAAGCTTATAAGATGATATTCAAGGCTTAACCCCCTTTGACACTTTGTGTAGGATGCTAACATGTTGGACAGTTAAAAAAACCACTTAAAAGTATGTGTGCATTGTTTTTATAACATGAAACCAGAAATACTCAAGACCTTCAATACAATAAAGAACAGCATACGAATTCTGCAACAGCAGCAGCACCAACAATAATAACACCACCTCAAAAACAATACCATATTCACGCACATACTCATCAGCCATCAATGATGTCATCCGCCTTCTTTGCAATATGGGAAGTCTTCTTGTGCACAGGAAAAGAATTAAATGATGCTTAGGAAGATATTGGTGCCCCTGGCCTTTGAAATCCCTTCACACCACTCTATTCCTCATTACCATCAGCACCTCTCAAAACATATTGCATTCATAAATCTGAACCGAAGGTTTGCTGCCTTTTCATGATGACCATGCAGAGGTATGTAGTGTATTAAAATATTAAATGTAATATTAATGGTCATCTTAGCTTTATTTAGTCTTTAGTTAGTCGTAAGTTAACTTGTAGTTAACTTAATTTGCTTTTAGCATCTTTCCGCTTTAATTTGCTTCAATTAACTGTTTCTCTATCATCCAGTTAACATTTAGTTATCTGTTTTTAACTATTCGTAGTATATAGTTAACTGTTTGTAGTTAACTACTAATACTCCCTAATTTGTAGGGTTTGTAAATTCTATAAGAGCAAGGCTCTTCAATTAATAATATTGATCTAATTATTCACCAAATTTACATGGTATCAAAGCAGGTCAAGTGGTCTTTTTAATTTTTTGACGAATTTTTAAAATTCGTGCCCATCTACCTAGAATTTATTTCCAGAAATTTGTTTCGATATTTTTATGAACAAATCTCATAGCTGCTAAAGATTTTCAGGGGCTTTTTAAGGGCAAATCGCGAAATTTTCGGAGATCGCGTTTTTTTATTTCTAGCAAACATTTCAGAGGGTTTCAGGAAAAAAAAAAAATTCACCCACGTCTGTGTTTTCCGCCCTGCGCAGCAAGTTTTTGCAACCTGCGAGGACCATTTCTCCTCTGTCGCGCGATCTCTAGCTGCGTTTTTTTTTCACGTTAAGTCTTTCTTTTGGTCGCGTCGAGGGTTTCCAGTAGCCGTGACTGGTTGTGTTTTCTGAGCGACAGGGTTTGCAGATTTTCGTGACCTTCATCTGTTTGCACGCATTTCTTATGTGTGATTTAGTTTCTCCTGGCCGCGTGTTCCAGATTTTTTTTAGGGCCACGATTTTGTGCGTCGTGTGTTTTGGGTCGCACGACCTCTGTTGTCTCAACACGTTGTAGGGCATCATCTTCCAGCGCAACTTCTCCTTGTTTGAGCACAACTTCATCTTTGCCCACCATATTGTTTCTGGGCTCATGATCTTGAGCCACGTTTTTTGTGTCTCTGTTTGAGCCGCGATTCTGAAGGTTTTGGCGCTGGATTTCTGCTCGTTTTTCTGACATGATTTTCTAAAAATCGCAGGCAGCATTTGATTCTGGTTTTTTCTTCTGAGTGACCGAAATTTGTGCTGGGTTCAAGGTGTTTTTTTCTGATATTTAATGGCAGCTTGAGGTTTTTTTTTTTTGGAGCCAATTTTGACAATTTTCTGGGAAAATAAACTAGCAATCGCACCTTGGTGTGCAATGGGTACGCAGAAGATATATCATTTTCTTAATTTTGCAATTTGACAATTGCAATATAATCTATAATGTTTAAGAGAGGCGTAAGATATGTAAGAGGAATTGCTTGTTATTTTAGGTTGTTTGACCATTAGTATGAGGCAGTAATTTTTTGTTATAGCTCATGGTTTTGCCTCTTAAAGATCAAGAGTGTCAAAGGTCTCATATTCCCTTTTATTACTCTCCATTACAATTGTTTGAGAAAAATATAGATTGATAGTTTAAGGGTTTTTCTTCTACTATAATAGATAGTAAATCTTATGAGTAATTAACAATCTTACTACAATGTCTTTCATATGGTCTATGTTTCTTATACAAATTCAATGTTAAATTATGCTTATGAATATGAGGTTTACCCATTTTTTGACATGAGTGAATTAAAAGATTGTGTAATTAGCAAATAAGGAAATATACATGGTGGGGAAACACAATTTGTCTACTTAAATGAAACATACAGAAATGTCAAAACATGCTTGTCAAATGGTAATTAAAAATATATAGAAGGTCTTCATATAAGAGGGATGGAAAAATGTATAGAAAAGAATATGGAAAGATAAATAAAGGGAATAAAATGAATATACCTATAGAACAAATAATCAGATAATATTAACAGTGTTACCCCAATAGAACAAATATAACACAATATTAACAGTGTTACCCCAATAGAACAAATATAACACAATATTAACAGTGTTACCCCAATAGAACAAATATAACACAATATTAACAGTGTTACCCCAAGTTTCCAGGACGGGGACGCCATGGGACAGCGGAACAACTCCCCAAGTTTCAGATTTTTCAAGCCAAATTTTGGGATGGCGGGGGACGGCTATATAAAATATAGAAAAATTTAAAATATATAGGGAAACATTAAATATTCATATGAAAACATGGATAAAGCATGCATATATACATTATAGAAATTTAGCATATAACATTTTTGTTAAGAATTCATTGCCAATATAGTTTTTTTTTCAATTGCGATATGAAAATCAAAATAAAAAGAACATGGTACATTGTTGTCATCCCCCTCGCTGTTTCCGGGACAGGGACAAGGGGGTTTAGACCTGGGGACGCGTTCCCGAGTAACACTGACAATATATACATTTGTTGATATGTAATTGTAGAAACACCTTACTTTATTTATTTATTTGATATAAATAATATGAATATGTGTTGTGTACCACTTCGATTAGCCTTAAATTCATTAATAAATATCATTTAAAAAATAATAAATATTATATTATTAAAATTTAGATATTATATTATATTATATTAGATAAAGAATACAAATATCATAATATCATAATAGCATAATAGCATAATAGCATAATAGCATAATATAAGATATATACTATCACTTTAAACTATATAATATAATCTATTATATAAGTATAGATATAATTCTCATGGTGGTTCTATGATATAAACACTTTAAATTTTGATTGGGCGTAATAAAAATTGGTATTATTGGATTGTGACGGTAGAGTTTATGAAGTATCATGCTAAGTTTTTTTTCTTGAAATTGAGAGATTTTGAGGAAAAAGTATTGTTGTATTAGGACAGAAATGCCACATTTTTGTACCAAGCTAGTCAAACTATGATGGGACTAGGGAAGAGGACCCAGTACTTGAGCATGTTTCAATAGTTGTGATAGTAGTTGTTTATATAATTCCCAATAGTTGTGATAGTAGTTTATATAATGACCAATAGTTGTGACATGACTACCCATAATTAAACAAAATGTTCTCCTTTGATCTTAAAAACAACCAATCATGTGATGCCACATCAGCGCTCAACTATCCATGATGTGAATGCACAAGTATTGGTCAACTACATCTTGACAAAAAGCATGCTGATGTGGCATTGTATTTGATGGTGTGGCCCTAAAACAAAAGTTATAAGCAAGGGACTTGCCAAATAAGCTGCTGTAAAAAATTGGGAGTGATTTGAAATTTCTATGTAGGATAATTAAAAGTGTGAGATTAGGATGCTCAACTACTGGATCCTCTCCCCTAATGAATTTACAATTGAAATTGTGTGTATCGAACCCATAGTGGGAATGAAAATTCTATATGATATCTACCACATAAGCTAATTCACCGATGTATGTAGAAAAGAAACTATGGGGCTTAAATGAATATCATTTGTATAATGTATCTATGTAGGAAATACATATATTACAAGTTCCTGCAATAATGTCTTATGTTAAGGAGCATATTCGTTGGTGAGAGAAACCACCTGTACGTACAAATACATTTGTACCCATGCACCTGAGTAGAGAGAAAAAAAAGAGGAAGAAACAAATAAATATACCTAAGAGTACTACTATTTGTAACAGAGTATAAGTGTTAAATCTATGTAACTATACACTGGGGAAATCTAACAAGTTTGAGCCAAGTCATGCATACTGTGGGTTATAAGTATTTTTCCCGTATGCATATATTGGCCTGTAATCAAGCCGCTATGTCTTACAAAGTAGGGGCCTCCCACCAAGGGGGCTAAAGCACAATTCCTACCCGGGTGGGAGGGAATTTTAGTTAAACCTATATGATTTACGCAATTTGGTTTAAGATTTTAAAAAAATAAGAAGAAGATGAACGATATAGGAAGTAACCACTCAGGCAAGTCTAGCCTTGTGAATGCTAGCAGTAGGTAGGGCAGTAAAGAAAAGAAAAATCGAAATGGTTATAGGAACTTCACTATTCTATGGCCACCGTATAATAGAAATGATTGTGAATTAAGCTTTTGTGGCATGACAAGCTTTGGTAAACTAAAAAAAAAAGAACAAGTGGTTGACGCATAGGTAAGCATTGAAACTATATTCATAAAATGCCCTTATAATAAAATGTGGGGCACAAAAAACCCAAATGAATTTGGTAGGTGTGGCGCCTTGAGTTTTACAAATAGTCCACATTTAACTATGTTCATCGGCTCACGTGTCTTGTCTACACTCCCACAATTGCATGGGAGCAGGTAAACCGTCCAAGTGCCTTTGACTAAGTTTCATTTTTTACATGCATATTGAATTTGGAGAGTACGGGGAAGAGGAAATAGATAGTAAATTTGTTCCTCCACTTAAAATCTCCAGTAGAACCATGCCATAATCGTAGACATCACAGACCTTGGCATTGGACCTTCCATCTCAAAGTATATTCTCTGGTTTAATATCAGAATGAACAATACAATCCTTGCACTCCTCATGCAAGTAGGTAATGTCCTTTGCATTTCCAAAGTCTATGTTAAACCAAGAGTCCCAATCTAGTGTTTTTGAGTGTTGTTGATAGTTGCTACTTCCATGTGAAATTGCTTCTCCCCTTGCTCAATTGCTTCCAGTTGCATGAATGCAAACATGACCTTGTTTGGCAATTCATCGGTATAAAATGTCCCAAAGCCACCCGAACCTACCTTGTCTGTCAAATTCTTGGGACAACATTGCACATCTTTGTAGGAAAACTAAAGTGGAGCTCCAGAGGCATACTCAAGGAGGATGTTATGGGCAAGCAATTCTCCAAACCAAAACCTAGGATTATGTCAACAACATGTCGACGAAAGGAAGCTCGGATTCTTGAAGAAATTTTGCCAACAATCTTGAAACCCCAAGGTATATATTTCAAAATTTGATTCTAACTCTGGGGTATAAGAAAAGGATTTTGTTTACTATGTGTGCTAGGAAAATATTGTATACTTACCCCTGAGTTGTCTCCAGCAATTCTACTGTGTTGTTGCCATGCAGATCTTTAAAATTGGAATTTTCAGCATTGGCATTAGGGAAGGCTTTCAATTCGTACGAGATGAGTGATGTCCAACGTCTGTATCTATAATTGATGAGGTGGGTGATACTCTTCTGAGAGTGAAAATTTCTTGCAGAACATTAAAAAATGGGACCTGGCTAAAATTATCCATGTTTTGGGCAGCAATAGGGATGGCATGGTGAGCACAAATGACAGAAAAGGTTTGCTACAAAAGCTCGGGCTGCAGTTATTGTGATGATGGGCTGAAAATAATAAAAAAAATTCCATAGCATATGAGCTTTGATGAATTCTACAGAGTTTGTCCGAGGCAAGC
Source organism: Sequoiadendron giganteum (assembly GCA_007115665.2). Lineage (NCBI taxonomy): Eukaryota > Viridiplantae > Streptophyta > Pinopsida > Cupressales > Cupressaceae > Sequoiadendron > Sequoiadendron giganteum. Next base: position 615,832,278 of record CM021107.1, read on the forward strand.
TACATGACCTGGGCCAACATTCTCCCAGCTTCTAGGAAAAATGGGAGCTTTCAAAGAGGGTACAAACATCCATCAAATACAATCATAATGGAAAGGGCATTTTGTGCCATCCATCAAATACAATCATAATGGAAAGGGAATTTTGTGGAATCATACACAAGGCACGTCATTTTGGAGGTTGGGAAGATTATATCCATCTCCTAAACTTTTGGGTGGGCATGTTTATGATAGCCCTGGCTATTACTGTGAAGTGCAACTATTAACCATTAAGTTATTAACAGGTGGAGAAGAGGAGACCTCATTAGAGATGGGCAATCTTCAATTATTTGTAGTTTTAAACCAGAAGCTGCACAGGCTTACCCATGCAAGCGATGAAATTTAGGTTTTTGCTCTTATTTACAAAGCAGATAGTTGTGTTTAAAATATGTAATCTTTTTATTACACCGCCATCCAAGGCAAAATTAGCTGCAATTTACATCGCCACCCAAGGCAAAATTAAGCCTAAATTAAATGCAAGACGCGAGGAATGTTCCGATCTGCCTGCATTAAACAATCTACAGTTGCCATTTACCACACTGTTAACCAAGCCCTCTTGGTGCTTATAAACCGTTAACAAATTGAGCTCTGAAAGCTCAAATAGGGACACGCCTTCAACGTAAAAATTGCAAAGAGTTTTTGAAAAAAAAATTCTTCAAAAATTTACACAGAGTTTTGGAAAAAAAATTCTATAAAAATTTTGTTGTCTTTCAAAAGTAAAAAAATCTTACAATTGTTGAGCCTCTTTTTCAGATGAATTTTGAAAAATCAGAGTTGTGCTAGCTGATTGTCTAGTGTTTTGCCAACTGATCACAAAGTTACCTCGTTTTTCGTGCTTTGGAAAACGGGAGGGATGGCGTCTTTGTCCAATATTATGTTGGAAAGTTCGCAGAGGTTCAATGGAAAGAATTACAACACGTGGAAGCAGAGGATGCTTACCATCTTTGAGTATCGGTGTTTGGATGCGCTTGTTCTTGGTACATAAGTTCGTCCCATTGTTGCTAGGATGGATCAAGACAAGTATGATGGAAGTAATAGGGAGGCAATCATGCTTCTTAAATTATCTATCGTTGATGAGATGTTACCAAAAATACCATCTGGTAAATCTATTGCGAAGATCTGGAAGCATCTGAAATATCTTCATGAGACCTCAGAGAAGGGAAGGGCTTTCTTTCTGAAGAATATGCTCTTTTCTATTATGATGGATGACCAAGTGTCTTTGTAGGAGCACTTGATGAAAATAAAAAATATTCGCGATCAATTGAAGGCCATTGGTCGTAAGATGGAAGAGGAGGATGTGGTGGTGATCACTTTGAAGAGTTTGCCATGTTCCTATGAGCACTTCATCAAAATGCTCAACACTACATCCACCAATATTGACTTGAAGTTTGATGAGCTGTGCAACAAGCTTTTGCAGGAGGATCAGTGGAGGAGCAGTTTGGGAGCACTAGTGAGTCTCCAAGTGTTGAACAAGCATTTACTGCCAAGGATGTTGGCAAAGGCAAATCCACTCAGCGGAAAGGACGAGGCAATTCGAAGGAGGGCTCCAAGAAGTCTATTACTTGCCATTACTGTGGGAAGATTGGTCATATACAAAGGTATTGCAAAAAGCGGTTGGCTAATGAGAAGTCCAACCAAGAAGCATCTCAGCAAAGTGCTCACATAGCGGAGCAGACTAACCAAAAGGAGTCTGCACACTATGCATTTTGATGACCACCACAATATGGGTAGACTTAGTTTTTGTTTGTACGATGACCATTAAGGGAGGGTCTTAAAATATTAAATGTAATATTTAAGGCCATATTAGCTTTATTTAGTCTTTAGTTAATCATAAGTTAACTTGTAGTTAACTTAATCTACTTTTAGCATCTTTCCACTTTAGTTTGCTTCAATTAACTGTTTGTCTATCATCCAATTAACGTTAAATTATCTATTTTTAACTATTCATAGTATATAGTTAACTGTTTGTAGTTAACTGTTGATACTTCCTGATTTGTAGGGTTTGTAAATTCTATAAGAGCAAGGCTCTTCAGTTAATAATATTGATCTGATTATTCACCAAATTTACATGGTGGAGATCAGTGTTCTCTGCTCTTCAAGGTTAGCAAAACAGACATCCTTTTCAGAATCTTTCAAACAAGATATAAGCAGATTAAAAAAACACCCAACAAAATTTATTGAGAAAAATGTTATCGGATGACTTTGTTTTTTAAATCTGTACCCAAGTCCTGCAGACGGACCCAGATTCGCCAGGGTTTGTTCAGCAGCAGACCCGACCAAATCTGGATTAATTCTGTAGGACCCTAGACAGCCCTCCAAGGGATCCAAACTAGGACCTGAACTGGATTCAAACCAGACCCAGTTCAGGGGGTTTTCCTGAACAAACCAGTAGCATAGGTTTGAAGGCTATGCTCATTCTTTGGCTTTAAAAAGATAAACACCTATTTGTTCCTGGGATGAATTTAAGAGACTAATCAGAAAGCAATTTTATTGCATGCCATAAAGAGGATAACTCCATTGAATGACAGTATTACAAGGCCAGAGTGTGCAACAGTACACAATGAACTGGATTCAAACCAGACCCAGTTCAGCAGCAGACCCGACCAAATCTGGATTAATTCTGCAGGACCCTAGACAGCCCTCCAAGGGATCCAAATTAGGACCTGAAATGGATTCAAACTAGACCCATTTCAGGGGGTTTTCCTGAACAAACCAGTAGCATAGGTTTGAAGGCTATGCTCATTCCTTGGCATTAAAAAGATAAACACCTATTTGTTCCTGGGATGAATTTAAGAGACTAGTCAGACAGCAATTTTATTGCATGCCATAAAGAGGATAAGTCCGTTGAGTGACAATATTACAAGGCCAGACTGTGCAACAGTACACAATGAATTTCACAAAAGGGCTATTCCGACGAACTAGGATATACAAGAGAAAGACATTTAGATTAAGTACCTGGGTGGTCTTCATATCCACCTAAGAAAGTATTGTTCTCAACTAAGTTGCCAAATTGTCCGTTTCCTCCATCGATTCCAGGTACAATACGTCCCAGAATCGGGTACAGTTAAAAAACCCTATGGAATTGACCCGGGTTCATGTCTGTGCAGCCCAAAACATTTTTTGATCCATGCAAAGAATCCAACCCATTTCTGGTGTTCACGTGGCGTTTTTTCATGGAATCCAACACAATTCCAACATCTGGTGCGGTTTTCATGTTTTTTAATTGTTTTTAATGAAAAAACCCTAGTTGACTTTGGAAAGAGCGCCAAAAACAGTCCCATAAGTATTGATTCCTTTAAGTTTTCAACCCTGCACAGAATGAGAGGCAATCTGCCGAAAACTAGACAATCATAACATTTATCAACCAATTCAGGAGGTTTCTGGACTGTAAACGAGATAGCTTGGGTACATACCATACCACTCTCCACATTACAAAAATTTGGTTGTCCTCAAATTTTCTTTTAAAATGATTGGGTGTGCAAGTATATTGTACATGATAATCTGTGACAGAATTATATTCATAATCATAAATAGAACTTCAAAAGATGCTTCAATGCGATAGACCAAGGGATCTGCTGTGGGCAATCTACAGTCGTTTATATGTAAAATGTATTATAGAAAAAGAATGAAGAATAACGTATTCATATTAATGAAATAATACAAAATATAAAAACAAACAAAATTAAGAGAGTTGACATTTTAACATCCTGCAGACCAAACTTTGACTATGGGGCCTATCAAAGTCAACTTTTTGGTTGTTTAGACAATTATTTAGGAATTTTTAGTTTTGAAATATATTTCCTAGCTAGTTTTAATCATGTCTTGGTTTAGGATTTTATGAACTGAGTTATAACTGCAAATATTTATTTAGTCTTCTGTTTCTTTTGAGTTACATATCTTGCAGATTGCCTTTTACCTTCGGTGTTTTCTTGAGTATTTATCTACCAGTTTCACTATGTAGCTTATACGAGGAAATTCATTATTTTTCAATAATTATTTTCTTTTTTAACTGTACAGCATTATGTAGGTGGGACAAATGATAGTTTGGTGTTGGTGATGTTTCTATAATAACAAAGTTTAGTTTTATCTTCTTTTTTTCATCATTCTAAAAGGTGAAAAATATTTTAAATTTTCCTTGTCTGAGATTTTTATATTTTGGTAGATGCAACCAAGACTTTGACCATTCATCAAATTTCCTTTTCCAGCCTTTTAAGGCATAAATGGGTTAGGCAAGAATGTTGGTGTAAAGACCCAAACTAAATGCACACAAGACAAACCAGACCCAGAAATGTTCCTGCAACAAATTGTTTTTGATTTTTTCTGGATTTAATTCAAAGACACACAAAGCATTGAACTACATCAGATCAATACAACTCACTGGACATGCCCAGCATGTAAATCTGAACACCTAAAAATGATTCTGGACCCTATGGAGCCTGCAAATCTGAATGCCTTAATGACTGATGTCACTTTGTACAATCCTAATTTTGCTCCACACCACACACTGCTTCCTGAGTGTTTCTGTTCCCAAGAAATCAGATTGACATGCTTAAATGGCTTCATCTCCAAACACCACGTGCTGCTGTAACAATGTTACAAGCCTGAAAATAAAGTTGATTTTTGGTTTGCAATTTCAAGAAGTATCCTTTTCATTTCCTCCCAATGCTACCTATATACTCTATGCTTCCTCATAGGCAATGCAGTTCTCAATTGATTGTCGTCTGACTAACAAGTTTCTTCCATTGACAATTCCATTCTTATTTAACTGACCCTATCTGACTTATCTACATTGTTTCCTTATTTAATTGACCCTAACTGACTCATCCCCCTTATTTCATGATTTAGTTGACCTACGTATTCTTACGCTGTCAGTTCACTCACTCAGTACTACTCCTGTGCTGCCAATTCAAAAAGGGGACATTACAAATCCTTGCTCCCTAAATTTACTTGCCCCCTTTCTATCACCCTTCAACTACTCTACAACTCATAGCCACAACATAAGCTCAATTCAACAAAACTACTCGGAAAAAGTTACAATGGCCTCTTTTGGAGGCATTATGTAACAAAATTTTATGAGAAACATTAGATGGGAGAGCCTAGGGCTCTTCAGCAACCAAATTTTTTGAATACAGAACACTTTTGCTTCTTCATCCTCTAGGCTCTATTCTTTGTCCTGTGTGTAAAGGTTTATGTAGCAGTCAAAACTGCCATGACTGGGTTCCAATTAGTCACTGATGATTGTTTCCTCATGACATAACATTCAGAGTGTCTGGCTCACTCAAAATGCTTTTGTCCCTGCTCTACTCTGAGAACTAGTATTATCATTATGCAACTCTATTCATCCATATTTGTTGAATGATGAGTCCTGAAGAGTCTCTGGTACAAGGAAGAGTCTTCACGAGAACATCTTAGTGACTAAGGTAGCCAATTTCACTAACTGAACTGATGCATTTCGGATCATACCTCCCCCATTGGGATGCTTTTGGTCCCCAAAACTTGGAAACTTACTAGATAAGAAAACAATGCCCCCACCTTTTTTTTGGGATACCACTTGATCTTAGACAGATTTGTCTCTTTGGACTAACTTGTCATGCCCCCTGAAACTGATGTCGCAGCCCTTCCTTTCACTTCTAATCATATTTAATAGATAAACTAGAAGAAGTCTCACATTCAATATGTCTTGAATCTTTCAAAAGAAGTGAAGATCAATTTCTTTGCTTGAATGCACTTACCAAGGAGATCTTTGATTTGTCTTAATAAGGAAGGATGATGACTATGAGTCTGTTTTGCAAAACAAATCTTCTAGAATGTCTACTATGAGGGAGAGTCTTCATGAGAAGACCTTAGTGACTTGGTTAGCTGATTTCTCTTACTTGTTTTGTGGATGCTACATCATCTTGGCTAACTTTGCCTCTTTAGATGAACCTTCCATGTCCACTAGAACTCATTCCACAACTCTTCCATTTGCTTCTGATATTGGTTAGTAGATGAACTAGAAGAAGTCTCGCATTCAACACTATTTGAAACTTTTAAAAGAAGAGAATAAATTTTACCACTGACGTTGATGAACTTCTTTATTTGATGTGCACTCATCAAGAAGATCTTCGATTTTCTTTCATAAGCATCAATGGCATGATGACTATGATTTTTTCTTGCAAAGTGAATCTTCAAGATTGTCTTGTCAAGGGAGAGGCTTCATGAGAACATCTCAATGACTTACTTAGCTGATTTCAGTAACTTAATTGTCTTTTTAAGATCACACATTTCAAAATAGGAGGATTTTGTTCTCCAAAAGTTTGGACACTCACTAGATGATGAATGAATTTCCCCAACTCGTTATCTGGATGCCACATGGTCTTGCACAACTTTGCCTTGTTAGATCAGTCTTCCATGTTCACTGGAATTGATGCCACAACCCTTACATTTGCTTCTGGTCTTTGTTAGTAGATGAACAAGAAGAATTATCACATTCAATACTATTTGAATATTTTGAAAGAAGAGAAGAAAATTTGCCACTTGCATTGAGCAACTTTGCTTGATGTGCATTTATCAAAGCAATCTTCAATTTTCTTTCATAAGCATGAATGATGAAGCTCTTTCTATCTTTAACTAAGCTATACTACTTGGTGTCCCTCCTCCAATAATAGTATCTCTAAGGTGTACATATAGGCTGCCAAATACTACCCCACATACATAAAGATGCGTCATATATACAGTAACAATAAAATAGTGATAGCCACGATATTGTGCATTGTCTTGTGATAATGCAATTTCACTCCTTGTTTTAGCCAACCCAATTCATAGATTTGGGATGTTGATATATCTCCAACCCAAGTTATTTTGACTCCATAGAAATTGAATTAGCTCAAGAATCAAAGAGAGCATTTACTTTTGTCTTCTTGATTTAAATTTTGATATAAAAATCTTTAGCATGATCACCTTACTCGTGCCCTTCATTGCTACCTAAGCATACCTTTGGGAAAGAGAGGTGCAAACAAGTCTCTCATCCACATTGGAACTACATTCCACTTCTTGGCATTTGAAAGAAATCATGAGTTTCTTCTTATCACTCTTTCCTTTCTTTTTCTTCACTAGGGCAATTCTGGATATTGCTTCCTATGTGTTTTGTATCTCACTTCTTCTTTGGCTTTTGATTCACCTTACTGTCCTTATGTCTTTGAAGAGGGGAATGGACACTTTTCCTTGATATATCTTTGTAACAAGCATGAGAATATGCCTCATCTCTATCCTTGGGCCTTGAGAACCTAAGTTGCCAAATTGGGTATGGGTGCATGGGTACGGTACCTCAATACAGAAAAAAAAAATTGGGGGTTGGGTACGTCTGGGTACAGCTGTACAAAAAAATATAAATATCATAAATATATACAAATATGCAAATAAGAATGAAATATATATTAATAATACAAAAAACAATATCCCTTGGAGATCAAAAATTCTCATTGCCCAGTTGAGGACTAACTTGCATTAACTTCAATGTGTAACAGGTAGATGGAAAAGGCCAAAAGAGGTATGGGAAGAGCGTGTATGTCTATTTTGCACAGCTGGGACACTTGAAACTGAAAAACACTTTATTTTGGATTGTAAAGTTTACAAAAACATCCAGCTCAAGTACATGAGTAATTTAGTGGCAACTTTTTTTCAAGATTTATTCAGTAAGGAGATGGTTGAGAGAATGGGAAAGAACATTATCAGCTTGAATGGCAGAAGATCAGCACTTCACAAAGTGAAAATAGCAGGGTCTGCCATCCCATAGGCTATCTTTGGCCTCATAGACATTAAAAATATATTCTATTCTTGGATGTCGGCAGTAAAATTGAAAATTGAGCTTGAAAAAAATAGATATGGACCATTTGATTATTGTTTTATCATGAAAAAACCATTACAAGAGCTGAAGTATCAAATAACAAAAATGAAATTGGTAAAATATAGCATTGATGACAATTCTTTTGATTTTTGATAATTTATTTGTTTATCTTGAGGTTTAGCAATTGCAAAGATTTAGTCATCCCTTGGAGGATCAAGGGATGACTAGATATCCCTAAAAGTTTTAAAAGCAGGGTGTCAGTGTCAATGAAATAGATATGGACAATTTGATTATTGTTTTATCATGAAAAAACCATGACAAGAGTTGAAGTATCAAATAACAAAAATGAAATTAGTAAATATAGCATTGATGACAATTCTTTTGATTTTTGATAATTTATGTGTTATCTCGAGGTTTAGCAATTGCAAAGGTTTAGTCATCCTTTGGAGGATCAAGGGATGACTTAGATATCCCTAAAAAATTTAAAAGCAGGGTGTCAATGTCAATGGATTGGTAGTCAAAGATGCTTTGTTGTCCTCTTCGCTAGGTCTACGAAATGCAGAGAGCATCTACATTAGTGCCAACTGCCAAAAGACCCAGGGACATGTCTGCATAACACTTGATATAACGTTATGTATTTGTCATTTGATGATAAGCATATTAATCTCCGTGTATATTTTTTTATTTATTATTTGTGCACCCTCTTGGCATATGTTTGCCTAAAGATATGAAAAGGTGCAAGATAGGTAAAGGACATGAGATATCAAAGGTCTAAAGAGAGAGCAATAAGAGGCTTTTTGAAATATGAATTCACTAAATAGAAAGATTCACAAGGCAAGAAAAGTTGCAGGATATTAAAATCTGCAAAAAACATTTAGCTTGAAATGGTAACATTCATATTTTGGTTAATTTATCCAACAAGTAAACTCCCTTTTCATTCTTTCTGGCATTTGTGTCTAACTTCTAGACCCCTCTGTTAGAATATGTTCTACTTATATTAATGGTCATTTTGTATTGTTTTGTTTTGTCTTTTACTGTTGCTACAGTAATCGACTTTCTGCTGTTGCTATAGTAGTCGACTTTCCTCTTATATATTTTGTAACTTCTCTTTTTTCAGTTTAATATGAAATCCTTTACCATTTCATGGTATCAGAGCCAACTAGGGTTTCTGGGAATTTTCGTGGGCTTTTTCATAGCTGTAATTCAAATTGATTTTTTGTGGCTGCTTGGTCTGGGAAAATTCGAAGGTTTTTTTGTTGATATTTTCGTGGGTTTCTTCCCACAGAAAATCGAAACCCTTTTCCTTAAAATCGTGGCTTCTCTGTTTAAAAATTTTCTGTGCTCCTGTTACAAGCAAAAACGCAAGCATATGTGCCCTAGGGCCACGGATTATTTTCGTGGCTTCTCCTGTCTGGGCGTTCTTTTGCTTTTTTAGGGCCGCGATTTACTGACCTGGGCGCGACCTCTTTGCAAACGTTTGTTTTTTTGGGCCACGCGACCTTGTTTGGAGACCCGCGTTTCTCCCAGGCACGACCTTCAGACGCGACTTGTGCGCATTTTGCCTGCACGCGACCTCCTAGCACGTCTCTGCCTGCGGATTTGCAGAAAGTCATGTTTTTCTGGCGCCGAAAATCACGTATTCCTCCAGACTTGGGCGCGGATTTGTCTGTAACCTCCACGTTTTTCCTCATGATTTAAGGACGCGATTTTGTGCTCTTTCTGGTGGCTATGTTTTGCAGTTTTTTTTAATTATTTTTCTGCAATTTCTGGTCTTTAATGGCGGCCTAGGGTTCTGCAAACTCGTTTAGGGTTTTGCCCTGCTTTTTGAAGTCGAAATTTTTTTTTGAGACCAGATTCCTTGTGGGTTTTCCCAGATCTCAACTAGGTTGTCGTTATTTTTTTTTTGGGTACCTCGATTTTCTGTGCCTCGAAATTTGTGCCTCAATTTGAAGTCGAAATTTTTTTCTGATTGCAAATTTTTTTTTGGGTTTTGCGAGATCTCAACTGGGTTGTCACTAGATTTTTTTGGGTACCTCGTTTTTCATGCCTCAAAATTTGTGTTGTCAAATTTTTTTGGGTATTCTTCCATTCTTTTGGTTTTTTATTTATCTTTTATGGGTTTTTAGTAAAACCTCAAAATCCGTGTTCGGGTTTCTGTATTTCTGTTTTCTTTGCATTATCTTGCCTTCACCTGTTTGACCGCAAGGTATGTGATGGCATCTCTCACGAACATAATGCTCGAAAGCAGCCAGAAGTTCAATGGGAAGAATTACAACACCTGGAAGCAGCGCATGCTAACGATCTTTGAATATCGTTGTCTCGATCAGGTTGTCTTGGGGACCTCACCTCAACCCACTGTAGCCGGAAAGGATCAGGACAAATGGGATGAATGCAACCGAGAAGCCGTCATGCTCATCAAGCTTTCAGTCACTGACGACCAGCTATCACAAGTGCCGTCAGGCAAAACAACTGTTGAGGTATGGACAACCCTGAAGGATCTCCATGAAACATCAGATAAGAGTCGTGCGTTTTTTCTTAAGAACATACTTTTTTCAATAATGATGGACGAAAAGCACACCACTCTTCAAGAGCATATGACAAGAATCACAGAGATTCGAGACCAGCTGGAAGCCATTAAACGAAAGATGGAGGAAGAGGACATGGTCGTCATTACTCTTAAGAGTTTGCCAAAGTCTTACGAGCATTTCATTGAGACGCTCAATATTACTTCAACAAATGTTGACTTGAAGTTTCCAGACTTGTGTAACAAGCTTTTACAACAGGATCGTTGGAGACAGCAGTTTGGAAGCAGTGCCAGTTCGTCCTCCATAGAGCAGGCATTTTCTGCCAAATCTTCTGCTAAGAACAAAGGGAAGGCTCAAACTTCTCAGCTGAAAGGCTCTAGTTCTTCTCAAGATAGCAAGAAGAAGAAGAAAGTTCAATGCAATTATTGTCACAAATACGGTCACATTAAGGCTGATTGTCGCACTCGGTTGGCTTCTGAACAAAAGAAGCAGGGAGGATCTCAACAGAAGGCACATGTCGTTGAGCACACTAAGCAGAAAGAGTCTGCATTCTACGCGTTTATGGCCAAGAGAACTGCAGATCCGGTACATTCTTCTGCTTGGTATATCGATTCAGGGGCATCGCAGCATTTTACTCATCGTCGGGATTGGTTCACACAATTCGAACCCTTCTCAGATTCTGTCATTTTCGGAGGAGGAGAAGAGTACACAGTTGCTGGTAAGGGCACTGTCCAGATTCACTCAGGAGGAAGAAATCTACTCTTTCTCGATGTCTACTATGTTCCCGGCATGGAACATAATCTCCTCTCCGTCAGTCAGATCATGCGGCATTCTCCCTAGTTAGATGTTGTTTTCAGTTCGTCCACCTGCAGCATTGTTGATCAGGAGACTCTAACTACAATTGCTATGGGACTTGAGGATCACGGTCTGTACAGACTTGCTGATTCTGGTGATTCTCAAGAGCACACTCTAGCAGCCCGAAGTACAACCATTAGCAAACTTTGGCATCAGCGTTATGGGCACTTGAATGTGCACTACCTCTCTCAGTTATCTCGGGAGGGTCTTGTTGCTGGTCTACCTAAGATCCAAACTAAAAATCATGGAGTTTGCGGCGCCTGTCAAGCTGGCAAGCAACATCGGACACCGTTCTCGGATGTTGACTCTTGGCGAGCCTCCAAGGTACTTCAACTGGTTCACGCTGATGTATGTGGCCCGATGAACACTCCTTCTGTTACTGGGTCCAGGTATTTTTTATTGCTTGTTGATGATTTCAGTCGAAAAATGTGGGTATATTTTTTGAAACATAAATCAGATGTGTTCAGCACATTTCAGCAGTTTAAAGCCTTAGTTGAGAAAGAATCGGGTTCTCACATTGTTACTCTAAGGTCAGATAATGGGGGGGAGTTTTGTTCAACTGACTTCTCTACTTTTTGTGCTGCACACGGCATTAAGCGCCAACTTACCACACCCTACACCCCTCAGCAGAATGGTGTCGTCGAACGCAGGAATCGCACCATTACCGAAATGGCTCATTCTATGCTCGAGTACAGAAATGTACCTAAGAAATACTGGGCTGAAGCAATCTACACTGCAGTCTACCTCCTGAATCGATCACCTACACAGGCCGTTAAGAAGATGACTCCAGAAGAAGCCTGGTCAGGACGTAAGCCTAAGGTGGGCCATCTAAAAGTCTTCGATTCTACCGCTCATGTATGGATTCCAGACGCTAAGCGTACCAAGTTGGCCTCCAAGAGCCAGACACTTACGTTTACTGGCTACAGCGACAATCACAAAGCCTACAGGTTGGTCGATGTGGAGACGGATCGTCTCATATTCAGCCGTGATGTTGTGATTGATGAGACTACTGGTCCATTTGTCTCTACCACCAGTCCTGCGGATCAACCTACAAAGGTTCCTAATGAGGGTGTTCGTCTTCCTCTTGGTTCCCATGATGGGAGGGCTTCAAAGCATTCTGACTCTGAAGATGAGGATTCTACTGATCATGATCTCGCACCACCTGACTTTCCTCAGGACTCACCTCCAGATGACCTTGTTCCAGATATCCCAAGAGATGCTGTTACTCCTATTCCAGATGTTGGTACTTCTACTCGTCGGCCTAAGTGGTGGGCCAAGACAATCGGTGATCTTCATGATGATGAACTCATTGAGGGTAGATCAACTCATAGCAAGAGCAAGCAGCAATCCACAGTCAACTTCGCTCTTATGGCCAACATCCACAGTATCTACGAGCCTCATACATATTCAGAGGCTAAAGGAATTCCAGAGTGGGAACAGGCTATGCAGACAGAATATCATAGTCTTCTGAAGAATCACACCTGGGTTCTTTCTGATCTTCCTCTTGGGAAGAAACCTATCAGTTGCAAATGGGTTTACAAGGTCAAGTATCATGCCGATGGTACTCTGGATAAATACAAGGCCAGATTGGTTGCTCGGGGATTCACACAGCGAGAGGGCATTGATTACGAGACATTCGCTCCTACTGCCAAGATGAGCACAATTCGTCTTCTTCTCGCTATTGCAGCCCAATTTGGATGGGCAGTTCATCAGATGGACGTCAAGAGTGCCTTCCTCAACGGTGATTTGCAGGAATAAGTCTACATGACGCAACCTCCCGGTTTCAAGGTTGCTGGCAAAGAACATCAAGTATGTAGGCTCGTGAAAGCACTCTATGGACTGAAACAGGCTCCTTGTGCATGGTATATCAAGATTGATCAGTACTTGGTTGATAATGGTTTTCAACGCAGCCCTTCTGACAGTAATCTATATGTCAAACACTCTAGTGATGATATTCTCTTTCTTGTTGTCTATGTTGACAATTTGATCATTACTGGCAATTCAACACATTTGATTGCAACAATCAAACACGATTTGTGTCAGACTTTTGACATGACAGATTTGGGACTTCTCCATTATTGTTTGGGTATTGAAGTTTGGCAGACCGCTGGTAGCATCTTTATCTCTCAATTCAAATATGCCCGAAGTTTGCTTGACAAATTTCGGATGCAAGACTGCAAACCTGCTTCCACACCTATGGAGAAGGGGCTGAAGTTGTCAGCCAACTCTAATTCACCTCCGGTCGATGAAACGACCTTCAGGCAACTAGTGGGTAGTCTCATCTACCTCACTGCCACTAGACCAGACATCATTTTTGCAATGAGCTACATCTCTCGCTTCATGACAACTCCTAAAGCTGATCATTGGATTGCAGCGAAGCGAGTGCTGAGATATGTTAAGGGTACTTCAGATTATGGCATTCTGTATGGCAGATGCAAGGATCCAAAGCTGATTGGTTATACAGATTCAGATTGGGCAGGTTCAGTGGATGACAGAAAATCTACTTCTGGATATGTATTCAGTTTGGGTACAGGTGCTGTAACATGGACCAGCAAGAAGCAACAGGCAGTGGCTCTTTCCTCGACTGAAGCAAAATATCGAGGAACAATTAAAGCAGCATGTGAGGCAGTTTGGCTCCGTCGGATGCTTTCTGACATGCACATGTCACAAGCAGGTCCTTCTCCCTTGTACATTGATAATCAAGGGGTGCTCAAACTGGCCAAAAATCTAGTCTTCCATGAACGTACCAAGCATGTCGAGCTTCATTGTCACTACATCCGCAAGCTGGTAGAAGACGGATCAGTTCAGCTGCAGTATGTTCCCACGGCGGATCAGACTGCAGATATTCTCACCAAGTCTCTGAGCTCGGATAAATTTGTCAAATTCAAGGGGCAACTTGGTGTTTTTGACGGATTGACCATTAAGGGAGGGTGTTAGAATATGTTCTACTTATATTAATGGTCATTTTGTATTGTTTTGTTTTGTCTTTTACTGTTGCTACAGTAATCGACTTTCTACTGTTGCTACAGTAGTCGACTTTCCTCTTATATATTTTGTAACTTCTCTTTTTTCAGTTTAATATGAAATCCTTTACCATTTCACCCTCCTCCATACTGCAGAGTTTGAAAAAGGGAAATTAACAAAAGTGTTTTCGGATAAAAGTTTAGAAAAAAAAAAATAGTTACTAATGGAAATCTCTAAAATCTAAAAGCATTCCTAATTAATCAATAAAAGCATTTACCTTGCAAACAAAAGCCCAATCAACTCACAAAACTTCTTGTCCCAAGCTGCCTAAAACTTGTAATTCCAGTTCCAACAATACGAAAACAACCCCTAAATTGAAAAACTTGATAAATAATCTGATTTATCTTAAAATAATTAATCAGTCTAGGAGGGCCATTTTGGGGAATGGGAGGGGGCAACGTTAGTATATATATAAAATATATATAAATATTCTTTTTTAAATATATATATATATAGTAATAGGGATACTCAAATTTCTACAAGTTTAACTAGAACGACATCAAAATTTAAGTTTAGACATTTATGTAATGTATTGAATTCAATCAAAAATTAGCATCCTTGGGCAGTGCTTTTAGGTGTTATTTAGATCTTCTGCGGCAACTTGTTTTCTCTTCATCAGCCTCATGCAATCACTTTGTCAGCAACTTGGTTTCTCTTCGTCAGCTCAACAACTTCTGGTCTTGTTCTATCTTGTAACTTGTTTGCTCCCAGTTTTTGTGTCTGAAGCACAATTCTTTTGTTCAATTTTGAAATTTATAAAAAAGGAAGTGAGCCCTTATCCCACACTTTACTAATCAAAAAACAAAAACAAAATCAAAGATTCAAAATGTAATAGGCATGACCAAATCTATCAGTGATAGGCTTAATAGCAGTATACCAGCAATAAAAAATTAAGTAGAACAGAAATTGTCATTTTACAATATATTTAAATCTATCATGATTCACTTTCTATATCACTGATAGTGACAGCAGCATAGCAGGAATAAATTAAGGGTAAGACAGGTGACTTTTTTGTCTGCCAAGGATGACTGGATGTCCCTGAGACGTCCAGGGACATATTAAACATCCCTGGCTGTCCTGGGGATTGCTAAATGCCCTGCATGCATTTTGCATATCTCTGTAACATCCCAGGGTCATTCTAGGATTTCTGGAAAATTTGGGGGACGCCTAAGGATGTCTCCTGCCATTCTACCATCTCAGAAATGTCATTGGTTACAGGGACACTGGTTTCAGAGCAGGGTACGTATCTCATGGAACCTTGCTAAAAATGTTTTAAATAGTCAGAACATAAAGTTGGACACCCTTCCACAGCTTCAGAGAAAGTTAAATTGTAGACTGGACAGTACCATGGAGGTGCTTCAGTGAAATATCACAATCTTGAAAGCTTGACAGCCACTAAAGTAAGAAAGATAATTTTGCATTTGTTTGCCTAATTCAAAAACATTTTTGCATTATTTAGTCATTCAAAAATATTATGCATGTTGTATTTATTTCACCATTAATATCAGCCATTCCTTTTAGGCATCAAGAAAATTTTTGTACACAACATAAGCAGCATAATAAAGCAAACTCCCTTGCACAACTTGAGAGAAACTGGGCAGTACTAGTTGTGGAAGTGCTATTGTGAGACATCAAGGTCTTGAAAATTTAACAGTACTCACGTAAGCAGATAAGTGTAACATCAATGTTTCAAGAAACCTTTAAATCATTTTTTCCCACGTAATATAAACATTATTCTGTGCATCAGTTGAAAATTATGGATCTTGTGTTTTTTTCACAATTACTATCAGCCACATATTTCATGCATGAAGAGAACTAATTGCATATAAAAAAAGTATTCATAACATTTGGCTTGAGTTTTCCACAGTCCATATAGTATAATATTAAGAATGCTTCTGGATTCAGTGTGTAAGTTTTCTTTTCTCCTTCAAAAAGAAAACACACAGTGAATCCAGAAGCATTCTTAATATTAAAGTGGTTTTTCTTAGAGAAATCAGCAGCAGATGATTTAGTATTTTGAAACAAAACAAAGTGGAAACACCTTCACACAATTCCAACATGACCAAAATGAAAAATAGATTTGAACTCCACATCAAATCTGGCATGTCCAAAACCTATGAGAACACTTCATTTTGCAATTCTTCTGAAGGCATAGAGTTTAACAAAACCCTGATTCTAGGATTTTTGTTTAGCTTATTTGTTTCCTACCTCAACTGGAATTAACATACATTGTGCCTCTTCAGTTTTTCATGCAAAAGTTAATACATTCCTGATCAAAATAAAGCAGCAAATAGAATTTAAAGATCCATATTGATGAAACAGAAAAGGAATCATGACATGTGCTCATATTCTTATATTCTTTTTTCTGATTAAACTATTTCAGTCGATAAAAAGATATAACAAAAAGATAAGCACTAACCTATCTAATGCAAGAGGTGCAACAGCTTTTGCCTCTAGCTCCTGATCAACACTCTCCAATCCTTCTTCATCATTGACTGGAAGAAATACTATGAGGCATGAGCATGAGAAAAGCCAGTGATGAAAATTCATGCTGACAAAAGCTACAGCATGAACCAATTACTACCCATAGTTTTTACACTGAATAATAGATAATCTCATATAGTACGGACATGAAAACATTGACCGAGAAGTTCAGCGCAAAAGGCAATGATGACAAAAATAGTGGATGAATCAAAAACTACCGACATCCTCTATGTCGATGCTTAATTAAATCCCGATAACGCTCAAAATTCACAAACTCCTCAAGTTCTTCCTCTTCCTCAGTTTTCTCTCGAGACCGATACAGTTTGGGGTCATGCTCACAGATAAAATCTAAGAGCGCTCGACCATCAAATCTACAATACAGCATATAACACATTAGCAGACATATCTTCTCATAAGATGATACTAATTGATAATTCATGAGACTTATTAAATGGCCAACTTCATCCAACAGATACCTGTCAATTAGAATATTCTGTTTTCCATTCCATGGAATCCTGCAAGAACACAAATTTGTTATTTGATATGTTGAAATAAAGAGAAGAAATCATCTATCCTAAAAGTCAATCATCACCACCAAGAAGAAGACACAATCATCACCTCAACAGATAATAATAAGCCTCATATACATTGACCAAATAAAGGCACAAAAAAGTAAATACCAAAATATACAAAGTACCGACCTATCAGCATCAAGTGCAAGATACACATCTATAACAATGCTTGTCTAAGAAAAATGCCAAGTTTGGACACATGGACTAATCTCCAAGCATTATATTAATGTCTCAGGTGGAAAATGAAGGTTGTCTAAACTTCAAAATTTAACAACAGAGATGAATATATTTAATTGATTAACTGGAACAGTCTTATCTTTTATCTTAATGTCAAATTTTCACATAATATATTAGAACAACTTGCAAGATAATTTTTTAAAAATTTCTTGTGATTCTAATATAAGAAGTTTAGTTTTCATTGGACACATTTTTCCAAAGTTGCTCATATTAAAATGATTATGCAAAGCAGCCTTATCTTTACCCAAATGCCACAGATTTCTATTAACTGTTTAAACACAACTTCTGCTTATAGATTCTTTGGTGAGAAAGAGGAAAAAATTAGTCTCCTTGTGCCATTCAAATTTACAAGAGGTTACAGTTTTATAAAATTCATTTATTGATCCAAAAATGGATCATTTAGGTTAGTGAAATCAGTTAACTAACTTAACTTAGTACCTTAATGTTCTCATGAAGACTTTCCATGTACTTCACACTCTTACTGACTCGTTCTAGCAAGAAACATGACTGAACAGAGTTACAGAGACAGGTGATCCCGGCATAACAGAGACAGAGGTGCAATAAGTGATGCAGATACTGAGGGTGCTGAAATCATACAGAAACCCAGCATTGATAACAGATTTGACTCCAATCAAATACATCCAACAAGATCAACCCCAGTCAAACTCATGCTCTACAGAGACAGTCATCACAGACAGGTTTGGCCCTGGTCAAAACTGTTCCAGACAGAACTAAAAGACAGAAACAGCAAGTTTTGAGAAGCTGAAACACATCAAATTCTTCAGTTCTAAATGACCTTTGAGCTCCCCTCCAACATTATCTTGCTACTCTTGTTCAATATTTAGCTCCAAAAGATGTCAGTGTAAACAATAATAAGATCCTTCTTAATGTTCCTTACCAAATTGATTAAGTTGAGCTATTGTTGCTTTCGGCCTATGAAGCTTCAAGAAGTGATTGTGTGATTAAGAAAGTGTGAAAGTGTTCGCAACCTTGTATATGTTGATGTTCTTTACAGCGTCGGTCTGCACTTCCCAAGAGAAATACATTAAATGAATATTTTCTAAATGTCAAAGGGCCGACCCTTAAAGGATTCACACTTACTATGGCCGACCCTAAATTGTATTTATTATTTATTATTTATGTTTTCCTAAAAGGGGGCCGACCTAACTTGAAGAGGCGCCTCTCTTGCATAAATACAAGGTCTTCTTGTCATTGTTATTCATTCATTCCAATAAGAAGTTCGCACCTATTATCAGCAGATAAAGTTTGCATCATACAAGGAAAGTTCGCCATATATTCAAGAGCAGAAATTCGCATGAAGAGGAAGAACAGAAATCCAGATTCGCATTCCTAGAAGAAGTTCATACTTGAACAGCAGATCATCATTAATATAGCAGCAGACATAGTTCAAGGAAGAGCAGATATATTTGCATCTAAGTATTAAGGAAGAGTGCAAATTCATTAGCCATTGTTGGGCTGTGTTGTAAGCAGAATTCTGTCACTTATTATCATATATATAAGAGATATATTTGCTGGCTTTTTCTCCCTCAAGAGGAGGGTTTTCCCAGGGTATCTTGTTGTGTTCATTGTCTTATGTGTTGCATTTCTTTTGTTCAATTGATTATCTAATCTGATCTAAGAAACACTAACAGTATAGTGTTTCAACATTGCTGGTTGTACAAGATAAGTCCATGAAGGTCTCTATAAGGCAGTAAACCATTATAACAGCTCATAAGCTAGTGGCTTTACAGGGAGATCCCTCACTCTTCTGGAATTTGCTCGCATTTTGGGGTTCTCCAAGTCATCATATGCTGTCATCTTTTTCATTCTGATGTGTGTTTTATGCTCTACAATTGTTAATGCATGCTTCCTTTCATTGTTAAATTGCACTTAACAACATTAGACTTCATACATAAGGACTGTTTTTTCATAATCCACATATAGAACAGTAACTCTATCTAATCAATATACATTAAGGTTAAAAAAGGTTTCATTTTGGTGTATTATCTAGTGTACTGTACACACTAACTACAGATCATTTATTCATCCTCCAAGCTACTTTAACTTTTTTATATGAGCTGACCCAATCAGAAAGGGCATACCATTTGCAAGGTATGCAGAGGTGACACAGTTGGACTTCTAACATTTCCTCCTACAATTAGGTGCAATCATTGGATCACCTGGTCCACTTGGCCTCTAGTGAGTAGCATGTGTCCTCAGTTGTAGAATCTCTAAGCCTCAAACTCTAATGCACTAATAAGGATGGGTTAGTGTTTGGCACCTGCACCTCACCAAAACAAAACACCTATAGTTAATAGCCTATGTGAGGCACTTTATCTTTCACTACAAGTTGTTGATTCTAAATCCTTTAGATGCATCTCACATTTGACCTGTAAGGAATTAAATGTGATTGTTACAACTTTCAAGTGCAGATGTTAACTAGTGGTAATTTTAATGGCATCCTCCTTCAAGCTATTAATATTTCCTCTAAGTAGAAAATAAGGCAAGTAAAAGCAAATTCTGTAGTTTGTTTTATGTTCACCCAAAAGCCTCCTTCAAATTCTTATTTTAGTTCTATATTATTGGTTATTTGTTCTATTTTCCACTGAAAGCTAGTTAAAAATCTCATTTGTTCTACTAACTATACTTCACTTAGATAAGCTATTTTAACAGGCTGAGTAGTGGCCCATGTTGCAGTCCAGTAACCAAAATAGACTCGATCCAAATTATGAAATCTGCCCTTCATATCCTGAAAACATGAATCTCTAAGAAGGGACCATTTAAATTTTAAACCAACAATCAACGGCCTAAACTGCTGATATTCCTGAATACAAGTTCTGTTCCACTGAGGAAATCAAAAATACCTCAAATTCAACTTTGTAACACCGCCCTCATGTACCCTGATAAGTTCATTGTCTCAGATGGGGCCATTTAAATTTCAAACCAATTAATAGCATTTTTTGATATTTATCTAAATATAAAACATAACAATTAAACTGCTTCGCAACCTCAGGAAAATGCTTCCATATGCAGAGTATGCAAAAAAGCTTTGGCAAATGTGTCTTACCGAAAAAATATTTTATATGAAATTTAAACCACTGCAAACTTTAAAACCAAAACACTGCTTTGGCAAGTCAATGAGATGGGCTCAAGCAGTAAAACAATGGGGTTTTCATAGCAGAGCCACAGGTTCAAATCTTCATAAAATGCACTCATGTGTAGAAAAAAAACTAGGCCAGTTCCAAGTCCTAAGAGAATTGGACAGAATACACAATCCTTGGTCATGGTTGTCACTAAGCCCACGGCTACCCAAAGGGAGAAATTTAACTAGATATAAAAAATGACACCAACATTTAAATTAAAAACATGATTTGACAATTCAATTCAATGTGATGGGCTCAAATGGAAGTAAACCAATGGGACCTTCATACTGATGATGCTTTTTAAAATCCCCAAAAACTATGCCCATATATGAATTGGGTAATAGACACATGGAAATGGAGAAATACCCGTTATTCTAAAAGGAAAGGAGATTGAGGATGCAAAGGACACTCAGCTTTATGGCCTCAACCAATTTTAAGTTCCTTACCACCTTGACCTCTTCAACTTTCTCTGCCTCGATTAAAAGGTGCTCAACCAACAAGGGAGGTAATCTTTTGGCAAGCAAGTATCAAGGCAAGAGTATTCAATTGTGTAATGCCCCCTAATTAAATATATTTTTATTTTTGCTGTAGCAGTTTTTTCTTTCTCCTGTGATATTTTTAAAGGAGGATAATAAAGGGAGCACTTAAGGAGAATAATCAATAATATAAAAAACCTGAAATTTAATAGAGCTTAGTTTTAATGAAAAGTCAAAAGGCATGTAAATGAAGAGTTATGTCTATTAAAGGAAAAATTTAAAATCTATATAAGGAAAATAAACAAGAGGAAGGAGAGAGGAATTTTGGTGAAGACATTATATATATTTTTCCTTGTGAATTATTCAGCAACCCGAGGACGAAAACCCTAACTTAGACAGAAATTAAGAAACATTTCAAGACATTTATACAAGTGAGATAGCTGCAAATTGGAAGAAAGATTACAGGAGAGAATAAGCTTTATATTTTCAAAATTATATTATAAGCTTTAAATCCGAAACATATAATAATCAAAAATACAAGTTTTACAGATAAATTAAAATTTATAAATAATTATGCAAATATTATTGTGAGTGTGGGATATTTACTTAAGACAAAAATAAGGAATTTTGAAACGGGACATTAAAAGTTTATAAATCTACATCATTAGAGAAGACAATTTTGCAATGTCCACAATGGGAGGTTGAGCATGGCAAGCCACCCAATCAAAGAGAGAGAACTTCCCTCGAGCCCTCAATCAAGTGCCTTTGGGACCTTGTGCCAACATAAGGAGACTGGGATCTTGGGTGCTCGACCAGGGACTTTCCTCTCTTGACAAAAGTGGTTGTTCAGGCACTTGTTTGATGTTAGGCACTTTGGGTGCTCAGCCAAGAACATTTTAAGTAAACAAGAAAAGATAGGTTTAATAGATTGAAGCTATCATCCAATAGTGCAAGGAGAGGAGGCCAAGGAACACATAAGACCACTAGACTTCTCCCAATAGGGAAAGGGATTCTAAAGCTTAGGTAAAATGCATAAATGCCATTCCAATATCAAGAGAGGTAAGTTGTCAACCCTACTGTTTGAGTTCTCTTCTGATGGTTGAGCATGAAAATCAACTGACTTCCACTTTTGAGAATCTTGACATACCATTTGAGCACCTAAGGTCCCACGAGCTTCAAGGAGAGAAGAGCATTCAATTGATATCCATCTGAATCTCGATGATGCATACCTGTCTAGAACAAGGCTAGTTGCAATTCCTAGGTGATTTTGACAAAATCAATATCTTTCAATGCAAGTGGCAAGTAAGAAAAATATTTCTGTGGAAGAAGATTATTAATTTCTCCAAAGAACAAAAACCAGATATTGGTACACCTAAAAAGTAAACTACTAAAATTTTGTGATAATGAAAAAAGTTTTTAATCAAAGAATGCATATCAAGTCTGTCAATCATGTTGGCATCTAATGATCCAAAAATGGATCTGTTTCATCACCAAGATCAGTTGATCAAATTCAGTGACTGTTTTGGATGGAAATAGTTTTGGCCTCATGAATGGAATTGTCTTGCAGGGTCAAAAACTGTACTTTGATGGCACCCACAGTTGAACATTTTTACATGCTCAGTTTCCTCTCAAAAAGAGATGCACTTTCAGAAAGGTGGAACCTCATTTCGAATCTATATGCAAAAGTAATGGCTTTTGGAAGATGGAGGACAAGATCAGCACTGAAATGGCAATTCCATTTCTGTCATGTGGTATTTAACAACCACTGGTTCCATCAGGGTGTGATTCATAATCGACAGGGTGGTTTGACAACTGCCAGTCTGATGAAAGGGACAGTTTTGTCCAGATTGAAAATGCAAAAAGAGGAAGTGACAGGGAAGTATTTTGTCTTCAAATTCTCATCATTTGGGCTTCCAATTCAAGCCCAGAACATGTCCCAAAGGGCCATGTTGTATTTCCCATGAAGGGGAAATCGATGGGAAGTGTGAGAGTCAGTAACTGATCTTAGGAGCAGAACACTAAAAGTTCTTGCTAGTTATATGCCCAAGAAACCTAAGATTATAATTGTTTAACAAGGAGGCCAATTGACCTTGCTCTTATTAGAGGTTTTCCTCCCAGAATCTAGGTTTCTCCAGGGTTACTCCTTGTGTCTTCCATTCTTTTAGTTGCTAGCTATTGTTCATTCATGTTCAGTTGTTTGTTTGAATCCTTAAAATGCTTTAGTACTTCAATTCTTAGAACATCCATCCTGATTTACACATCCTCTAGGCAGAAGATTTCTATGGAAGGAGAAAATTAAATTTACCATACCAAGAAATATGATTTATCATACACCTAAATCACAAGCATAATGCAAGAAACTGATAGCATTGCTCGGAATAGTTTTTCATTTTTGAACTGAAGCAATGCATAGATATTCCTCCCTCTCGTTCATTGGTGTTCAGTTGTTTGTTTGAATCCTTAAAATGCTTCAGTACTTCAATTCTTAGAACATCTGTCTTAACTTACACATCATCTAAGCAGAATATTTCTACACAAGGAAATTGAGTTCACCAAACCAAAACAATAGATTTCAATACACTTAAATAACAAACGTAATGTATTTTGGACATAGAATGCAGTGGTAAATGCTGCCCATAAGAATGAAGTTCCAGGTTCAAACCCCACAGGTGCCCCTCACACGGAGATTGTTGGAAAAATGAGGAGAAGCACTTGAATACACTGCAAATTGTAATGTAATGTATACTAGTGGATTCCAGCTTCCACTTCTCTCTCCAGATTAAAAAAAATGGGGGCATGGGATTTGTCTTCACCCTATTCACACGGAGATTGTTGGAAAAATGAGGAGAAGCACTTGAATACACTGCAAATTGTAATGTAATGTATACTAGTAGATTCCAGCTTCCACTTCTCTCTCCAGATTAAAAAAATGGGGGCATGGGATTTGTCTTCAACCATCCCATTCTATTCAAAATATTAAAATAAACAACAACATTAGAGATTACAAAAATTACATGAAATGGAAGGGGAAAATGATAGAAAGGTACCCGTCCATCCTAGTGACAAAAAAAATCCAGGCAAGGAGGAAATTAAATATTTGTACCAAAATTAATGGAAAAAAAAATGAAATAATGAAATAGCAACCCCTCCATCCCAAAAGCATCTCAACAGAAAATGTCTATGCAAGGAGGAAATTGAACTCACCAGATTTTAGTACACCTAAATAACAAACATAATGTCAGAAATGGAAATTGTGTGAAAATAATGAAAAGAAAGACTTAGTTTAAGAATAGATATCCCTCCATCCTAGTGTCCATCCTAGTGGGATCCAAACAGAAAATCTCTAGGAAAAATTTACCAAATTTTGATAAATCCAAATAAAAAATATAGAATGAGAAACTGCTAAAACTGCATCAAATGGAACACAAAAGTAGAATTGTAAATGATGCAAACCAAACACAGTGAATCTAAACAACCCACACAGTTGACCCAGAGCAACATTGCAAACAGACTACCATAAAAATTGAAAATTAAAAGAATGGGCAAAGATTCTTGCAGGCAAAAATAAAATAAAAAATATTGCAGGCCCCAATGAAATTAAGTAAAAAGAAAATATCCCTCCATCCTGAAGGCATATATAAGCAGATAATCTAGGCAAACTTTATTAGACTTTGACAAACCTAAATAACAAACCTAGAGTCGAATAAATTGCTAAACTGCATCAACTAGGATGCATAAATAAAATTAGAAAAGCTAGAAATCAACACTGCAAATCTAAAAAGAAAAAATCCTTCCACTATGGGGGATTTTGACACACCTTAATAACAAACTTAAGGTCTAATAAACTGCTAAACAAATAGGACGCAAAAAATCAATCAAAAACACTAGAAAACAGCATTGCAAACCTAAACAACGTACACAGATGATCCTAGAAAACCTATGCAGTTGATTCAAGAAGAACAATGCAAAAAACCTACCTTCAAATTACAACAATTGAAGTGAAGAAATATTGCAGGCTCTGCTCAAAACTACAGTTTGAATGAAATATTAATAAAATGGATGTGAAAATATTACATGTCCTGCTGAAAACTAATCTTGAAAGAAAAAATTAAAAGAATTGAAGTGAAGAAATATTACAGGCGCCACTGAAAATTAATCTAAAAATCAAAAATTAAAAGAACTGAAGTGCAAAAGCTTTCAGGCCTGCTGAAAACTACTACTTAAAGAAAAAATTGAAAGAATTGAAGTCAAAAAGCATTACAGGCCCTAACGAAAACAAGTCTTAAAATTAAAAATTAAAAAAATTGAAGTGATGAAATCTTACAGGCCCTGCTGATCTTGAGCAGCCTGATAGAGAGCCGCGTCGTGGTGTAGACGGCAACGGCTGCCTGTGATTTGGAGGCTTTGCTGGGGATCCCCTCGCCGTTTCGCCAGAAAAACCGCACGGCGCTGCGCGCGCCTGCGGGCGGCGTCCATCATGTCATGGACTTTTCTTTCTGATCTCCTGGCTTCGTGCCACATCGTTTCGAAACTCGAAACTGCGATATTGGGGAGGAAATAAGTAAATTTGGTATCAGATTATGTGCTGTGAGACTCGACTCAGCGATCTCATAGAATATAATTATTAGGTTAAAACAGAGCCATTGTGGATTGTTGCAGAGAAACCTCGGGGGTTCCGTGGAAAAAAATGGATGCCATAGAAGACTAATGAAGCGGAATAAGAAAAAGTAAAATTTATGTCAATTGCCGTGTTTAAATTAATCGTAGGGAGTTAATTGATTAATATGATGTTGAAGGTTCTAGTAATAAAAAGGCTCAGATATGTTGAAGGTTGGAGCGATGCATGTTTTTACCGTAGAACTTTCTCATAAATTAAATATGAGCAAAAATAACTTCACCCAATTCTAAGGATAGACATGAAATTTTGAAGAAAAAAAGTTAAAAAGATGGCAAGACCAAGATTTTTTAATTTTTCTAAAGATCATGTATTAAGGGGAGAACAACCAGAACACATCCTAAAACAAAGAGAAGGGTTAAAAAATTATAGCATATCTACAATACTTACAAAAGTGGAGCCTTGCTCTAAAAAAGGAAACAAATAAAAAAAAACAAATGTATATAAGTAGAGTGGGTGAATGTTATAATCAAACATCAAAAATATGATTAAATTTTTGTAGTCAAATAAAATAATTATCTTTAAATCATTATAGTAACTAAAAAGTAGGGCAATCATATTACAAATGTAAAAAAAAAAGGAATTTTAGATCATTATAGTAATTAAGAAGTAAGGCAATTGTATTGCAAATGTAATAAAAAAAAAAGATATTGGTTGAAAAGACAAACATTGGAGTAGAAGTTGGTAAGTAACTTGAATTTGATTTGATTCTATTTGACTATTTTTAATAAGTATTGTGTGGTTGTAAAATATGTCATGTAATGTTAGTTATAACAAATCAAACACACCTTCATGAAATGTATTATATAAAAGGAAATCGAAATGGTAGAAATAAAAGTTACGACTATCCTCTTAATTCATCCCATGGTTCTCTAAACTCAAGGAACCCTGCAAAATCATGCCCTCAAATCTTATTAGCCCTGCACATGAACCTGCATAAGATTGACAACTTAAGCTATGAGATGCTATTATGAAAGTCTACATGTCTATATTTTTGGCTTCTCAATATTTGATGCTTGAAGATTAAATGATCCTATGATGAGATGATGATAAAATCTAGATGTTGAGATGGAGGATGATAATCTAATGGAAATGCTAAAAGAAAGATGAAATGAACTAAGTTATCCAAAATAAAATTGTCATTATAACACTATATGAACTAAAAATGCAAGACTAAGCTAACAAACTCTCCAAATTCTGTTACAAATGCACTAAAATTCAGTAGCATAAACTTATCCAAATCTTCAGGTTGAAAATTTGTAGCAAAGAGTCCTATTTATAGATTTTCTAAGGCTCAAGGTGATGTGGCAACAATGGACGGTTGGGATTGCGATCCTGCGGCATCAACGGTGGAGCATCAGGAGATTAGAGGGAATCAAGGAAATGGTTCCCTTTAACAAGGCAAATTGCCAAGTGTTAAAAGGAATCACAAAGAAGGAGGAGCCATGTGTCTCAGTTAGTTCCAAATTTGTTGCAAATTTGTTGAAGATATTTCATATTTTCCAATTTATAAAATTCATTTTTGTGAGACACATGATGAGGTGGTAGGTGAGTTGGAAGTGGTTAGAGGAAGTATGTAGAAATGTGTTTAAATTGAATTAAAAATTCAATTTAAAAGAAGATGGTAAATTAGCAAGATGTCAAATTAATTTATTTGTGCATTTTAACCAATTTTAGAAGAATGTGTTAATTTGAATTTAAAAATTCAAATTTAAGAGGAAGAGGGAAAATCAATTAAATAACAAATTGATTTAATTTGTCCATTTAACTAATTTAGAAAGAAAGTGAATTTTGGAAAAGAAGAATTAGAATATGAACCATATAAATAAATTATAGAGAAATTAAGAATATTAATCAAATAGCAAGTATTTAATTAATATAATGCTCTAGACCATTTTTGTGTGCATACATTTTGCCCCTCTTTGAAGTGATGTGCACAACCGCATTGCTTCAAAGAATAAATTTTCCTAACCGCAAAAATAAAAAAATTCGACATGCCCCAAATTCTAATTTTGCAACGATGATAAAAGGATGCCCCCTCGGGAGATAAATCAGGGATTTTTGAATTTTTGATGTTTTTGAAAAAAATTGATGATTTAAATGATTTTTTGATGATGTGTTGATGATCGATAGATTTGATAAGGATGACCTAATTTATCTCCTGAAAATTAGAAGAGTTTCGCCACACTGCTAATTAGTTAATGAAAAGACTCCTTTGAAAAATTAAATAGAATGCCACCATAATTACCCCTTAATTAACCTTTAAAAGGGTAAAAGATAAGTTCATTTGTAACCTAAGCATTTTGAAAACTGAGAGCCTGCAAAGCAAAGATGGATGGAATTCCATGCCACACACACCGATTCGAGCGAGTTCGCCACCACCAATGTCCAGCCACGTATGGACCTCCGGTATGTACCCCGAAAACCTCTTTTTGAATTTTGAAATTTTGATTTTTCTCACTTTATTTCCTTTAGAAATTTTGAATTATTCCAACGTTTTAGTGCATAAGGTAGGTGAATTAGCGCATAGAGTACCCGCTTCAACGCATAGGAAGCTTGTAATAGTGCATCATGTTAGGTTAGGACCCCGTAATTAGATTAGCGCATCTGGAACCTGCTTTAGTGCATTAGGTCCATAGATTAGCTCATCCAACAATTAGCGCATCCATAGGATAGAGTCGCGCATAGGTTTGATAAAGTAGCGCATCTGGGAAATGGTGCATTAGGACTCTGTTTCGGCACATAAAATCCATTTTTCAGTGCATCAATAAAATAGCGCATTAGGACTCTACTCCAGCGTATCCAGCTGTTTTTCTAGCACATCTAGTGAATCAGCGCATAGAAACCCTATTTTAGCGCATCTAGCCAAAATTGATGTTTTTGATGAATTCCTCTTAGATTTTGGTGATTGATGATCATCCTCATGATAAGCGAGGAACAATGATTAGGATAGATTGATTAATTGATTGATTGATGACCATCCTCATGATAGGCAAGGAACAATGAATAGGATAGGTTGATGTTGATCGATCTCATGATGAATGAGAATCGAGTAATAGGATAGGTGCTCCTCGAGATTTGATCAGAAGCTCACGTGACCTGATTTGATTAGATGATGTTCTTGATTGATAAGTTGATTGAATGATTTGTTGACTTGATGTTTGATTTGATTCTAAGAGGGTGGCTTAGGGAACTTTCAGGTTTGCGAGCACTTTCCAAAGACATGGGATATGATCCCACAGTTGAATCCGGCAGATCTTTCCATTATAGATCAGTGTGATTTAACTTCGTTGATAGATATGCCCCAGTACCGGATTAACCGGGGGCTGCTGACAGCACTTGCAAAGAGGTGGCATAGCAACCACAACACTTTTCACTTGTCGACGAGAGAGATGACAGTTACCCTGAAGGATGTTTATCGGATACTGAGGATACCAGTTGTGGGGACCCTGATTATGTACGATGTTGAGGAGCAGGGAGGGACAGATGCCCTACGATAGATGTTTCATGATGGCAGACTTACAAGATATGAGATATCCTGGCAGGAGTTGATTGCTACCGGGCAGGCTTTACCCTGTGTTCTAGCAGGTTTCGTTGGAGAATTTTTTTGCCTCGATCGTAGGTCAAAGGGCCTTTTAGTTGGCTGGGGTCGATTGCCAGAGGGAATGATTGCCCATGGTATGAGGTATGTTTAGGGTTCGTGCATGTTAGCACACTTGTATCATGACCTGCACCAAGTGGTGTATCTTCAAGCAAGTAGTTTGTCAACAAGGTGCACACTATTACAACTCGAGGCCTGGGAGCATATTGTGATCACACAGGTAGTGGGAGGCAGGGCGTGGCCAGCAGGACAAACATACGTTTTTGGGTACACAGGGTCACTTGTCCAGCATAAGCTAGGCAAGTTGGAGTATTGGAGGCGGTCGTATTTGGATTGTGAGGCCTGGGCAGAGGATGGTACCGAGTTGTCTTTCACTTTTTACAGTAGATATCTGATTGGGTGGATACCCTACATTATTGAGAGGTTCACAGTATGGTTGGATTCAGGGGATGCCGCAGGGGGTAGCACATTATGCGCGACGTAGGCAAGATATACCAGAGTGGGGGGCAGCCCTCGATTATGATGTCGTGTGTACAAAGTACTATGGCATGCAACCCATATTTTAGTAATATCATCTAGAGGTTGTGGATGCTTAGATGACAACAGACTATGCGGAGTATTTTCACACTCATCCATTTCTATGGATTTCTAGTCCTGATGAGCCTGCACCAATTCTGGAGGTGGGGAGGAGAGCAAGGCCAGTGGTGCAGTCCAGAGGTAGAGATGGAGGAGGAGGGGGAGGTGATGATGGAGGAGGTGGTGGTGATGACGAAGGGGATGATGGAGGAGGTGGGGGTGGTGATGGAGGAGGTGGTGGGGGTGGTGGACCAGACTTTGGGGTCATCCCCAAGAGGCGAAGGTCGGGACCAGGCGAGTAGCTACCATTGATAGTGTGGATGCCCTCGCAAAGATAGCAGACATAGATTGTCGGCTACAGGATCAGGTTTAGGCATTACAGACACAGGTCCAAACACTTCAAGGACAGCTTGCCTAGGCCCAGGCATAGATTCAAGCACAAGCTCCAACACAAGAGCAGATCCAAGGATAGATGGTATAGCTACATGCCCAAGTAACGACACTTACTATAAAGAGAGATGCTACCAGGAGGTAGGCAGAGCAGGCTGCGATTGTGGCTGATAGGGTACATACTGCAGCTCAGGGTACAGGTACCGTCGATCTGGTTAGAGAGCTTAGAGAGTTTACCAAGGAGATGAAATACTATAGAGGCCGATATCATGAGGTTGTACCTGCAGCACAACGAGTTAGCTATGCTAGATCCAGATCTGGACGCTTGCACTCACATACTACCAACAGAGGGGTCACACAACCACTTTCGCCAGGTGGACCTCCACTGGGGACAGGACCATCAGGGGTAGGGTCATCGAGGGTTGGATAGAGACCGGCCACATCAGGTGACAACACCACAAGATCTCCAAGACATACTTGATTTTATACTTTGATTTAGAGACTCGACCTTGTGCCACATTTTTGATGTATCTCTTTCTTAGTTTATATCATTGTATACTTGACATATTTGTACGAGGTTATATGATATGTTGCAGTGTTCGATGATCTTATGTCTTGTGATGTTTTATTATGAATGGATGCATTTAATTTGTGTTATATATGAGTATGTCATGTTCTATATGATTATGTTGTGAATGCATGTATGGATGGTGATGCTTTTATTATGTTTATGAATGATGCATTTATGAGATGTATGATATGGATGCAAATGGTTTTATTATGTTTATGAATGATGCATTTATGAGATGTATAATATGGATGCAAATGGTTTTATTATGTTTATGAATGATGCATTTATGAGATGTATGATATGGATGTAAATGACATGAAATGTGATTTTTGTAATTTTTTATATGTATATATCGATGTATGGATGCAAATGGTTTTATTATGAACCTGTAGATGGATGATTATGTGAACGGATATGGATACAAATGCGATACATGCAGATGTATGAATGTATGAATTTATGTTATGATGCAAATAAAATGTAATGCAATTTTCTATGTTTTTGGTATTTTCTATGCAAATATGTGAAATGGATTATGATGAATGCAAATGGATTACGATGTTGAATGATCTTATGATGTTATTATGAATGAATGGATATGGATGAATTATGAATGAATTAATGCATTTATTATGACCTTGATGTGATGATATGAATTATGAACGATGATAGTTTAATGCTTTGTTTTTGGAATTTTTCAAATGCAAATATTATAATGAATGTATGAATGATTTGTGATAGTGAATGTATGATAACGCTTTCTAATGAAATGGGATGAAAATGTCAATGCAAATGAATGATTTTATTTTTGTTATGTCAAGTATACTCAACCCCGTAGAAAGAAACAACATCAACCTTGAGGATGACCAGTTTAGAAAATCTATAATGCAAATGCAGATTAAAATGAAATGCAATTCTATCTATGCAATGTTGTCAATCTTATTCGTTGTGCATATTGTCATCATTGAGTGTTTTATTATGTTGAAATTTGGTACAAACATCGATGGTATAAGTTAGACCATGATGACCTAAGTAGAACTTCCATACAACTTCTGTTGAGATTTGATAATGCAAGATAACACAAGCATCTAGGTATAATTAGACCAAGATGACCCGAGTGTCACTTGTGTAAATAGACAAGAGTTAATCATGTTCCTATGCAAATTTAGAATGTCATTAATGATACTTTGTAGAGCATGTCCCACGACAATTTGCACAGTATTAATGATTGACTCACAAGTAGCAGACAAAGAAAAATATCATTATTGATCATAGTGCCTCTAGTTTGTGACATCATGAAGGTACTCCCGAGAATTGATAACAACAATCAAGATACACTAATTGAACATTTGTGCTAAAGTGTTCCGACTATGATTCAAAAGAGCATCCTTCAGTGATGGTCGATTTGATTTGGGTGTTTTGATGTTTTGATTTGATTTGCATGATTGACTGGATTGATTAATGTTTGATGCTCAAATTTTGATGGCTATAGTGATTGTTGTTTTGATGTTGCAGTTTGTTGATTGCTTGCTTGTTGATTTAAGCTCAACGATGATTTGCCCCCAGTGAGAACAAACCAGACTTTATTATAGATATGTATAATGAAAACCACACCAAGGTGGCAAAAACATGTTAGCTGAATATGGACATGAAACTTGTTGTAAGATAGTCATGAATGCGCAATGGTGGCAAAAGCGGACAATCAAGACACATTCGAATAGACGGAGAAGCCATCCCATCACAAATAGCACCTTTTTACCAGGTTTTCACCACTTGTTTTTATTGCACTTTTCAAATTTTATGATTTTTTTTGTTGTTACCAAGACGCTTGTTTGCTAGGTTTTCATCAAGGCAACCATTTTTTTATTTTCACTTCTTTTTTTTTGTATTTTGAATTTTTCAGGACTTTTTTTGCTTTTTATGATTTTTTTCAAGACTTTTTTCTGCTTTTATGATTTTTTCAGGACTTTTAACATGCATTGGATGCATCGAGTATAGAAAATTTTCAAATGAAGGTTATTCATTGGTTCTTCAAACAGATCCCCCTCAGGTTTAGATAACTAATATGCTCTCAATCCAAAGAGTGATACCATAACAAAGGGACCTAACCAATTAGGTTTAAATTTTCCTTTCTTTTCTTGGTTCTACTGATTACGAGGATTCTCTTTCAATACCAGATCACCTACTTGAAATGTCCTAGGTTTGATTTTGTGATTGTAGCTTCAAGACATTCTCTACTGATAGACTTTCAGGTGATCCACTGCAAGTTGACGATGTTCATCCAACAATTCTAGCTCATGTAGTCTAAACACACGGTAATATTTATCTACAATGAGACCTTTCAAGGATACCCAGAGTGAAGGTATCCCAACCTCAATTGGCAAGACAACTTCACATCCATAGACAAGTGCATATGGTGTGGCTCTCGTGGGTGTTCGGATGCTTGTATGATAGGCCCACAAAACAGGGTTCAGTTGAACATGCTAGTCATGTCCAGCACCGTTGACGGTTTTCTTTAATATTTTTAGAATAGTTTTGTTTGAGGCCTCAGCTTGGCTATTTCCCTGAGGATAATAAGGTGTAGAAAATCGATGTTGGATATGGAATCTCTCGCAGAGTTCTTGCACATCTCGATTCTTAAAAGATCTTCCATTATCAGTGATAATGGATTGAGGGATACCATATCTGCAAATGATGTAGTTTAGGATGAATGAAGAGATTTTCTTCCTTATGATGGTGATTAGAGGCACAACTTCAACCCACTTTGTGAAGTACTTTGTGGCCGTGATAATAAACTTATGTCCATTGGATGAGGGTGGATGAATTTTTCCTACAAGATCCAACCCCCATTGACAAAATGGCCATGTTGATGCAAAGGGTTGCAATTCTTGTGTCGGTGCGTGAATAAGATTACCGTGTATCTGACATTTTTGACATGTCTTGACAAATTGAAAGGCCTCTCTCTCTATAGTTGACCAGTAATATCTCAGATGGAGGAGTTTCTTAGCGAGGGTTAAACCACTTGAATGAGTGTCGCAAATACCATCATGGACCTCGCTTAAAGCTATTTCAGACTCGTCACTTTCTAGACATCATAAGAGAGTTCCATCAAGACCTTGTCGATAAAGTACATCCGCTATAAGGGTATGACGGGCAAATTGGTGGATGAAATTTCATTTCTAGTTGGGAGAAAGATCGGGAGGAAGGGTATTATTTTTTAGGTAAGCGTAGATCTTTCCATAGATAGAGGTATTGGCATCGTCTAGGTGCCAAATAAGGTGGGACTCAGAGTCATCGTAGGTGGGGGTAAACAGTTGCTCCACCATGAACTTGTAATGACCTCGTTTCTCTAGAATCTGTAGCAAAGAAGCAATAGTGGCCATGGCATCAACAACTTTGTTGTCACTCCTTGGAATTTGACCAAATTTGATGTCAACAAAATATTGCTTAAAGTCATCAATCATTCTCTTATAGGGAATTAGTTTATCATCCTTGGTTTGGTAGTCATTGTTGACCTGATTAATTACTAGTTGAGGATCCCCATAAACCCGAAGCTCTGTAATTATCCATTCCACAACTATCTTGATCCCGATAATGAGTGCTTCATATTCGGTTGTATTGTTGGTACAAGGAAACATCAAGTGATAGGATTTTGGAATGGTGTTCCCTAGGGGAGTGATAAATAGGATTCCTGCTCCTGATCCATGTTGAGTGAAGGAACCATCAAAGTATAACACCCATTGTTTTGTTGTTACTGTTAGGACATCTGCATCTAGAAATTCAATATGGAGGGGATGATCGTCATGAAGTGGTGCCTCAACTAGTTGATCGGCGATGGCTCTCTTGTTGACATATTGGATGTCAAACTCACTGAGTATCATTACCCACTTGGCCAGTCTTCCTATCAAATTTGCTTTACTTAAGAGATACTTTAGTGGATCTATCTTGGTTATGAGCTTGATTGTGTGAGTCAACATATAGTGTCACAATTGTTGAGTAGAAAACACTACAGCTAGACAAGCTTTCTCAACGGAGGTATAATTGATCTCATATCCATTCAAGGTTCTACTGATGTAATAGATTGCTCTCTCCTTCCTCGTGGAATCTTCTTGTGCCAACAAGGCTCCCAATGATTGGTTAGTAGTGGTGATGTACAATAAAAGAGGCTTCCCTTCTACTGGAGGTGCTAGAATAGGTGGACTTATCAAGTATTATTTTAGTTGGTTGAAAGCAGCTTCACACTTCTCATCCCATTGAAAAGAAACATTCTTGTGTAGGAGATGAGTGAAAGGCTGAGTATTGTCAGCTAGTTGCAAGATAAATCTTTTGATGGATCAAAATCTACCTTGGAGGGATCCTAACTGACTGATGTTTTTTGGGGGAAGCTATATACCTTTCACCCTGGCAGGGTCCACCTCAATGCCCTTTATTGAAACTATATACCCAAGTAGCTTTGTTGACGTTACCCCAAATACACATTTCTTTGGATTTAGACGCACATTAAACTTCTCTAGATGGGTGAACAATCTCTCTAATATTTCTAGATGTCCTTCTCTGGTGTACGATTTTGCCAACAAGTCATCCACATAGTCTTCCATGAAAGTATACATCATGTTATGGAAGATGGTTGTCATAGCTCTCTGATATGTGGCCCTTGCATTTTTCAACCCAAAGGGCATGACGTTCCAACATAAGGTTCCCCATGGACACACGAAGGCTGTCTTATCTTGATCTTCAGGAGCTATCTTGATTTGGTTATATCAAAAAAATTCATCCATTAGTGATAACATGTCATGTCCTACTGTTAAGTCCACAATGATGTCGATATTTAGCAAGGGGAAATCATCTTTCGGGCAAGCCTTATTGAGATCTCTAAAGTCGGTGCAAATCCTTATGTTGCCATCAGGTTTGGAGACAGGTACAACATTAGATATCCACTCTGCATAGTCAATAGGCCTGATGAATCTAACATCCAATAACTTTTTTAGTTCAGCCTTCACCAGCAATGCAATATGAGGATGCATCTTTCTCAACTTTTGTTTAACTGGCTTGATTCCTGAAGGAAGAGACAAATGATGCATGATGAGGTCTAGATCTATCCCTGGCATGTCAGCATAAGACCAGGTAAAATTGAATTGTCACTCCTCAAATAATTTGACAAAGTTGGGCTTTTCATGTTTTGTGAATGATTATGCCAAATGAAGAGTTCTTACTGTTTCTGCAATGTCGACATTGATGGACTGTGTTGGTTCGATCAAAACTTTCGATCTCTCTTGGAAGTGTTCTGGGAGAGTGTCAAATTTCCCATCCTTCGGTGCCTTAGAG
Source organism: Sequoiadendron giganteum (assembly GCA_007115665.2). NCBI lineage: Eukaryota > Viridiplantae > Streptophyta > Pinopsida > Cupressales > Cupressaceae > Sequoiadendron > Sequoiadendron giganteum. The sequence goes on from CM021107.1 coordinate 615,868,593, forward strand.
AGGTTTTCATTATCGGATGCACTCTTTATTTTTACTATTTCCTTATCTGATACTGCCATAGAATGGTTTTCACCATCAAATCTTTCTTTTGTTTCATTTATTTTGTAATTGAGAAATTTGACACTCTCCTATTGTGAATCTTCGCTATGATGTTCAATGGTGGAGATTGTTTTGGGATTACCAGCACAGAGGAAGTTCACGATGGCCTCATCGTTCAAAAAAGTGGGGATATTGATAGGTTCAATTTGGTCCCAATCTATTAATTCAGGATGCAATAATGGTAGAGTGTCGTCAGATGGGTTTAAGCCAGAGGACGTAAGGGTCCTAATGGAAATGTTATCATCAAATAATACTATGGCCAAATCAAGGTCTATGATGTTGTTCTCTTCTGAATGATCTGTCTCACTATGAGTTTAATTATCTTCACTTGAACCATCGATATCGTGTGATCCTAATTCAAGTGGTCTAAGTCCTAAGCCTTATCCCTCCTCGAGTGTGGGAGTATACTTATGTATCACATCAATATCCTTATCGTGGCATGATTCTTCTAACAATGAATCCCATTCATATTTATTGGAATCAGACTCATAAACATCACTCGCTTGTAGTTGTAGAATTTGTTCAACAAATTTCTGTTTTGGGTCTTCCTTTGTTTCTTCCTTCTATTTATGTTCCCTGTACCCCAACCCAGTTTTTTCCTTTGGATTGGTTATGATGGGTTGGATAGGTTCTATGATACCCTCTTTTCTTTTTCCAATAGGTCCCTATCCATCATAACCCATCTTCTCCAGGATTGAGAACCCTTTTCCATACTGAGTAGTTTGGACATTTGTTGTTGTTGTTTGGGAATCAGCCTCATCTTTGTATAGCCAATTCAAGATATTTGTCTTTAGATTCTTCCTGTTGAGAGCTCTATTTTATGAATCGACCATAAAAAAGGATGACCGGCTGGGAGGATGATGAGGTCGATGGTTGACCATATGATTTTGGTGACATTAACTGCAAGAGGTAGAGGGATTGTTCAATGGAGTATTCACAAACACCCTTATCCCAAATATGTCTTGTAATGTCAGTTATAACAAATCAAACACACCTTCATGAAATGCATTAAATAAAAGGAAATCAAAATGACAGAAATAAAAGTTACAACTATCCTCTTAATTCATCCCATGGTTCTCTAAACTCAAGAAACCCTACAAAATCATGCTCTTAGATCTTATTAGTCCTGCACATGAACCTGCATAAGATTGACAACTTAAGCTACGAGGTGCTATAATGAAAGTCTACATGTCTATATTTTTGGCTTCTCAATATTTGATGCTTGAAGATTAAATGGTCCTATGATGAGATGATGATAAAATCTATATTATGAGATGGAGGATGATAATCTAATGGAAATGCTAAAAGAAAGATGAAATGAACTAAGTTATCCAAAATAAAATTGCCATTATAACACTATATGAACTAAAAATGCAAGACTAAGCTAACAAACTCTCCAAATTCTCTCACAAATGCATTAAAATTCAATAGCATAAGCTTATCCAAATATTCATGTTGAAAATTTGTAGCAAAGAGTCATATTTATATATTTTCTAAGGCGCAAGGTGATGTGGCAACAATGGACGGTCAGGATTGCGATTCTGCAACATCAACGGTGGAGCATCAAAAGGTTAGAGGGAATCAGGGAAATAGTTCCCTTTAACAAGGCAAATTGCCAAGTGTTAAAAGGAATCACAGAGAAGGAGGAGCCATGTGTCTCGGTTAGTTCCGAATTTGTTACAAATTTGTTGAAGATATTTCATATTTTCCAATTTATAAAATTTATTTTTGTGAGACACATGATGAGGTGGCAAGTGAGTTGGAAGTGGTTAGATGAAGTATGTAGAAATGTGCTTAAATTGAATTAAAAATTTAATTTAAAAGAAGATGGTAAATTAGCAAGATGCCAGATTAATTCATTTCTGCATTTTAACCAATTTTAGAAGAATATGCTAATTTGAATTTAAAAATTCAAATTTAAGAGGAAGAGGGAAAATCAATTAAATAGCAAATTGATTTAATTTGTCTATTTAACTAATTTAGAAAGAAAGTGAATTTTGGAAAAGAAGAATTAGAATGTGAACCATATAAATAAATTTGACAATTTATTTATAATAGTAGAGGAATTAAGAATATTAATCAAATAGCAAGTATTTAATTAATATAATGCTCTAGACCATTTTTGTGTGCATACAAGTATATTACCCATTTGTTATCTTAATGTCAAATATATGGGTGTTGGACTAGTTTAGTTCCATGAGTGTAAAAATAGCTCCAGTATTTTTTAATTTAAATTTAATTTTGAGCCCCCATTAATTACATCCAACCACCCATTATGAGATGAGATAAGCCCAAAAATTATTAAATTGTTTGCTAAGGTATTGCATTTAAGGATAAAACCTAATTTATTATTACACATCTAAGCATTCCAAAAATCTAAGAGCTCTTGCTTCCAACTTGCACATCACATAGAGAGTACATCATAGACCATCATTTGCTTAAATCAAAATTTAGGCATCATTACATGTTTTTGTGTTGTTTTCAATGTTTGTTTTATTTTATTAAATCAATATAGGGGTGCATCTATTGGTGCTTCAAATTGTTCCTTATGATTCTATAGAATGCACACTAAAAGCTTAAACCTAAGAAATATGACTAGATAAATAATTAGCTAAGTTTTATAATCAAATCAAAAGTAATTTGGACCAATTGACAAGAGTAGGTAGATACACATTTTCTATACTTTAAACTCTACAAGACTTAGAAGAGTGTTCCCTTTTGATATCATGAGATAATTTATTGAAATGACAAAAATAAGCAAATGTTAAATATATTTTGAACTTCACATAAAATAATAGAAATATTGTAATATATTCATAAACGATCAAACCCTTAGAGAAACACCATACAATATCCACTTTGAGGGGATAACCCTCCTATAGAACAAAAACTCCAATTACAATACTCAAGATTGATGGTTTATGCTTGGCAAGCCTTTACAATGTAAATAAAGTCATGTTAAAGACTATTACTATTCCATACATGTAGGATAAATTATTTTATCCTAATTAACTAGTGGGATGACTTGAAAATCATATGCACCCATCCCGTTATTTATTAGTACCACATTTATTTGATACTACTAGTACATTTTAATACCATATATCTAGGTACATTACATTTTCTCACCTGCCATGTTGCATCCTTGAAACATGGGAAGAAATACATAACAATCAACTACATGGTATTATAATTTCTTAAATTTGTATCCCATGCAATTTCCTATTAATTTACCTTCATTTTAGCCTTACAAGTCCAATAATGTAAAAACTTGTCACTTTTGCTCTATTTTTTCCACATGTCCCTGTCATCTAGCATCAATGAAGGGAATTTTTATAATAGGCACACTTGTTGCGAGGACGAACTTACACATTGTGCTAGCGTCTTGACAAGATTCCTGCATCAAGAAGCTATAAAAATGTTACATTTCTTGGCCACCTGTGAACATAACGTCCCCCTACCAAATCTTGACCATCGGGAATGACTATTTGCCTCCAATTTGTCCATTTGAACTCAAATTTTTCATTCTCTCAAGCTCTCTCTCAATTATATCACTCATTCTCACTCTCTAGCACTTCTTTTGGCTTCATTCTTGCTCTCTCTTATTGCTACCAGCTCCATACTTTCTTTCTATAGTCTCTCTTTTCTTCAACACCATTGTTATTGTAGGTTCATGAAGCTCTACCTCCTTGGAATGGTGATATTGTTCTTCTTATTCCTCTATTGGCCTTGAGTGCTTGTAGAAAGGAAGGTGATATTGTGTTTATTTGATTATTTGCATGATCATTCTTGTAGAGTAACCTCTAGGTTGTCGTTTCTCTCTACTATATTGTGTCTTTTTTATCTACTTCTTTATCACTTTTCTACAATCTCGTGCTCTATTGGTTGTCCTTGGAGGTGGGAACACCGAACAGGGGTTTGATTCAGGCAAACCTCAAAACATAGCCCCAACATTTTTCTTGTTACCATGCGTAGGTGTTATTTGTTTGTTTGTAGCTAGTTGGATAACTAGACCTTGAGTAAGTTGGCATTCTTCTTCTTTCTTTATCATTTCACTATTAGAGTAGCTTTCATAGTATTCTTCTTGTTATACTTTGCATTTTTTGTACATTTTTATCAAATCGTAAAACCATAGCATTTGGGTTATCAATAGACTTTGTGTGTTTCTAGCTGCTACTTGACCCTCTATTTGTATAGGACACCAACACGATGTGCCGAAGTCCAATCCCCATGGTATTATCCTTTGGTAGAGAGCCGCTTGGTCTATAGTTTGAGACCTCTATGGTCGACTCACCTAGTTCCAGAAAACATCTATCATAAGCGGAAGGGAAACAAAGTTCTATTTTCCCTTCCTTTTCAACTTTTCATCTTCTTTCTAATTTATTAGGTATTCTGAGGTAGTTTAGGGGAGTTCTCTCCCTTAGGATCTTTCATGACCTGAGAGTCCTAGAGGTAGCGAATCCCCCTTCTCTACATTTTTGGTGAACTAGATGTGAACTATCTTCCTTTGTCTCTTTGTGTCAAAAATATTTCTCTCATATCTTGGTCGTGTTGTAGATTCATGTGTTGTAAGGCATTTAGCTTTACAACCCAATCTATGACCTTCGAACATGATGTTGGAAGGAGCCTTTGACATATAGGAACAAAATCTAGATAGGTCATTGCTTGTTAATCTAATCTTCTACATCTTTTGAGCTAGTCCCATTTGAGTACGTGAACATGGTATCATTCGCATGTATTTCTCTTGCTGAGAATGTGAGTGTTATGCCTGACATAACTTTTACCCCACATGATTTACCACTAAACATGGAGCCTTCCCCATTGTACATTCCCGCTCAGATTAATGGCAACATCGTAACTAGTGTCATGGTCAATTTGACGAGTCGAGTGAATGTGAACAAAGGCCACCCTCTGTACTCATGATGAACCATCTATTGCCCCTATAGGCACCATTTCTTTATCAATCTTGGTATGACCCAAGGTTGTTGATATTTCATTTATTGTGATCCCAAAGTCTGACCTATTCAAAGTTAGGCTAGGCATTCCATATCTATCCCCTATGAATGTTGTTGCCTCTGTAATCCATAAATGCTTTAAATTCCCCCATGAGGGTGTTGTGCACATGGTTCATCATACAAGCTACAAACCACTAATGTCACATGGGGGCTTCTCTTTGGATCACTTTTGACCCACCTCGGTCGGACCTCTCCCTCCAAGGGGAGATCTGTTGTATCGAGCTTATGTTAAATATAAGACTACGGGCTCAACGTCGAAAGCTAGTTTGTATGTGTCTCCCTATGTTGTTTTCATGAAGGCCTCTACAATAGTGCAACAATGAGCTATGTCTTCTACCCCATCAAAAGGGAAGGGGAAGCTTGCTCACACTCTAGAGCCTTCTTCTACATCTTATGTTTCATTCGCTTCTACTTCCCAACCCGTGGTGGCATCCTTGGTCCCTGCTCTTGTGCCTCACATGCGAAGTGTGATGGTGCCTACATGGTGGAAGGTGAAGCATCAAGATTTTTAGTTGCATGTTCTTCCCATGGTTTCCCAACCCACTATCTATGGCAAGGGGAAGTGTTCCCATGGGGTTGTTCTTGCATCTCGACCCCCACAAACTTTGACTGTTCTTCCACCTAACCTTCGAGTAGAGAGGTAGGTCCTTATGATGGTCACCCCAAAAGGGTTTAGGTCTTCATCACTCCCTTTGTGAAGCCTCCTCTTCTAATATCCCTCCTAGACATCCCTCCTTTCTCGCAACCCATTGGCATTCCTCATACAAAGGTGGTATTTTATGTAATTGCCTCTAGTTTCTCCTTTGTTGCTACTTCCACAATTGGGATCTCACATCCTCTACTAAAGCATAAGTTGGAGGATGACCTCACCATGTGCGATGGTCGTAAGAGAGGTTCCCCTCCTTTAGAGGCTAAATCTATTTTAGCTTGTGTCATCCTTATGATAGAGACAACCCCCGCTTCCTCAGAGTTTGTCATTGCCCCTTTTATTAAGATCGGTAGTGAATCCCAAGCACCTTATCTTTCTCTTTATAAGTTGACATAAGGCACTCCTGAGAAGTGCATGTTCAACTCAATGGATGATATCCCGACTCTATCCTCAAATTTTGCAAAATTGATGACCTTTACTTCATAGGAACTCGACGAAGAAGATCTCAAGGGGCCTTCTTCCTTGGCTCTTATTGTAGGTGAGTCAAAGGGTACTGCCCTTGCTATCCTGCCATTGCAGGCTCATCCTCCCTCCCCTTATAACATTATATTGGGAGTAGGATGACCTACTGATCGATGAGGACTAGGGTGGTGCTTCTTCTACATCTGTAGATTAGATTTTTCGTGTTTGTGTTCATTCGTGCTTGTCTTTTTACGTTTGTGATCCTACCTAGAGGACCCTTGCTAGCCTTGTAGGTACTTGGATACAGGTTATAAATTTTTGTGCATTTCTTGTATTTGTGTCATCATTCTTTTATGTACCATAATATTGTTTTTTGATAATGGGGACAATGCAAAGCATTGGGGGCATTTAGGCCTTCTTCCATGTTGACCTAATTTTTATTTTTACTTTATCTTCATATGTCATTCTTCATGTTCTGAGCAATTTGGGGATTGATGACAGTTCATACATATACTATACTATATCTATCTATTAATATTTGTGAACAATTCTAACCCTGAATTCTTAAACCCCCCTTATCTCTTGATTTCTTCATCTTTGTCTGTCTACTTCTCGATGTTGTGGTTTCAATGTGTTGTCCCTCATGTGCATGAATACATACCAAAAATACATCTCATCATGTGTTTTGTGCCACATCTTTGCCTCTCCTTTCTCTCCTTAGGATGTCATGTGCTCCTTGGTGTAGCACACATCATCCTAAGGGGGGGCTACCATGCTTCTCTAATTTTCAACATGGCAAATTCTTTCAAAATGATTCATTGGTATCAAATTTCTTTACAACAAATTCTTTGGCAAAAGAATCCCTTGTTGAAAACCCTCATTTTCCAAAATAATGTATTCTCTCAAGACTCCTTGATGATTTTTTTTGAAAAGGATCCTGTAAGCAAAAGAGTGAAATTTTTCCTTTTAAAAAGGAGCACTTTTTCTAAAATGAAAGGGTCTTAAAAAATTCCTTTGAAAAAGGAGTATTCTTTCCAAACAGATTCCTTGACGAAAGATCTTTCAAAAGGATTCCTTAATGAAAAAATAACTTACAAAAAATTGAGTGTCTTTCAAACGATATGTTCCTTCAAAAGGGCCCCTTGGTGTCTTGATGTCTTGGAGGGTTTCTCACTAAAAGAAACCCTTTCTTAAAATTTCTTTCTAACAAAGGATTCCTCAATGTCTTGATGTCTTGAGGGGGATTCCTTTGTGTATTTTATCTAATATTTGATGTTGTGTGTCTTGGTTTCATACATCTTATATCTTGGAGTCTAGCTTTGGTGTAGCCTGACTAGACCCATATTTTTTACGATTGTCCTACAATGTAGTTTACAACAGTCACATAATTATCTATCTAATTAGTGTGTGTCTTATACCTTATATGATCAGACTGTGTCTTATTATGTCATCTTGTGTCTTATACAATTATGTTTGTTATGATTTTCTTTTTTCCCTAACATGTTTGCCTTTGACATGTTTATGGTGAGATTGCAACTAGCTTTGCAAGATAAAAGACCCATGTCATCTTCGCATCTCGGTGGAGATCCCTCTTTCACATCAAGGTACACTAGATCAAAGATTTGCTTCCTTGACGATTTTGGTATATTCTCTTCAACCTCTTACTACTTTATATCACATACGCATTAGCACTTATGCTCGCAAAAGTGGGAGAAAAATGTAATGGCGTAAATTTGCACCTCATGCAATTTCCCATTAATTTACCTTCATTTTAGCTTGATAGTGTAAAAACTAGTTGCTTTTGCTCTTTTTTTTCCATGTGTCCCTATTTTCTAGCATCGGTGAAGGGAATTTTGTCAGGGGTGTGCGCACGCTGCGCTAGCGTCCTGACAAGATTCCTGCATTAGGAAGTTGTAGAAATGTTACATTTCCTATCCACCTACGAATATAACATCCCCCTACCGAATCTTGACCATCAAAAATGACTATTCCCCTCCAGTTTGTTCATTTGAACTCAATTCTTCTATTCTCTCAAGCTCTCTCTCAATTCTATCACTCATTCTCACTCTTTAACACTTCTTTTGGCTTCATTCTTGCTCTATCTTGCTACTACCAGCTCCATACTTTGCTTCTACAATCTATCTTTTCTTCAACACCATTGTTATTGTAGGTTCACAAAGCTCTACCACTTTGGTGTGGTGATATTGTTCTTCTTCTTCCTCTATCGACCTTGAGCGCTTGTAGAAGGGAAGGTGATATTGTGTCTATTTGATTATTTGTATTATCATTCTTGTAGAGTAGCATCCAGATTATCATTTCTCTCTACTATATTATGTGTTTTTTATCTACTTCTTTATCACATTTCTTTAATCTCATTGTCTATTGGTTTTCCATGGACGTGGGAACACCGAAACAAGGGTTTGAATAAGGCAAACCTCAAAACATAGGCACAACATTTTTCTTGTTATTGTGTGTATAGGTGATATTCGTTTGTTTAGAGCTAGTTGAAAAACTAAACCTCGAGTAAGTTGCATTCTTCTTATTTCTTTATCATTTTTCTATTAGAGTAGCTTTCATAGTATTCTTCTTGTTGTACTTTTCATTTTCATACATTTTTATCAAATTGTAAAAATAGATCATTCAGGTTATCAGTAGACCCTATGTGTTTTTGGCTACTAATTGACCCTTTATCCGTATAGGATGCTGGCGCATCTTTGAGACTCTAGCATTTCAACCCCCATGTTGCCATCCTCTGGCAAAGAGTCACCTGGTTTGTGGTCTAAGATCTCTATGGTTGGCTCACCCAGTTCCAAAAATGATCTCTATCATACACAGAAGAGAAACAAAGTTCTCTTTTCCCTTCCTTTTGAGCCTGTCCTCTTTTTTCTAATTTATTAGGTAGTTTGAGGTAGTTTAGGGTAGTTCGCTCCCTTAGGCTCCTATGTGACCTAAGAGTCCTAGGGGTAGAGAATTTCACTTCTCTATAGGTATGTACTTCATAATAGCTTATTTTTATTATATAAAATGATATTTTCCCCAAACTTTACTTGTACAAAATTGAAGCTCCTCCATGTGTCTTTTTTTCTCTTCACTTTTTTTCTTTGCTTGGAGATGACTCTCATAAACATGTTATCAAATTTATTCATTGATCATTGAAATGAAAAAAACAACATTTGTGAAACATTATTGATTCTCAATAGAATGTTAAAGAAATTATTCTCTTAAAGCAAATTCCCTTGCCGGATCATCTTCACTGGTGAAATTATCATAAAAATGAAGAACATTATCAAAAGAAGGCTCAAAATAAAATAATTCATCATGTATATACTCAATAGCTATTACAATAGAAACAAAGGCAATCCCCTAGGCCATATACACCATAAGGTATGCCAAAACCAATTATTCACATGGATGCACGTGCTTGTGATAAATAAGACCATGTGCATGTGATACATGGGGAATTTACACTATAGGAAATGCCTCATCCATGTGCAACACCTATTAGTCCTTACACCACAATATATGACACCATATAAGTATTATATTTAACATCATACACTCACAATATGAAACTATGCAAGTTTGACACTTGGTGTCATCTCATCCACATATACAATGTGTTTGTTATATTTGTAAGAGTTGGATATAGAGATAGCCAGCCACATAGATCTAGAGGCCTAATGGAAAGCAAAATGAAATAAGAAGATCAATATGGCAAGAATAAATTGTATTCCTATCATTGAATACAAATATACAATAATAATAGATTGAGATTACAAAGATAACCCCTTTGTTATATAAACCAAGGTGAGACATAGGATAACATAAGATTATAACAAGTGTCTTAATATTATCATATGATACATAAGGTGATAAATATCCTATGTGTACCCTAATTTTTTTTATGTAACTAGTACAAATAGGTCCTCTGTGATGAACTAGCTAGGTAAACACCCCTTTCACACCAACACCCCCTTCACACCAACACCCCCATCCTTAAGTGTAACTTAGGGATAATGTACAAGATGCAAAGATGAAAGGATGGGTCTTAGTTACTAGTCCATATTAGGTACCCATGTATAAATACAATCTCTCACAAATGAAGAAAAGGATAAAACCTAGTGGAACAAAACTCCTCCCAAAAAAGAGTAAATACAAGAAAAACGATCTCAAAGAAGAATGATAAGGATAAAACCCTGTGTGAGGAAAAATCCCCCATAAGAGAAAAGAAGAGAGACCATGGAACCCTCCTCGATGTAGAATATGTACCAATGGTAGATTCCTAAAATAAGATGTAGAATATGGTCCATGATCGTCAAACAAAATTTCTACCCTTAGGAAAAAACAAAACCAAAGGTGTATGAATGATGCCTTCCCATTCTTGAAAGGAATAAGAATGAACAAAACTCAAGATGTATAAAGTCTCTAAAAATTACTCACATTTCTTCATGTAGATGTCAAAAATTACCATTGTAAGTCACTTTTTCTAGGATCTAATAGAGATGAATTTAGGCAAGATCAAAAGAAAATGATATCTCCTCTAAAGATATAGATGCCTCCTCCAAATGTTTCTCAAAAGTATATGCACTCATGTCAAATTATGATGAATAATCATATGGAGAAATAACAAGAGGTTTCAAAGGTTCCCTTGTAACAACTAAAGAAGAATCAACTCCATCAAAGAGAAGATAAATGTAGTCAATGGTGACTCCAAAATTTGAAATATGAGTCTCTACAAAAAAAACCTATAAAGTATTTCAAGTACTCATCTCAAGTAACTGTATCTAGAATATGATACATATCTTGATACAATGAATCATAAGGGGTTGTGAGTGTAGCAACACAATCATCATCGAAAGCAACAATAGATGGAGGAGACATAATATAATGTTCAAGAATTGGATCACATGCGAGAATACACAAGTTCAAGTAACCAAAGTTCTCAAAATAAAAGTCTATAATAGAAGTGTGATCATCATCATAAGGATCAAATTCATTATGATATTTCTATTAGGATTCAACTGTGTAGTTTTGAGTCAAACTCATTGACCCATGTTTCATGAGTAGTGGTTCACAAGAACCCATCTCTCATGATAATGAATGGTCCACTTAGCGCTCATTGCATCTAGGTGATGCTCACAAAGATGAAGCATTGGAAGGCCCAGTGCTTCACCTCTATGAGCATCACCTAGATGTAATGAGTGCTAAGTGGACCATTCATTATCATGAGAGATGGGTTCTTGTGAACCACTAATCATGAAATATGGGTCAATGAGTTTGACTCGAAACTACACAGTTGAATCCTAATAGCAATATCATAATTTGACACGCTATGGAAAATACCTCCTACTTATCGATCAAATTCATTGTTAGGAACAAAATCTAAAAAGGTGTGTAATCAAGATGCATGATCAACCATCCCAGTAGTAATGACCTCTTTGCTCTCCAAGACTCCCAATAGTATTGGTGGTTTTGTTGTTGTTGATGGTTCGTTTGCAGTTGCTACTATTGCGGTTGGTTTGCCCTCAGTTGTTGCTACGACTGGTGGGTTACTGGTGTTACTGCTGATGAGTTTTTTGTTGTTAATGGGATTGCTAGTTGCTCTGCTACTCTTGTTGATGTTGTTCCTCTTCTGCCTTTGGTGGCTTGTCCTCCGACTTCCCCTTGCTCTATTTCTTCAGAGGATGATCTTACTTGGATGGTTGTGCAAAGAAGCAAGAGAGGTCTCCCTAAGCATAATCTTTCCTCTCAGCCCCTTGTTAAATTTGTTCATGGTGGTCGGAAGGTTGCACGTGTGGTTTAGCTACTTTTCCCTCTGTGTCCTGAGACTGTTTGCCTGTTGGTCTTTTTTGTTTATCTTTGGTGCATCTTTTTGTATCTTTTGTGGTTGGGTATTTGGATGTTGTTGACAGCCTAGTGATGTTTCTTTTGAGCAACATTTTGTGCCTTAAGTTGTAAAGGGTTTTGGGTCCCTTCAAAACCTATTTTTGGGTTTCTAGTCCCGGTTAAAACCAGGGTCTCGTCTGTATTTTGCAGTGTGTTGTCATGTTAATCTTTTAGAGGTTGTTGTGTAGCTGCTGCTGGTTTATATTTGCAGCTTGCCTTCCCTTGTACTGGGTTCTGGGCCCCATCAAAACTCATTTTTTAACCTTAATCAAAACAAATAAAAAAATATTATTAGATAAATTAAATTTTAAAAACTGAAAAAAACTATATTAAAATTGTTAAAATTAAAATTCCAACTTTAATATTAAAAATTACAAGTATCACCAAATTTAAAAAGTGAAAAATGAAATGAAACATATTTAAAAGATAAAAAGTTAATTTGTAATTTTTTGATTTATTATTATTAATATTATTATTTGAAAAATATATATTTATTAAAAACTTATTATTTATCTTAAAATTTAAGTTTAAAAAGTTTAAAAGAAAAAACAATTCTTATTCTATCTTTTTGTTTTTTCTTTAATTATATATTATATTTTTTAATATTTTAGAAAATCTAATAGTTGAGATCAATTCAATGGTTTGCATCCTTCTCTACAATTTTCAATTGTTGATTTTCAAAATCAATTCCTTCACTTCATATAAGGAACACCTCTTCCGTGTAATTATTTTAATTTGTAAAATATAGTCATTATGATTTATTTATTTTAATTTTGGACCTTTATAATATGAATGTAAAACATATTTTCTAGTGAAAATGTAGAAATAATATCTATTTTTTGCTTTATTTCTTTGTATAAAGTGTTTTATTTATTTTATATTAGTTTCACCGAATGGTCAAATCTTTTTCAATGGTCAACCATCATTCTACCATATTCTGAATCATCAATCATTTAAATCAGCCGGTAATGTTCATATAGGGAACACCTTCGGTGTAATTACCCATCAAAATAGGTGGCATAACACAAGGCTCAAAAGAAGAGAACTAGATTGTGAAGATGTCATATGATGAGAAGCTCCAAAATGTAGAAGCCATCTCCTTAATCCATGACCTACAAAAACACAAATGGCTTGTCCTTTGTTATAACCCATGAATATGTATTTTTCTCTTTTATCATCCAACTTCTTTACTTTCTCCTCTTATATATACATGTTCAGTGCATCCAAAAACTCTTAAAAGACTCACACTTGGTTTTCTTTTTCCAAACTCTCTTTGTTGGACATTTAGTTAATAAATGAACTAAGAAAGCTACAAGATCAACCCAAAAACTATTTAGAAAACCTTTTGTCTTGATCATGCACGCCACTTCAATTATTAGTTTTTATTCTATTATGCTAAGCCATTGTTTGTGGTGTGTATCTCATTATAAATTCTTCTTTGATTTCATTCATATTACAATACTATTCCCCTCCATTGTTTGTTCTCAACAATTATCTATAAGAATTTAAATTGTTGAAAAATACCAAACACTTCTAAAACCTATTTTCTACTAATATCATTAGTGAAAGTCATGAAATACATATTGTTTCTCATTGAGGGAATTTTCCTTTGTCCACCCAAATTTGAATGTACTGATTTGAGTGGTACTATTTCTCCCCATGTTTAACTAATTGAAAATGCATTTCTACTTTATTTTCCAAAAGTATATACCTCTTAGATTTGGTTTAGTTGTTTCATCATCTTTAACCATGTGTTTCTTGGACAACAAATTTAGTGCACTGAAACTTAAATGAATAACTCTAAGTGACACAATCATGATTGATCTTTTATAAAAAAATTCAAAAGAAATAGATATTTTATATCTTTAATTAAAAAATTATATTATTCATAATTGACACATTCACAATTAGTTTATTACTTCTGTTTTTATCAATAATCATGCAAATTCTATTTCTAAAATAAAATCTATAACCTTTTCTACATTAACTACCAAGTGATTAAATTATTATTGAGATCGATAACACAATAAACATTAAAAATGTGTTTTCCATACCTTGTTTTGTACATATTGAAATGCTACGTTTTTCATTAGTGGCACTTTTTGAATTATTCCCAACCATTAATTTCAAATGATTTTATTTATTATTGTTTACAAACATATTTATTTTATATTATGTAATTTATATGTCCACTATCAAAATATAACAAATATTTCATTGTTCATTCAACAACATTGCAAGTAATAAGGACACAATCATGATCTTTAATTTCATGTCATTTCAAAAATGTACACTTTGTTCATTTTAATCATATGTCCTCTTCATACATTCATAACAATAATGACCATATTTTTGCAATAATGTCATTGGATGTTTGATTTATTATACTTTTGATTTCTTCTTTATTCATGAATATTGCTCATTCCTCCATTATACTTGTTGGTCCTATCTATTGAAAATATTCTTCCTCCTTTATTATTATTGATTTCTTTTTTCTTTATCATGCTTAGATATCTTCCATGCTAAAATTTAAATCTTTCATATTTATCCTTTGTTCCCTTTGAAATGAATTATGATTTAAATGCTCGCCCAAGGGAGGCATTTTATGTTTTGTTCAAATTTTGTTCATGAGTTTGTAAAGGTCCCATAATTATTTTAATAGATTTTTTTGACAAGATATTTGATTCTTGCCGTGCCCACTAATTTTTACCATTTAGATACAACACAAACCTCAATTTTTTTAAAGCAACTCAAACAATTCATATTGAAGACATCATTATTGTGAATAATGGCACCATGCCTACAATCACATCAAGAATGTTCTAAAGACAATGGAAAGAAATACATGGTTCAAAAAGGAGCAACCTATTGACCTAGATCATTTAAAAGGAAAAATATTCATCTACAACTTCCATGTAATAACAATAAAACACTACAAAAAGTTTAAGCATTACCATTCTATGAAAAAATTTCTTCAAAATTTCTATAGTCAAATTATACTTAACTACGATTAATTATCACAAAAGTTTGTTTATTATTTCAATAATTAAAGCACAACAATAAGATTAGCTATAACTGTCCCATTCTATCAGATTCTTGAAATTATTGATTAAGTTAGTTTGTCCACTCAACTTAATTCTACTTAAGTAAGGCATTACAGTTTTCTACCATGTTATCAAAAAACCTCATACCTCTTTTCAACAACTACTCATTGACCATTTTTTCAAATCACTAATATAATAAATTTTACATATTATAAATATCGTAGTAATTGCAAGTAAAGATAAATATAATTACTCATTTAAAAAAAAACTTAAAATAACACTAAAAATATGAAAAGTATACAACAGTTATTGGAAATGTTTTTTTGTCAGGCCCCTTGAAGCTAAACAAAAAGTTTGTAAGCATAGTTATTTACGCATTAAAGTGATTCTAATTTGAAAATATGATTTTTAATTTTTTTTTTATCCTTTAAGATCCATGATATAACCTACCTTGATTGAATAGGAGAATGGTGGAACAGAGATCCTGAAGTGGTTGAAAGGCTATCAATTCAAACAGGAGGTGCACCGAATATATCCGATGCTTTTCTCATCAATGGTCAACCAGGAGATCTCTATCCTTGCTCAAAATCAGGTAAAGAGGTTTTTTCATTCACAGATGAGCTTTAATGTTAGCGATTCAACATGGAATTGATAAACTAACTGTTTAATTGCAAGAACATCTAAAATCTTTGTAGAACATGGAAAAACATACCTTCTGCGTATTGTTAATGTTGCAGTCAATAATCACCTCTTTTTCAAGATTACATCACACAATCTCATAGTGGTAGCCGTAGATATCTGCTATACAAAACCATACACAACAGACATAATGCTTATAGCTCCTGGCCAGACTGTAGATGTTCTTCTCAGAGCCAATCAATCCATAGCCAAATACTACATAGTTGCCAATGTATACACTACTCAAGCTATTGGATTCTTTGATAACAACACAACAATTGCCATTCTTAACTATGTGGGTTCTCACTCATCTACCACCCCATCCCTTCCAAGGTTTCCAACATACAATGACACTGCAACTATGACTAAATTTAATAAAGGATTACAAATCCTAGCTTCACCAGAGCACCTAGTGGAAGTTCCCCATACCGTTGATGAGAAACTCCTAATAACCATAGGACTCGGTTTACATCCTTGTCAAACTGGCAAAACCTGTGAAGGTCCTAACAACACTCCATCCACCATTATATGATGCGAAAGAATGGTCTCCTTGAACTGGTCAATACGATGCCAACTGCAAGGTCGTCACAATCATTTCCCTCTGAATCATGAAAGTGGAGCTGGTCCAGAGCGAAGCAACGCCCTCCCGCCTGACATAATATAACTATATTATGTTGAAGGCTTGTGCATTCCGCAATGGAGGTCCTAGATTTAAATCGATGACAATTTATAAGGTAATTGGAAACCGAAAAACAATCCCCTTGCAGGCTCTTACACCAAAGGTCTCATACACCATACTGATGTCTCATCTGACGGTGATTGAAAAACTACCCAAATACCTTTCTCTTTCATCTTTTCTTTCTGATGTAGACCCGTTCCTTGAACCTACAGATTAGTCTCTAAAGAAAAAATACTCTGTTATGTTTTAACTCATGAATGCAAACAATATCAATTGCAGAGAACTAAAAAGGAACAAATACAACCATATATGAAATACACAATAAGCTATTTTATATTATATTAATACTCAGAAAACTACTCTAATAGACACATTGAAGGAATCAAGAAACACTGTCTTACATCTCCATCGAAACTTATCTCCAAAAACTAACTTCTCCATTGAAACTAACATACATCTCCATCGAAACTTTCCTTAAAACCTATTTGTCATAGCCTCTAATGCCAACACTATTATTCACTCCTACTCTTTCGTCAATCTAAAAATAGAAAGATGTTAACAGCTGTTAATTAAAGTTGGACAACAACAAAACTGCCGAATAGTAAACTAATATTAGTAAAAAAAGGGTCCTAAAAAGACTGAACAACACTCAACACAAGACGTGGGAAGGAGAAAGTTAAGGAAGATGCTCCGCATCATCCTCCCCTTCTCTGAGAAAATAAAAAATCTGACCCTCTATCGATGCACGTCTCCTAAAATTTAATGAATTTTAATAAATTTAAAATTTCCATTTTTCATATATATATGTATATATTTTATTTGAATTTTTTTAAATTAACAGGGGCAAAAGTAGCACATGACTTTCACCTGACTGTCATTGGTTAGGTACGGGGTGGTTATGATAACCATCTCCTGTTAATTTTGCTAACCATCCTAATTTTAATATTTAAAGGTTTTGTTTCAATTTTATTCCAAGATTTCATAGGATTTCATCAATTTCTAATATCAATTAATTTTCCTGTACATATTACATATTATATTATTATTTATATATTACATACTTTATTACAATATATATATTATGCTATTATTTATTATATTTATATTGGAATTTGATAATACATAAATTTATAATGATATACTACAGATAAATCATTTATGTATTTATTTTATATATTATATTATACTTATATTTATATGATATCAAACGCTCCTTCTCATAATAAATTAATAAATTTTAATATATTAAATTATATAATTAACAATCATATCTATCAAAATTTATTATTTAATTATAAATACAAATATTTATAAAAAAAGATATACTCTGTTTTAAATATATTTAAATTTTTTCATACAATTTTTTTTAATTACTTTACATTTTAATCTTTTCTAAATTTTTATTTTTATAAAAATTATATATCAAATTGAAAAAAACCAATGCCTGTCATTTTCAATGCAGATTCAAAAAGTTTACAAAATATGGAATATTCCTTTATCGCTTTCACTATATAACGCCTCTCGACGTAATTATGTTGAAAGCGTTATACAGTGAACGCAACAAGGAATATTTGTAAACTTTTTGAAGCTTCATTGAAAATGACAGCAGGTGGAAGTAATTTATGTGTAGAGTTGATATTTTTATTTTACTGAAAGAACTATTTTTAAAATAGGTTTTATTATAACATCGATAAAATAATAAACTATACATAAATATATAATATTTATTATTCTTTTATAAAAAAGAAAACAAAATAAAGCATAGAATAGTAAAAATAGTAATTTAAAAAAAAAATTGTTATGTAATATGGTGTTTTTCCTACTCTTTAATAAAATATTTTTAAATCTAAACTAAAATAATATAATATATTGAAAACTAAAAAATAGACTTAATACATTTTATATTTTTATAATACATTGAGAAAAGTGTATAAGATGAAAAAAGTTTTCAAAAATATTTTATATTTAAAATTTAAAAACAATGTTAAGTAATGATAACTTTGAACGTTTATATATATATATTATTAATTAATATATGTATACTAGTTACGCTGCTTTTGAAGCTTCATTGAAAATGACAGGCAAGTGGAAGTCTGTGCTGCTTAAGAATAACAAGCACATAAAATGAATTTTCTTTTTCTATTTTTCGAAAAAGATTTAAATGAAAAAATTCTCAAGAAATAATTTTTAATTTAAACTAGCAATCACACCTTTGTGTGCAATGGGTACGCCGAAGAGCTATGGAAAGTCGATTAGGGAAAAAATTGGTATATTTTTCATACATTTGTGCAGTACATGAGGTCAATTGGTTAGCAAGTGATGTTGTTTGTGCAACAAATGTCTTAATGGAGAAGTGATAGCTTTGAAACAAATATGCATCCAATTACAAGGATCCAAAGACAATTGAAATAAAACCTCTAAATTAGGGAGATAATCAAGCTCCATCACCAATAGGCTCATGCTATGTTTGCAATAGAGAGAGAGGGAGAAATAGGGATAAAAATGGGAATAGATCAAGGGGGGGGAGCAAGAGAGAGAGAGAGAAGGGTAAGGAGATATAGATAGAGAGGAATATGGAGATGGCGATAGAGATGGAGATGTTGAAAGGGAGGGATATGGAGAGAAAGAGAGGGGGAGATAAAAGTGAGAGAGGGGAGAGGAATACATAGCTATGGAAGAGATGAATATAGAGAAAGGGAGAGAGAGGGAGAACATGACAGAGGGAGAGATAGAAAGGTAAAGATAGAGATAGGAAGTGATCTATAGAGAGGGAGAGAGAGAGGAAGATATGGAAGAAGAAATATGTAGAGATAGAGATATAAAGGCAAAGAGTTATAAATATAGAGGTCTAGGAAGAGGGAGAAGGAGAGAGATGGATGGATAAAGAGAGGGAGACATGTCTAGTGATAGAGGGGGATAGAGGAAGATAGAGGTGGAGATGAAGATAAAGTGAGAGAGGAAGAGGGAGACATATAGATAGAGAGATAGAGAGGGAGAGGAAGAGATAAAAAAGAAGAGAGACAAAGAGATATAGAGGGAGAGATAAAGAGGCAGAGATGAAGAGAAATATAAAAATAAATAATAATATTTAAAAAAAAAGTAGTTATCAACATCTATACAAAATAAATCATTTTATATGCTAATTAGTACATTAATAACTATCTAATCAACTCAAAATATAAATATTTTTTTTAACATTATAATAACATAAAATTTATTTCACACAACTAATTAAGATTTTCCCTTATAACCATACTTACAAACCAATTTCTTTTTAGGAAAAATAGTTATAAACTCTTTTAATTGGAAGACTATTTTTTAAGCTTATATTTAGGTTCTAGTAAATTTTAGAGTAGTAAGGGATTCAAAAGCTTTTCTCAGCCAAGTAAGCATATTCATAATAAACAACCTCCTAGATTTTACATATTTTGGGGAAATTTTGAAAAATTTCTTTCATTTCAAATGAACACTCAACTACGGTTAATCGTGTGATAGATTATCAACAAAAGCTTCTAGAATACACTTTCCAATATTATATTGTAGCTTTGGCATTAAAGCAATTGGGGAAACTACCTTAAGGTAATATTTACAATCAACTGCAATTTTAAAGCAAATATCAGATAGAAAAAATACTACAACACTATCGTGCATGTTTCTTATGCACACCTCTATTGTGTACATAATGGATGTGATGAGAAGAGTAGGTAGTAGGTTGAGTTTACTAAAAAATAAAAAACATAGGTATGTATGATGTGAATTAATAACTTGATGATGAAATCCTCCCATCTTGAGTAGACATACAATATAGTTATACATTGAGACAATTGAGAAAGCGAAGGAATCTTAGTAGTGAGCTCGAGCTCTGCAAGGCAACATGTCTGTCCTTGTAGTGAGGGGAGCCACCAAAGAATACAACCTCTCTCCTAGAATGGATGCCTGTAACTATTGTTGTAACATTGTCGATGATTTTATCAATAATTTTATTGATAAACCATTGAGGCTATTTGATGGATCTGTGATTTGTGTTGGCTAGAAACTTTGCCCCTTTCCATATGTATAAATTTTGGCAGCAAAAGAGATTGACATCCCTTCTAGAATAGGTTGTGTTGTCAATCGTGAAAGTCAACCTATATCTCTAAACATCTATGAAATAAATATATTTAATTACATAGATATTAAAATTTATTATGTTTTTTTATAACGGTGGTGAGTGAGATGTCTCCATTAGTTTAATATCCTCCTTAAATAAATTAAACAATAGCCTATCCATTTAAATTTATGATATTAAAACTAAATATTTATTAATAACGATATTGATCTTTAAAAATAATTATATAAAATATTAAATTATTAAAAACCATACAAGAGAATATGTGATCAATAACAATAAAGAGCAAAGATAAATGGATTCAAACAAGTTGTTAGGGTTCAAGTTTCAAAATATTTAAAAGGAGAGGATAAGAATGGGCCCAAGGGTATTCTAAGTTTGGACGACAGAGTCCAAGGTTAAATAACTAGCAAATGCAATTGTTAGTCCCTACTTGTAAAGATAGAGACTTATGTTTTCACCTCAGTATTAGCAAATAATTTGTTCCTAGGAAACTATGTCAGCAAAGAAATAAACACATTTTCCTATTGTCTCTAATGATTTAATTTTTAAAAATGGAAATTTTGTCAGTTTTTCTCTTTTTTCTGATTTTGATTTTTTTATTAAAATGGAGGAAAAAATTGTTTGGTGAATGAGCGATGAGTAGAAGAAAAAATGAAAACATTCTCTAATGCTTCATTTTAAACAAGTTTTTCTTTGTTGCTCTTTGAGTTGCGAAGGTTCTGGTGGGCACATGACATTGTATAAGGTAGTTTATGTGTCTTGTCTTTGCTATCACATTTTGCATACATGTGTTAAAAGGGAGCTCAATAATCTAGTAGCTCTAAAACCCAATATTTTTAGATCTACTTATTTTTTAATTGTGAATAGATTGAAGCAATAGCTATGGAGAGATTTGTTTTGGTTCATCCCATTTTTTAAAAAATTATGGTTTGTTAGGATTATGTAATAATTTTCTTGCAAGCTCTAGCCATTTTTTCTCATCGACATGTTGATTAAATGCCATAATTTATGCAGAATCTTGAGGTATGTTGCTTTCCATGGTTTGAAGGTTTTTTATTTTTTGAATTAGTACATAGCCAAATCATACATGGTTGTGTTTTATTCCATTCTAAATCAATTATGTTGTTATCTACTAAATGAAGATGGCTTTTCATCTTGGCTAAGGCATCAATGCTACTAAATGTAGGATCTATGAAGTCTCTTACATGCTTATGGCATACAAACAATGTAAAGCCTACTCATGTTGTTTCTCTCATGCTTTAAGACTTTATACCAAAAATAAAACATAATTCCATATATTCTACATAATAATTGGGGAAAAATAAAATAATGGAGGTGCAAGGTCAACTCGTACGCTTACCTTTTGTTTCTACTATCTATGTGTGTTTCTTCATTTGAAAATGCACACATACATATTTATCAGTAATTAAACTGCATGTTTTGCTCAAAAACTTGTTCAAATGTGTCTTGTCTATGATGAATGTGCATGCTTATAATTTATTAAGTCTTTGGATAGCTGATATGAATATCTTGCTCTGAAATTGTTTCAAGATGCTTGTAATATGTAGTCCATATTTGGATCTCAAATTTTTTTAGTATACTTTGCCTATGAACTATGTGCATTGTGTTGCTTTGAAATTGTCTTTGGCTAGATCACTCTTATGGTAATTTTATTATCATTCAACCATACCAAACCACTATCTCATATGTATAAATTCAATATAGTGACTAGTTTTTGTTGTATTTCAAGTAATCCAATAGCCCTAGCAAGCGTCACCATTTGATTCAATGTTTTGGTTTAAGAGGTTGCTCAAAACTATTTAAAGAGCTCTTCTTGTTGCAATAGAGGCTATTCTACTTGGTTTTTAACACTATTTGGTTATGCTGGGCACTACTGTTATCAGCCCCTCATTCTTTGTTCCTCATATGGTTGGCTCAAATGTAAGTAGAAAATACTACACACTCCTCCTATAGTCTCAAAAACTTTGAGAACAATCCATTATGGAATTTTGTATGCATTAAATTTTTTATTAATTAAATATATTTTAAAAAATAAAATTATTTGGTATAAAAATAAAGAAAATGAAAAAGATTTGAATTAAGATAAAATAAAAGTTCTTTTTATTAGATATTTTTACTATTTAATGTGAAATGGTATAATAAGTAGTAAGTATATATATATATAATTATTGTAATTAATAATAATAATTATATATTATATTCTATATTATCTTTATGTATGTTATATTATATTATTCATATATTATTTTTTATATATTTATATTTATATTATATATTATATTATACATTATGAAAATAATATAGTATATATTAATATATATAATATTTCTATACTATTTATTATATTTATATTATACATTATATAAGTTATAAATAATATTATATAATATACACTCTTATTTTCTATTTATATTTTATATAATATAGTATCATAAAATATAATAATTATTACATAATTATATTTTATTCAACTTATTAATTGATACTAAATATTTTATAAATTTTATTAAATATTTATATTTGTATAATATAATATATTATATATTATTATCTGAATAATGTATAATATATTATAATAAATAATAAATAATATTATATCATATATTATGTTATTTATACTTTATATAGTATAATATATGATATAATGCAATCTATAATATATAATATAATTTTATATAATGAAAATAAATGTATCTACATATTTTTTAATCAAAGATTAAATTTTATTTTAATCAAAAATCAAATTTTAAAAGGCATTCTTTGAAATCAAATAATTATATATATATATAAAATAAAAAAGGAAATTGTGCTATAAATGATCACCATTTTCTTTTTCACGAAAGCGAAAAAATGATATCGATGGGTATAAATAGTTCAATCGTATTGCATTCTTTTTTGAGCAGATCAAACCGTTGATGGACAAAATCAGCTTGGTGAACTTCAAATAGGTAACACCTTCGACGTAATAAAACTAATATATGTATGTTTAAATAGTTTTTAATATATATTATTAATTAATATATATATAAAAATAGTAAAAATAGTTTTTAATATATCTTATTAATTATGCCGAAGGCATGTCCCTATATGAAGTTTTGAAGTTCATTTTGTCTTTCAACAGATATAAACGCTTTAGAGGGCATGGTTGACAGTTCGTTCCTCGTGAACCGTTGATTGTAAATGAGATGAAATTTTAACTGAAGTAAATCTAACACACCTTGTTTACATGACTAAAGGATCGTTCCTATATATTTTCAATCCTCGTAAGCTTCAATTGGAACTAAAGTCTTGATGGACATTTTCTTGCACCCGTGATTGGAGAACTGGGATCGTTTGTATATATTTTCAATCATCATAAGTTTCAATTGGAACTAAAGTCTGATGGATATTTTCTTGCACCCGTGACTGGAGAACTGCAAGTCTGACGGACATTTCTTTGCACCCTTGATTGGAGAACTATAGTTCACATTCACTTCCAACCCTCCCTGAAATTGCATGGCTTACCCTTATCTTAACATCACCCCCTCTTTTGATTTCCATCCAAAAATTCAGCACTTCAACTGCACTTTCACCGCCATTATGCTTTTAAAAAGCTTTGGTACCTCTGTTTCCCGTCATTATGAATGGATTGAAGCAGCAAACGAAAAAATCTTGAGGTAAATAATTTTTCATCAGTTCAATGTGTTTCTTCAATTGAAAATTCATTGAGAAAACGTTTTTCCCTGTGTTTGAATTTAGGGTTTTCAGTTTGTTTTGCTGCCTTGTTATTCCCACCTATGAAGGGATTGGTCCGTGAAAGGTAGTCCACCTGCGAAGGGATTGATCCATG
Source organism: Sequoiadendron giganteum (assembly GCA_007115665.2). Classification (NCBI taxonomy): domain Eukaryota; kingdom Viridiplantae; phylum Streptophyta; class Pinopsida; order Cupressales; family Cupressaceae; genus Sequoiadendron; species Sequoiadendron giganteum. The sequence continues at coordinate 615,893,066 of CM021107.1, forward strand.
AAAGGTAGTCCTAAGAACTAGGAAAAAAATATGCAAAACTAATCCCCATGGATATCACCTGTTTAACTCTTCAGCAAAGAAGGTATTCATTTATCTTTCAAATCCCTTTTTTTCTTTTGGATCCTTGCTTTAACAGAAAAAGAAAACTGCAAGTGCAAAGATATGGTTGGAATAACATATGGTAAGATTTAATTCATTTGAATGGAATGCAGAGATCAGATTACGAGGGAAATGGTAGTTTTAAGGTGTGCTTCAAGTGTTTCTGTTAACCGTTTCTTGATAGACCCTAGGTTCTTGATTAATGATTTGTTCGATCAGGGAAAGAGCCCTAGAAGCTTGACAGCTGGATAATTATCTGTTCATATAAGGAACTTGTTGGTGGTTAGAATCGTGTAACATTACAAAGCTTTTTAGGTGGATTTACCACTTGTTTTTAAACTATATTTTATGGTCTTTTCTCATTTTTTTTAAATTTTCTTGTCATCTGAAATTAGGTTTTTCAATTAAATTGATTGTTTTTTATATGAGTATTATCCCTTTCTTAATTTTTTTCGATTACCCTCCATTTTTATATTCAAAATTAAAGAAAAAGTAAATAAAGATATATGGGATGTGATTGACGTTTTGTTTTTCTTTCAAATTTGGCATATGTGCAGGCTTCGAATATTGGGTGAAACAGTAGTTTATGCATATTTGACTGGGTACATTTAACTGTAGTACATGGGAGTCTTTACAGGCTGATAGGAAAATAATCTAACAGTGTAGGAATGGCCTGAGGAGAGAGTGTAAGAAAACTTGGTTGCAAAATTATTTATCCCTGGTAGATTATAGTCTTGGTGAATGCTACCAATTGGCCTTACCAAGCACATATCCCAACGATTGCTTTCAGACATTCTCTCTGCTACTATGAAAATTCCTTTTGAATTTGTAAATGCCTGATAATTGAGGACCTCCCCTGATATGGTCATACAAAGCATTGCAACCTCGGCTCCTACAAGAGAAGAAGTAATTACCAAGATTAACAAGAATTAGGCAACCACATAAATATAGCTAGCATGTCATATAAATATACTCAACACATATGCTTTCCTATAGAAAAAGTCCTGCTTCCATTCTAAAAACAAATTCAATTAACCCAAAAAGTCCATACCCTATTCCAAAGTTGTACATGGGAAATCAATGCCAGTAATACTAATAACAGACAAGTAAATTTCCCATTCTGTTTAGACCTCTCACATAATGTGACAATCAAACTTGAGAATTGCCAGGTTAAACCCAGGATTATCACAAAATAATGTGCCCTGTAATTTAAAAACTGCATTTTAAATGCATACAAACAAAAACTAGTAATTTATTCCCCAAAAAAGATGCATGCCAAGCTTTTAAAGGCTACAAAAGTTTTTTCAGATTGGCGTTTGAAACTTTGATGTTATTGAAAATTCAAATGTGTCAAGTCTTTTGAACTGTTTACCAACATTTTCATCATAGCTGTTAAAATTTTCACATTTAATACATATCATATATTTACTTTGATCTTTATACACTGTAGCATGATACAAAAAACTCTACACAAGTTTTTATCAAAAACATCCCAACTCATTACCTTGGACTATGGAATTTTCACGTCTTTAATCTGACATTTGTTTGGTACTATCACTGGTCTATAGAAATTTCATGTCTTTAATCTGACATTTGTTTGGTACTATCACTGGTTAAATTATGGAGGTTAATTGGGTATCAAATTTGAAATAGTTGCTTAAATTCCCTGTCTACACTGTGCTTTTTCACCACAATTGGGCTTTCACATTTTAAACCACGATTATCATAAATAAAAACTTTGGTTTCTATTTCAATTGCTACTTAATGTCTAAGTATTGTCCCCCACATGCTATAGGCATCCAAATCATAGGCATATCAATGATATGTGTATGTTGAAAGTTGTATTGATACTTTTAGAGGCTCTCATAATTTTCATTACTGCCACATCCTTTACAGGCATAAGTAAGTAATGTTGGTTGTTTTTAAAATTGTTTTTTGTTACAGGTTTCCACAAAAGAGTGTTGGTGTGAAAATAGAGGCAGGAGGTGCAACAAAGTGCAACTGTAAAAGCAATTGAGGTATGTTAAATTATCTGTGAATATTTAATCAACAAATTAGACCACTTTATCTATATGGTTAGTTTACTCGTGTTGAAATGTGTGTGGGTGCCCAACCTCATCATGATGTGAATATTGTGGATACAACACAATGTTAAAACAAGGCAAATATATGGTTATTGTTAATTTATAACAAATTTGAATCTCTATTTTTTCTATTTCTATGATAGATTGTAATTGAGCTTTCATGTCATTGAAGAATTTATTATCAACGTTGACAAACAATAGAAGCTGATAGAGAAGAATAGTATGCAGAATAGAACTGTGTTTTTTTCATTTTTATATTTGATGCAGAAAATTCCAAAATGGTGGTTCTGGTACTACTGAATATTTTCTATTTCTATGATAGATTGTAATTGAACTTTCATGTCATTGAAGAATTTATTATCAATGTTGACAAACAATAGAAGCTGATAGAGAAGAATAGTATGCAGAATAAAACTGTGTTTTTTTCATTTTTATATTTGATGCAGAAAATTTCAAAATGGTGGTTTTGTGTTTGGTACTATCACTGATCTATGGAAATTTCATGTCTTTAATCTGACATTTTTTTGGTACTATCAGTGGTTAAATTATGGATCCTTTTCCTCCACACACTATGAATCACGAACACCTATTTCTCCAACAACTTTTGTACCTACAACAGTAATAATTCATCAACGGGCTTTCCTTATCCCAAAATAGATAACTGCCACAACAACCCTCATAATAAGACATATATTATAGCCACACCATTGTATCCCATCAAAACCAACAAATAGATATGTTGATATGAACCGGTCTTCTCTGATAGCTATTGAAGTAAAATTCAAAGACATCATATCAGCCTCCAATATAAAATATTTACAGATACACACAAAATAAAACTCTATGATTATCTTGAGGGTGGGGATGGAAGAGGGTTCCATCATAATGATTACGGAGCATCAGTACACCAATAAGAGCATGACCCCACTTTCAAATTCCACCACCACAATAAGGCTACCCATAACTCAAGCCAGTATGTGCTGATGTCGTGTTGTAAATTTGTAATGATTATGCAGTACATTTGAGCTTGGTCCATGTTTACAAATCTTAGGAATGTGGCCCGAGCATAACCTAAGGGCCTAAACCATATGAAAGGCCACCAATAAACTCATCCGAGATTTCCCAAGCTAAGAAATGGAAACCATGTTTTGTTTTGATATTTTTCTGATAGTAAAGAAATCCATGGCTACAAAATAGACAATGCAACCCTTCACCTCATTACTTATACTTTAATAGGTAAACAGATAACTAGTCCCATGAATGCAGTGACATCTTTTTCCAATCCATTGTTTTATCTGAGTAACAAATACTGTAATTACATATACTAGAGATTTATAGGAGGCCAACAAATTCTCAATTGATTTTTGTTCATTCTACCAGAAAACACACTATTCCTATCCCATGATGGCTGTCATAATTGGATTTTAAAATTTATAAAATTGAATGATTTTAAATCAACTACAGAAGCCATATTTTAAATCTCTTGGATTAAATCCAATAATTCCTTTTGAGGTGTTTAGTTTGCTGCATGATTTCCTCTGTGGGCTTTTTCCATTCCCTGGCTGTATTGGGATTTTATCATCTGCCTTGCTTTCTCTTGTAGAGGTGATTATATATACTTAACACTAGGTGTGCTTTCTCTTGTAGACGTGATTATATATACTTAACATTGGGCGTTCTTTCTCTTGTAGAGGTGATAATATTTAGTTTTAACATTGAATGCTTCTAAAACATTGTTTGGATCAACATTTGAAAAAAAATAAAAAATCATTGTTTGGATCAACATTTGAAAAAAATAAAATTAAAAGGATATATGATGCAAAGGTTAGGGAGCCAAATTAATGACAACTTTATCCTTGCAGCCAAAACTCTAATTTAATACACATAAAATTGATGCACTATGAAGACACAAAATTAATTCATATTAAAAAATGCAAAGGAACCATAAGCAACAATAAATTAAAAAACTTATGGCAGGATTTCAAAAACTTGTATCATTCACTTGATCTGTTCTACAAAACCGAACTGAATTTGTCTTCCCCTCTTTAAGCTTTTAGTTCATTTTGTCTTATGTGAATGCTTTCAAAAAAGAGGGAAAAAAAGAAAAAATTATTGTCAGATGTTTATTGCCCTGTGCATAGGATGCTCTTGCATTAGATATCTAAGGTAACTGTAAACATGAATTCTTGCTCTTGCTCATTGAAGACTAAAATCTTGAAAGGTGTAGCCATACTGACCAACCTCAATGGAATTCAATGAGATTGAGTTCTCTATAGATCTTTTTCTCCACTTGATTAGGTACTCCACATACTCGCATTGCTTAAGAATGTCATTAGAACCTTGCATGGGCCAATATTTTTCTGTTTGAGATTTTGTATGTTCCTTTTGGAGATCTCTCCTTTGTAAAACTCAATATCAATTTTTGTTTGATTTGTGCATGTAATGTGGATTTGTGATTAGGTTTTCTCGTACAGTTTTAACTGATAGATATAGTCAGCATAATGGAAGAAACTTCAGTACTGTACAATAAGACTTAGCTGCACATTAGCAGCTTTGATTTATGAAAGTAGTACTAAGAAAGAAAGATGTCTCAGGGATTTAATCTTCGATTCCAGAGACTCATCCACCAAAATCCTACAAAGAGAATTCAAAACCTCTGTTAGAAAAACCAGAGTATCTTAGTTTGGTACAAATTAAAATGGAAGAAACAACAATTCTAAGTAATACAACAAGCATTTGGGTTCTCATCACTAAACATGGTGGCAAAACGAGTGTTGTCAGCTGCATTCAACTGCCTTGAATTTCCACTATGTGTGCCACCATTGTAATATTGATCTGCCATGTACCTTTGATACCTTCTCTGAGCATCAAGGTTATCAGAGTTATGATACTACTGAATATTTGATGCAAAAAATTCCAAAATGGTGGTTTTGATACTACTAAATATTTTCTATTTCTATGATAGATTGTAATTGAGCTTTCATGTCATTGAAGAATTTATTATCAATGTTGACAAACAATAGAAGTTGATAGAGAAGAATAGTATGCAAAATAGAACTGTGTTTTTTTCATTTTTATATTTGATGCAGAAAATTCCAAAATGGTGTTTCTAGTACTATTGAATATACCATGTTTCATGGACTGTGTATGGTCTTATTGCCTCACAGTATGGAGATGTCACAGACCAATTACAAGTGACTGGTGAAGGTTCCAAACCACTAAATCAGTTTGTGGTGGATTATTTTGGATACAAGCATGATTCGCTGTAGCATGATACAAAAAACTCTACACAAGATTTTACCAAAAACATCCCAACTCATTCCCTTGGACTATGGAAATTTCATGTCTTTAATCTGAAATTTGTTTGGTACTATTACTGGTTTATGGAAATTTCATGTCTTTAATCTGACATTTGTTTGGTACTATCACTGGTTAAATAATGGAGGTTAATTGGGTATCAAATTTGAAATAGATGCTTAAATTCACTGTCTGCACTGTGCTTTTTCACCACAATTGGGCTTTCACATTTTAAATCACAATTATCATAAATAAAAACTTTGGTTGCTATTTCAATTGCTACTTAATGTCTAAGTATTGTCCCCCACATGCTCTAGGCATCCAAATCATAGGCATATCAATGATATGTGTATGCTAAAAGTTGTATTGATACTTTTAGAGGCTCTCATAATTTCCATTACTGTCACATCTTTTACAGGCATAAGTAAGTAATGCTGGTTTTTAAAATTGTTTTTTGTGACAGGTTTCCACAAAAGAGTGTTGGTGTGAAAATAGAGGCAAGAGGTGCAATGAAGTGCAACTGTAAAAGCAATTGAGGTATGTTAAATTATCTGTGAATATTTAATCAACAAATTAGCATTTGGTTTGGCAATAGATGCAATACACATATTTTGATTTTCATCCTTCTTGTTATGTTATATTTGTGTTTGCTACTTATTTTGTATGCTGCTACAAATGATCTCTATCCAACATTAATGCTGCCCCAACAAGCTTCATAACTCAAATGACTTGCAAACAATAAATAATCAAATGACCAATTTTGATAAGGGAGATTAAGAATAAAAACTAGAGTCTATTGGGGCTGAAAAATGAAACTACATGGCAAGGTAGAAGTTTTCTTTAAAAAATAGTAAATTTAAGATTGACATGACATTGGAATCAAGAATGTAGCATATTTTATAGCCTGCATATGGGAGGTAATGGGACAATCATGATGATCATCTATGTTAGGTTCAAAACTTGCTTTTCACGATCTCCATGTCAAACAATTATGTTAATGGAAGTACTGAAGCATTAAAAAGTGAATTGACTGATGGAAAAATAAGCAATTCAAATAAATATATAAAGAAAAATGCCATATCGTAAAGGGAATAATTTTATAACATTCTAAAAGTTCATTTTAGTTTATAGGGTATTTCTGAATTACAAATTTGAAGGGAATTACGCCTCTCCACATTGAGACACTGCTGGTCTCACATCAACTTACCAATATGGATCACTAATATATGTTTATTTTGTTAAACAATGGACTAGCATAAGTTTGTGAAGATCTAGAAATCATATTATATCACTGTCATACAACAATAATTCGATGGGTTTAAAGGGAAGGTGATTCTCCAAACCAAAAATTTGCATTATGCCAACAATAAGTCGAGGAAAGGCAAATGGGAGTTGACAAGTTTAGAAACTTAGAAGAAATAGGGTTTGACTCCTAAGGGTTTGTGTTCATAATTCAAATTTTTGACAGTGGACCTTAGTGATTTTGGACCTTTCGTGAATAAGTGTGGGGTTGATTTAATCCTAGGATGGACTTAAGGTAAAAGATTGTGATCAATATAGATTAAAAGGTGGCTTTTTAAAGTAACAGAGGATAAAAAATTGTGAGCAATACTGTTCAAAAGGTGGCATTTTAAAGTAATATACCCCTAACATGATCATTGTTAAGGACGTGGCCTAATTTAGCAGCATTGATCATGTACTTGATTCCATTGGGACAAATTTCACGAGTTTGTAAATTTGTATTTCATTTGCCTTATTATTATAATTTAGCAGCATTGATCATGTACCCGTGAATTCCTACATAAAGTTATGATTCTGACCTAAAAAGAAAAATTCATCATGGGAAAACATTCATCATCAGATTCCAGTATCTCTCATCCACAACTTTAAGGCTGTGTAAGAAGGTGTCCTAAGATAATGTTTTGTTTCCTCATTTGATGAACCAACCATAAGCACACCCTACAAAACATTAGCATATCTGTGAATTCCAACATACAGTTATATTGCAACCTGGAAAGAAAAATTCATCATAGGAAAGCATTCATCATCAGATTCGAGTATCTCTCATCCACAACACTGAGGCTATGTAAGTAGGTTTCCTAAAATAATGTTCCATTTCCTCATTTGATGAACCATACATATTTTATGCACCCTAATCACTAGGATCTGTGAATTCAGACATAAAAATTAGATCATGACGAGAAAAGAAAAAAGAAAAAAAGAAAAAATCACATTCATCATTAGATTCAAGTATCTCACATCCACAACTTTGGGGCTGTGTAAGAAGGTGTCCTAAGATAATGTTTGCCATATTCAAAAGCCCTAATTGCATTAAGTAATATCTTGAGAATATATTATCTCATTTCCATGCCAAGAGACTGAAAAATAAGCATATAGAGGGAATAGCAAAAAGATTCTAGTGGCCTCAAGATAAACATAAAAGGCAACCATCACAGACATAAAATGAAAAAATCGTTGCCTTCTTAAAAAGTGTTACATGAATAGACAACCAAGCTCTGCCATTGGTTTGGAGAGATACTTGGAAAGATATGGAAGGACATGAAGAGTATCTTATTTGAAAATAAATAGAGAACACAAATCTTAGGGTGTCTCAATCAAAGAATCAATGATGAAGTCTTTCAAAGCTAATTAAGATTAAGAATAAATACTAAATATTAGGGAAGCTGAGGAAAATGAAAAATGTTAGTTTTAAATCCCTATTAAGCTCTCAAAAGATAATCATGTCTGTAAGGAACCTATGATGTAAACATAATTAATGGCAGATTAAAAGGTTATTTTCAAATAGAAAAAGAAAACTAAGGCATCTTGCATCATGTCCTGTTTGACAAAAAAAAATGACAAAGTACACCATATACCGAGAAGAATCCATGGGCAGCTTGCAAATTATTAATGTTAAAAGCATGAGAAACATATTTTTCCAGTTGACAAAAATAGCCAAATAAAATTGCATGCGATCCTTGAGAGATCAAATTATTCTTCTACTGAGAAAATGTATGATTGGATTGGAAATACAACCCTTATTTATGGTATAATTTAAACCGTTTGAAAGAAATGAGCTTCATAACACTACAAAGTGAATTTTTATCAATTACAACTTGGAAATTCCTAACAAGATTTTCAGCTACAACCCTGTTCTGTAACTAGAATCATATCTAAATGGATTTCTTCATCTTATTCCTTAGCACTATGTGGGCACTGTACAAATGTTGTAATGCTTTTTCTTTTGAAAAATCAGGCAGTTCCTAGGATCTTCTTGATATCTTTTTGCAAACATAAAATGCAAATATTAGTGTTTGTTTTAAGGCACGCATCTTATTACCACATCAAACATTTGTTGTTCAGAAATGGGTTCTTGTTGTTATTATGATTGACATGCAATAGAAGACCAAACAATTAATCATCATAAGAAAGTATGTATAAGGTATGAAACTACAAAAAAGGGATTTTCAAGTACTTCAATATTCAATGGAGAAGTGGTTGGAGCATATCGATCAATCACATTTCCATCTTTGTCCACCAGAAACTTGGTGAAGTTCCACTTAATACTGTCACCTAAAAGGCCACCTTTGCTTGATTTCAAGAACTCATAGATAGGAGCTGCATTAGCACCATTAACCTCAACCTACATTACATAACTGCAATATAAATACTAAAAAATCCAATAAGCATACCAGATAATTTAGTTATTAAAAGATTGTTTCTTTCATGATGGATAAATTGACATAAATAACAAAACAAAATAAACATGAAAGTGACAAATCAGCTGTGATATGTTGACCTTGTCAAATATTGGAAATTCTGCTTTAAAATGGGTACATGCCACTTCTGCAATCTGCTCATTGTTACCTGGTTCCTCCCCAACAAACTGATTGCATGGGAAGGCCAGTATTTCTAAATCCTGCAAAAAGTTGGGCAACAAACTGTATATTGTCAAAAAAAATATAATGATAAATAAATGTTTGAAATCCAATTTAAGAGAAATTAATGACTAATAGCTATTAATAATGTAATCAAGTGTAAGTAGATTCCATTAGTTTCTTGATTATGTTCTCAAGACAAAGCAATTTCTAAGTTGAAAAAAGGATCGAATTCAATGGTTCAATTGGCTCCACATTTCCTAGCCTTTGTTCAATGGTGTAGTTCTTAGGACATCAAGATGCCCTAGATTGAAGTATCGATCTACAATGATTTTAACACATTTCAAAAGTCTAGATTACTAATAATCTATACCCATTCAACAGAATCTTTGGAAAAGAAAGAGCTAAGTTGTTTATCCTAAAATCTACTATTTATTTATATAAGTCCCTGATTGATTTATGAAAATCAAACATCACTTATAAAATATAGCATTCTATGTTTAGCTTAGTGTTTGAACTGCAAAGGCTACATCCATCATCCATAAGTCACTGGAAGACATATTAAGGCCTATTTAAACTCAAGATAAATCAGTTCTCTCGCAAAGGTGTCACTAAATGGAAGGATCATATCAAGACCCATGAATGAAAAATTGTATTGGATGAAACTTCCAGATCCGAATCATTTTGTGCAACCATATACCGATGTTTTTAGTAGAATGACTGGCTCATGTATGCATTAAGAAAGAAAAACATCCCTAGAAAGCTCAAATAATCGACCCTTGGAGTGAGAATTCCATTACAACATCTTGCATAAACTAATCCAATTTTAAGACATAAAAACCATATAGCTAATGCAGAAAAGTGAACAAAACGTATACGAAAAAGGTAAAGTATCATGGAGAATCACCTTGCTCCTTGTACTTTGCATACAACATGGGCATACAATTGGTTGTCAAAGTATCACCCATATCTTCCACTCACTGTCCTCCTTCGTATAGAAGAACTGAGTGTTCGATATTGGATGAGAGATAGGATGGTGAGGAGAATACATAACAATGGACCACAAACTTCTCAAAATAAAAATCCCAATTATGCTATATACTTTAACTCCCTATGTGAATCAAAGATCAAAATGTCCTTAGATGTCAAATTTCATCATCTACAGCTTGAGATTCTAGATTTTTGTGATTGGTCAATTGCTCTTTACCATGAGATTCGAGATCTTTACCTCGACGGATGCATTTGGAATATCACAATTAGACCAACGATGAATATAAAAAAACACACTCTATCTGCTAAACTCAGTATGAAGTTCATGAGATTTCTTAAGGGACCATCCAAAATTTGTAATCACATGGGCCCACCTGACGAATGGATACTCGCAACTCTTAAGTTTAGGTACTCCATTAGATTTATGGTGCATTAGGTAATGCCATCATTTAGGTTGTTACATGAAAACTATGGTATACCTAGCTTACGTTTTGTGAAGTCCAAACTGACAATTGTATATATGAGTATATTCAATTTTGATAATATTTTTAAAAATGCAAGTTAGATTTATTACTCATGCAAAAATGTTTAGTTAAGTGGAAATATTTTTAAATTGTATATATGAGTATATTCAATTTTGGTAATATTTTTTAAAATGTGAGTTAAATTTATTCCTCATGCAAAAATGTTTAGTTAAGTGGAAATATTTTTAAATGCTCAATGTATTTAGTTTACACAACTATATTGATTATTATATACTACTTGATGTAATTAATTTACGCTATCTTACTTAATGTTCAATTTTTTTGAAACATATAATACTAAAACAAACCTAAAACATACAATTTTTAATCCCCACCTCTTATTGTTTATGCCCGATGTATTTAGTTTACACAACTATATTGAGTATTTCGTAATGCTCGATGTAATCAATTTAAATCATCTTACTTACTATTAAACATTTTATGTAAACATACAAAAGTACAATATGGATTTGGAAAATTCAAACTTGCAAGATAAGTGAGCCTGTCGTAACCAACAACAATGAGACCGCTACCATGCACGAAAAGATATCGTCAATAGAAGAAGACGTGAAATCGTACAAAGCTCCCTTGCAAGTGCCTCCACATCTACACTCCCCTCCTTTGCTTACCCTGCCCAACTCCATCTGCCTCCAATCCTTCCTCAAACCTTTTTTGCTACAAGAAATTCTTTCCGTTCTATGCTAGACAAGCTTGCACACATGTCAACTTGTCTAGTCTGCATGGAAAAATATCCAAGTATAAAGATAAAATAGTTAAATGGACTTTCAACTTGTTATAGATGTGCAGCTGAAAAAAATGGCCATCGCTTCTCAACATGGAATAACATGGACCCTGGTGAGAAACCTCTATGTCTAAAAAACCTCATTCAAGTTGAAGAAATGCTAATAGCTAGGGTTAGCCCTATCCTTCAAGTAACCTATGCAAAGGGAGGCCAACTCAAATATACTGGCCACACTATTTCCTTTCCTCAAGATATTTCTACGATTGTGACACACTTGCCTAGATGTATAGATGAATTAGACATCCTATTAGTTAATAGGAAAAACATCGACCAACAAGATTATAGCTTCTTTGTGAGTAGAGGGCGTGTTTACGATGCACTGCATTATAAAACCACGCATGACCCATACTACCAAAATGTGCACTTAAATGAGGTTGCATTAGCATGCCTACCAATTGCTTCCACTAGCATTATCGACCTCCTGCCTGCAACAACCACAATTACTAGCCCAACAACTGCAACCTCTGCGCATATAGATGGTACAACCTTTGACCCTTCTACAGAAAACGTTGACCACTCCACTTCTTTTGTAGCTAATCTTCCACCAACACGTACAAAAGTCGAAGAATTGCATTCTATACTACAACTAGGTGAAGGTCAACCAACCTTGTCTATGGACTGGCCACCCATTTCACCATCTCCCATCAATGAGTACACCACTGAAGGATTGTTTGTTATGGCTTTTCCCACTTTGTTTCCAAAAGGCATAGCTGATTTCAAACAACAATGCATGCAAGAAGTTAAATTACATGAATATGCTCTCCACTTGCTCAGATACTTTGATAATAGGTTTGGCCAACACCCTCGCTTCAGGTACTTCATACTCAATATTATTATGCATCATCGTAGCCAAGCCACAACATCTATTTTTGTCCATAAGCACATTGATACATGCTTGCCAACAACTATTTCCAATCTTCGTCAGCGATTAAAAGACCTTCCAGATGAAAAAATTGTTGAACAACTCATGCGCTTTGGATCATCAATTCATGGAACACGCCCTTTTTGGAACTGTTGTAGAGCAGAGCTCTCTAATATGGTTATCCAAGTTGGTTGCCCATCGCTATTCTTCAAACTCAGTGCGGCTGATACAAAATGGCCAGACCTACATAAGATCATGCCATCAATCACACCTTCAAATATGCAAGTAGCTTATAAATGGAGGCTACAAAATATTGTTCAAAACCCATACTTTGCTGCCCAATATATGCACCATAGGTTCACTACATTTCGTGAAGAGGTTTTGGAAAAACTACTTGGCGCAACTGACTACTGGTACAAGTATTTTTTTTTCACCCTCATTCATTTCCAATGGATACCATTAAAATACTTTCTAAACAAACAATCTACCAGTTATGAATGGCAACATAGAGGCTCTGCACATATTCATGGTTTCCTCTGGCTACCAGAAGCACCTAATTGGGAAACTACAATGGAATAACCTTCAATCGGTACAAAATGCCATTCAATACATTGAAAGGCATGTCTCTGCATGGAACCCCCGAGCCCTACTTTCAAGGAACGAGGCAACTCATCGATCTCTTGGTGATGACCCATGTTTAATGGATAGTACAATGATCATACAATCTAACCCTCTCATTAACTACACCAAACTCATCAATTGTGTTCAACGTCATACTAAGTGTACCTTGCAAACATGCCTTAGGAAAAAAGGCCATTTGTTACAATGTCGATACAAAGCCCCTTGGGCCATTCAAGAACTTTCAACCCTTCAAATTGATGAAGCTAGCCAACCAAAATTCACTGTTGCTCACAATGATGACCACTTAAACCTACACAACCCTTCCATCCTCTCCATTTGGAGAGCTAACATCGATTGCTAGCCTATTATCTCTATCCACGCAGTCCTCAAGTATATTGCAAAATATGCCGCAAAAGCTGAAAACAAGTCAGAAACATACCACGCAATGCTATCTCGTATTTCAACCAATATAGACTCTGACAAGCCCACCCCAACAGCTTTCAAAAAAATGCTTGCTGATACATTGGTTGATCGTGATATTGGAGCCCAAGAAACTTGCCACCTCCTACTTAAACTTCCACTCATCCTATCAAGCCGAACTTTTGTCTCTTTAAATGTGAACCAAAAAAACTTTCAGCGAGTGTGCCTCTCATCCGAATCAACCACCACCTCCCCAAATGCCATTGATGCTTACATGGCTTGTCCAATACATTTAGAGTCTATGTCACTTCTTGAGGTCACCCAAAGGTGGACCTACAAGGCTTCTCAAAAGCACTGCCAATGGAAAGAGCGGTCCACTAAAGCCATTGTTCGTGTCTCCCCACGCTTCACCTCCATCCCTGCAAGAGATAGCAACCAATTTGAAGCATTTTGTTGGAGTGAACTACTATTGTATAAACCCTTCCGCAACATTCACAATGAATTCACTTTGTCAGCCACTCCTATTATAGAATAGTGGGAGAGTTTTGCATCCAGTTATAATCCTTGGCATGTGCTCTGCACACCCTTATAGCCTTCCAAAGGAATCAATTCTACATCCTCTTCCAGTGAAGAAGGAACAATGCAGGATAACAACCCATTTGAATGGCAAGTACTATCAAGCCTATGCCCAAGCATTCCTTTCCACTTTGATGAACTAGACATGCTTGGTCGCCATGACATTGACTTACACCATGATTGGAGTTCTTCCCAACTCAATCCACACCAAAAAGAATACGCTACAACCTACATACAATCCAATCGTCCAACATTTGAAGTCCCCCATCTTTCCACTCCCCCTACCCATTAGAACCTCTCTGTCGAACAACAAAAAGCATTTGATATAGTTTTCATGCATCTAAATGCAAGTACTTTCCAAACTCCTTTTAAAATGATTGTTCAAGGAATTGCCGGAACAGGTAAATCACACCTAATCAAAGCCATCCAATCTGCAATGCAAAATTCATCCCAAAATGGCCCATCACCATTACTACTTCTTGCACCTATAGGTGTAGCGGCATTCAACATCAAAGCATCAACTATCCACTCAACCCTACGTGTCCCTATCAAAGATATTGCCCCCCTACAAGGCCAAACACTAGAAAGCTTCCAAGAAAAAATGCACTACATTCACTACATATTAATAGATGAAATGAGCTTCATTGGTCCTAAGTTACTTCAAAGCATTGACATGAGGCTACGTGAAGCATTCCCCAGTCATAATCAATTTCCATTCGGAGGATGATCTATCATGCTTTTTGGTGACCTTGGCCAACTTCCACCAGTCAAGGACATTCCTATGTATGCCTCAACCTCATACGTGGGTTCTCTATGGCACAACTTCACCATTGTTGTAACACTAAGAAAAATATTTCGTCAAATTGATGACAAACCAACACAAGTTACCTTTCGTACTATCCTCTCCAATTTGTGAAATGCAAAACCTACAGTGGAAGATTGGCAAATTCTTATGTCACACTCAAGCTCTTCAATGACCTCTATAGAGCAAGCAAAATTCTTGTCCTCAACACACATTTTTTCAACAAATGAAATGGTCTCACTTTATAACCATCAAATGTTATTATCCTTGGCAAGACCTATTGCCTTGTCAACTGCAAAGCAACTATGAGGGTCACCATGCTCTGATCCTAATGAAGAACAACTACAATCAAAGGTCCTTTTGTGTGTCCAACAAGAGGTAATGTTATGTTCAAATTTATGGGTCGAAACATGCCTTGTCAATGGTGCACTTGGCCAAGTCCAAACTATAGTATACAAGGATGATGAAAATCCACCTTCACTTCCATTGTTTGTTGTAGTTCACTTCAACAATTACATTGGTCATGCTTGGGATGTTAATAATCCAAAATATGTCCCTATACCCCCTGTGAGCCGTGGATTTCGTCGTCAAATCCCCCCAAAAATGGCATGGGCTTTAACAATCCACAAATCACAAGGACTTACACTAGATAAGGCAACTATTGACATCGGCAACATCGACCGACAAGGCCTTACATTCACAGCTATTTCTAGAGTTCGTGCACTATCAGACTTGTGCATCAAACCAGGCTTCACATTCCAAAGATATGCACGAATGACACAAAGTCCATATGTACAACGTTGAAAGCAAGAGGAGCAACGCTTATTGTCATTGTCAGAATTAAACTCTTGAACAAAAACTCATTAAAATAAGCATGCTTTTATTGTTGATTATGTATTCAAAATCTATCAATTGTCTCTAAAATATCAATAATGTCTTCTCTTTTGTACCAACACACATATGGTTGATTATTTATTAAAACTCCTTAATTCTTTAATGCTATTGTGTAGATAAATAACCCTTATGGTTAAGGTGTAACTAAAATGAGAAGTATTATAAACTTTGGAGTATATATTACAATGCTTTCTTATTGTGACAATCTAGAATGTTATTTAAATTTGTTCGGTTAATATGAAAGAAGATTGTATGGGATTTTACAATGCTTTATTGTTGATTATGTATTCAAAATCTATCTACTATCTCTATAATATCAATAATGTGTTCCCTTTTGTAGCAACACACATATGGTTGATTATTTAAAAAAAGTCCTCAATTCTTTAATTCTATTGTGTAGATAAATAACCCTTATGGAATGTAGAAAGAATCTGAGTTATGTGTGGGTGCCAAAACTCATCATGATGTGAATATTGTGGATACAACACAATGTTAAAACAAGGAAAATATATGGTTATTGTTAATTTATAACAAATCTAAATCTCTATTTTTTCTATTTCTATGATAGATTGTAATTGAGCTTTCATGTAACTTTGGTTGCTATTTCAATTGCCACTTAATGTCTAAGTATTGGCTTTTCATTAGTTATAAACCATAACCTATCACTAATTGACCTTCCACAACTCTTCGGTGTACCCATTGCACACCAAGGTGCCATTGCTAGTTAATATTATAATAAACAATGTTAAGTATTGATAACTTTCAGCATTCTTTATATATATTATTAATTAATATATGTATACTAGTTTTACTTTAGATTTAAAAATATTTTATTAAAGAGTAGGAAAAACATTTCATATTAAAAACAATATAATTTTTTTTTTATAATTAAATATGTAATCAATTTTGAGGGAAATGACATCCACATACCTGTCATTTTCAATGAAGCTTCAAAAAGTTTACAAATATTCTTTGTTGCTTTCACTGTATAATAATAACACCAAGTTTAATAATTTACTTTAAAGTTAAAAACAAATTTTAAATTAATCTTTGCATGTAAATCTAATTAAGTTATTTTATTTTAAGCTGAATAGTTATAAATTTATTAATCCACATTTGTGAAGAAATGTAAGACGAAAAAATATAAAAGAAAGAATTTTGAAACTAATAATTTTTTTAAAGACAATTATTTAGTGAAACAACTAATCCAAAAAAATTATGAGGGGAAATAAATAAATAAATAAATCAATATTTTTGATTTATTGCTTTAAAACTTAGACCATACTTAGTATTTTTTTTCACTTTCATTTAGGAATAGAAAATCAAATTATAAGAGCATATTTCTTGTTAAGATCTTGAGTAATTTGTAAACTTCCAATAAAAACTAAACTTCTAATCCATTTTAACACGCAAGATGTAAAATGAAACAAATGTCTACTATTATCTATTCATTTCACAATCTTAAATTTATTTATTTGCCAAATAAATTTGATATTAATAGAGATAAAATGAAAGAAATAACTTTAATATATTATACAAATTAAAAACAACAAATTGTTTTTATTTTTCTCATTCATATATAATTTTCTAAATATCTATTACCATATTTTATATTGTCCATTATTATAAAATAAAAAAAGATAATCAAGTTATTGTTATTATATTTTATTTTATAAATTAAACTTTTATTTATTAATAGATATTTATTAAAAAATAATTATAAATTAAAACATAAAATTTAAATTATAAATTTGATTAAATATAAAATAAACATTATAAAAGTGTTAAAGAAATAATATAATTTTTTTAAAGAATATTTTTTTTACTTAATTAGGAAGTTATGGCTTCCCATAAGGGAACCATAGCCCCCTTCAAGGGCCTATGGCCTGTATTGCATAGGTTGTGCCTTGCGACTTGTGCAATACAGTCCATGATCTTTAATATTTTTTTATATAAAAAAATGATATTTATTATTTTTATTTATATATATTTTATTTTATTAAATATTATTTTTATTTTTTATTTTTTTATTATAGATAAGTGTTATCAAGGGGATAACGCCCATGTACATAGTATTTTAAGTAGTCTATTGGAGAAACTAAGGCCCCATATGGGTAGCCATGATTGTCTACCCATTGAAGTAGCCATAGATGGTGGTAAGGAAATCTCCCAGTTCCTCCAACCGCCGTAGGCTATCAGGTTCCAACTAGCTGTCCTCTGTGTTCATGTATCGATGGAATGGGTCCAGCTCATTGTTCATGACGCCTATGCGAAAGACTTCCCAAGATTTTGTCATAAAGTTAACTCGCTGGAGTCTGCGCTGCTTTGTCGCCTCGTCCTCCAAATCTTCCTCCACGTTGGACCCCATATTCTCAGTGTTTAAAGGATCAAAGTAAGCCCCCAGCTGGCTTACCCAACCCTCAGACTCGAGCTCCATGACTGCATTTGCAATTACTACATGATTCTGGAGGGAGATGTAATCATTGCACATTACCACTATCCGCTCCCGGGAGCCAGTAACGTCCACCAGTGGATTTAACACTGCTTCATAGACCTGACCATCACAACGGTGCAATCTGATGTGTCCTCCCGGAGTTGCGATGCCATGGATGGCCCTCCAGACCCTTGCATGGTAGACCAAAAATAGGCGTCGACATTGGACTTCAATCCTCTCTTGGAAACTTACATAGCTGATCCCAAAGTAATGCGCCATTTTGACTGGTTTGGCCACGGACCCAGCTCAATTTATCCTTACCATAAAGGGAGATCACATGAAAATATACTGCCCTGCAGGACTGACACTGGCCGCCTCGACCGAAGGAATGTCAATTCGATTCCTCTTGGGAGTGCATCTTTGTAGATTGGATAGGAGAACCGGTGCATGGGGGAATAGAGGACAAGCAAGGTATCCCTTTTGGGATTTTGTTCATACAAACATCGAATCATAGATTACCAACTCCTTTAGTCCGAGCCAGTAGTTAGGATCCGAATCTAGTTCAAGTCCTTTTCCTTGTTGTACACTAGCATTAGCCAGGCAGTCAACGACTTTATTAGCTTCTCTATAGGCATGGCCTATGCAGAAATTATCTAATTTGGCTAGGAGCAATTTTATTTGGGCTACCCAACTATCTAGGTGCTAGCTTGGAGAACGGCCATTTACTACTGCCTGGATGCAAACCATTGAGTCACCTTCAATTTCTATTGATTTAATGCTTTTGCTAATGCAGAGCTGAAGTTCGAGCAATAGTGCCTCGAATTCGGCAATGTTGTTGGTACAAACACCTAGGGATCTGGATGCCTCCCAAATGCAATTGCCTTCTCGGTTTCTTATGATTCAGCCAGCCCCAATGATGCCCGAATTTCCTTTTGCAATGTCATCAAAGTTGAGTTTCCAAGGGTGTACCGTTGGTCCCTTCCAATGCACTAGCCTTTTATCGACTTTGTCGCATGCGGTAGGGCCCAACCTTGGTCTTCTTAGCTCTGGCCATGCTTTTTGGATCTCTTCATCCCATTTGGTGAATCGAGAGTTTTTTCTCAACCTTGACCTATTATTCACCACCTCTATTACTGCTTCACTTATCTGGACAATTAGCTTATTATATTCTAAGGCTTACCCTTTGAAGATTCTTCTATTCCTCTCTTTCCATAGGTGCCTGACAATCATTGAGGGCGCTGAAATCCATATACTCTGCCAAGATCCGTTAATGTTTCTGATTTGCCAAGAGGTAAGAAAATCTTTTAAGTTTGCTTGTCTGGGTCCATAGATTTGGAATGTACTTTGAAGCCAATCCCAACAGGCTAAAACCATTGGGCATGATATGAAGAGGTGATCAACTTCTTCTTCTTCATATTCACAAAGTACACAACGAGTTGGGCCAGCCACCTCGAGCCTTTTTAGTCTTTCTGACGTTAGGTAGCATTTGTGAAAAACAACCCAGAGGAACGCGCCTGCTTTGGGAAGAACTGCTTGGTCCCAACAAATTTTTGCCATCCAATCTGAAAGGCTCCTAAAGTCATTCTAGGAGTCCGCCCAAAACCTTGCCTTGTGGCCATTACCAATTCTCCACGAAATATGACTTTTGATGAGGGGGTGACAAGCTTTGATGAATTTCCATACAACAGAACCTCCTTGGATATTCTCTATTGTGAGTATTCTATTTGGGGATTCATTATCCAGGTACTTGTTCTGGGCAATCCGGCACCAGATTTTCTGTGGTTGGCGGTACATTTTCCAAATTAACTTGGCACCAAGCGCCAAGTTCTATTTGCCAATTTTCCTTAGGCCCACCCCTCCTATGACCTTTGGTAAGCATACTGTATCCCATCCTATAAGGGGTATTTTCTTCTCTCCTTTCGAACCTTCCCATAAGAATCTTTTGAGGATTCTTTCGAAGTCACCTACAATTTTTTGGGGGGCTTCGTAGCATGCTAGGGTGTAAGTTGGGATTGCCGACAGTACTGATTTGGCCATAGTTATTCTGCTGGCTAGGGTCAGCCACTTGTTCTTCCAGGACTAAGCCTTATCTTTGCATCTGTTTACCACCTCTCCCCAATGCTTGGATTTGCCCACCCCCTCAAAGATATGAACACCTAGAAATTTGGCACGAATTTTATCCACCTGAAATCCCAGAAGGGTTGAAATGGATTTTTGGGTCTTCGCTTTAGTGTTGAAGAAAAAAATCCTTGACTTCTCCTTACTCATTTTTTGTCCAGATTGTGCTTCATATTTTCTTAGAGTTTCTTTGATGCATTTTTCCTCCCTGGTATTTGCTTCCCCAAATAAGGTTGTATCATCTGCGAATTGGGAGTGAGTGATTGGTTCTACATTTGGGGCTATCGATATGCCATGCCAGTTTACCAATTGGTTCCTTCTTTTGATTGCTCTGCCTAGCGCCTCTGCCATAATGAAAAAAAGTGAGCGAGAGATGGGATCCCCTTGACGCAGACCGTTAGTAGCCTCAAAGAAACCATGAAGGGATCCATTGAGAAGGATTGAAATTCTGACCGTGGAGATGCATTGTTTAATTAATGAACACCAATCATTGCTGAAGCCCATGCATTCCATAACTTTGAGCAACAATGGCCAAGAGGTTTTGTCGTAGGCCTTGCTTACATCCAGTTTGATTAACATTCTAGGGTTATGGTTGACTTTTAGAGTGTGAACCACTTTGTTGATTAGAAGGATGCATTTTGAAATTTCTCTACCTGGCACAAAGCCACTCTGTTCGGGGGAGATGATTCTACTAAGAAGTTTTTTGAGCCTATTTGCTAATACTTTGGCAATCACCTTGTATACTGTGTTGCACAGGGAGATTGGCCTATAGTCCCTAAAGGACCTGCATTCTGCCTTCTTGGGAATGAGTGCAATTACCGAGTTATTGATGTCTTTAACAAATCTTTTGGTCTTTCTAAATTCTTCCACGACGGACCAAAGATCCTTTCCTAGGAAGCTTGAGGGAGAGATGGGATCCCCTTGACGCAGACCGTTAGTAGCCTCAAAGAAACCATGAAGGGATCCATTGAGAACAATTGAAAATCTGATCATGGAGATGCATTGTTTAATTAATGAACACCAATCATTGTTGAAGCCCATGCGTTCCATAACTTTGAGCAACAATGGCCAAGAGGTTTTGTCATAGGCCTTGCTTACATCCAGTTTGATTAACATTCTGGGGTTATGGCTGACTTTTAGAGTGTGAACCACTTTGTTGATTAGAAGGATGCATTCTGAAATTTCTCTACTTGGCACAGAGCCACTCTGTTTAGGGGAGATGATTCTGCTAAGAAGTTTTTTGAGCCTATTTGCTAATACTTTGGCAATCACCTTGTACATTGTGTTGCACAAGGAGATTGGCCTATAGTCCCCAAAGGAAATGCATTCTGCCTTCTTGGGAATGAGTGCAATTATTGAGTTATTGATGTCTTTAACAAATCTTTTGGTCTTTCTAAATTCTTCCATGACGGACCAAAGATCCTTTCCTAGGAAGCTCCAACCTTTTTGAAAGAATTTGGCTGGAAACCCATCTGGTCCAGGGGCCTTGTCGGGGTGCATTTCAAAGAGGGCTCTTTTCACTTCCTCTAGTGAGACAGGTTCTATCAGCATTGTGTTTTCATCGTCACTAACCCACCTTTCAATTGCATCTAATATATTGCCTTCATTGACTGCACTATGGTGTTCACCTAATAGGGATTTGAAAAAGTTGACCGCTTCCTGTCCTACTTCCGTGGTACCTTCCTTCCAGCTGCCATCCTGGGACTGAATTTTTTCAACTTTGTTAGCAACCCTTCTAGCCAATACTGATGAGTGCAAGAATTTTGAGTTTGAGTCCCCATCCTTGAGCCAGACCTCCCTGGATTTATCCCTTCAGTAGATTTCTTCCTTCTTGAGTAATTCTACTAATTCAGCTTTTAGACCCTTCTCTAACAGGAATTCCTCATTTCTCATTTCTTCTGTTATTAATTTTTCGTTTAGGGTATGAAGTTCTAGCTCAACCCTTGCTTTCTTTATAAATATGTTTAGGAATTTTGACTTGTTCCATTCCTTGAGCTTCTCCTTTAGATACTGTATTTTTTTTGCAAATTTGAAACTGATTGAACCCCCAATTCAACATTTTTTCCACCAATTCTCCAAGCGGATAAGAATTCAGTCATCTCTCCACCACATGTTCAAAAATTTGAAGGTCAACTTCCTTACCTCCAGGCATTTGCTAATGTGGAGCTCCACTGGAAAGTGGTCAGAGATGGATACTGGTAGGATACGTGATTCGATAATAAGGTTAGAACTATGCCAACTAGGAGAAATGAGGAACCTGTCCAACCTTTCTGAGATAGCCGTGAAGTCCTTATGTCTGTTTTTCCATGTGAACATTCCATTGGTGGTTGGGTAGTCAGCTAATTCTGAGTGGGCCACAAAAGCCCTGAAGTCAACCTGGGTTTGGGATTCCTTCCTTATCCTGCCACTTTTCTCTAATAGCTCCAAGATGGCATTGAAATCGCCCACGATTATCAAGTTTAATTCCGACAAGGGCTTTAGGAAGGCCAATATCTCTTGCCATAATGTTGCTTTCTCATTTGTGCCTATGGGTCCGTAGATATTAAGGAGAGGAAAAGACAGATTCAGCTTCATCCTTAGACTACTGCCACCAATCAATTCATCTTAGAGCATTGGATTTTGACAGATACTGCTGATTCCTTCCAAATCAACCCGATTCCCTCGGAGGCTCCCTCTGATTCGTGAAAGTAGTCGTTCCAAGTCTTAATGTAGGATAGGAAAGTTGTTGCCTCAAACAGTGAAAGTTTGGTTTCTTGCAGTAAGATGATGTCGCTTGTGCAAGCTTGTAAGTGATGCCTAACTAGGCATCACTTGTCAGGGGCCTTCAGGCCCCTGACATTCCAAGTGGTAATTTTCATTGTTTCCCAAGAGAGGCTACACCTCTCTCGGTACTTAGAAATTTCCTAATGCTAGGGCATCTTCTAGTTGCCGCTTCTTCTTCTCTTAGTATTTTGGAAGACTTCCTTCCTCTTGTCTTCCCCTGTTTACCTATTTTTCCCATTTCAAGATGTGTGGTTGTAGACTGAGTGATGCTTCTCTCCTCAATAATGCCCAGCTCATCTTCCAATTCGTGTTTTGATTCTGAGTTTTGGATGTTTAAAGGGTCCTCCCAACATGTTTCCTCCCTAATATGTGGGGTAGTTACTTCCTTCGAAGGGCCTTCCATGTTGATAGCTCTGTCCTTGTTTTGGTAGGAATTGGATTCTAGCGCCTCCAATACCTTAGCCTCTTCTCGATTTGTCTTGTCCAAGCTTGGGATGAAGGGAACGATATGCATCTGACCGAGGCCTCTTCCCTTGATTTTGGTTCTTTTTTATGCAACGACTTTCTTGTCGATTTTTCGCACTCTTTTTCGTTATGTGTTCTTGAGCCACAATTCAAACAAAACCATTTTTCTTCTTCCACCTCAATTTCTTGGGTCCAAGATCTGTCATCAGCTTGAAGACGAATAGAATGAGGGATAGGGTTAATGGATGCCAGCCTCATTCTGGCATATTTATAGAGATCGTCGTCTATGATATCCATGTCTATGTCGAGCAAGGTCCCTAGTGCTCTTCTAATTTTCTCCAGGCATTCCCCATTCTAGTATTCAAATGGAAGATTATAGAGGCGAATCCAAACCAGATTGTTATAGGGTTGAATTTGAGTGGGGTCGAAATTATGCTTCCAGGGTTGCATGTATAATGGGAAGTTGTCTTTCTGCCATACTCCTTTGTCTGTAATTTTATTTTTGGTAACTTCGTTGGCAAAAACTACCTCGAAGCAATTTTTTGGAAGGAACCGAATTAGCACTTCGGTATGCCATTTTTCTTCTATCCAATCCTTAATGGCCGATCTGCTAGGGTTGGTCCCGATGAAGCGACAAATGAGTGCCATATCCTTTAGGATCTCTGCATCTTCTTTGATTTCCTAGGAAACATCTATTGTTAGGGTTTCCCATTCTTCTTGTCTCTTAAGGGATTCAGATTATGTCCCAGTTTGTTTCCTTCACTCTAGCTCGGGCCCCCAACTGGTATTGTTAAGGGCTCTTTTCTTCTTGTGTTTGTGCTTATTCCTTGAGGGACGAAACTAAGGTTGTGGATGATCCTAGATTGTGTTCTTTCCCTCGCCATTTTCGCTTATTACTGAGGGCGTATCATGGCGAACGTGACTGTTGGCCTCTTGCTGCTGATTTGATGGTTGCTGCCTATAAAAGGAATGACAGTGATGCACCCATTCACCATTGGTCACCCATTGGGGCCCATAACCTACCTTCTTGGAGGACACCGCCTGGTTTGCTTCAACTTCATCTGCCCAACTGCCCTTTTGCTTTTCGTTCTGGCCGAAACCCTTCCCGTTCTGGTTCATGAAACTATCGGTTTTTACTTTTTCTATAGTTCCCGCGTTCGCACCACTCTGCTCCATTATTTTTTTATTTTATTAAATATTATTATTATACATATAAATAAATATTAAATTCTTTATTTTATATATTAAAAAAATAGTAATATAATTAAATAATATTTTAAAATATAATTTAGATTAATAATTTAAAATAAAAAGACAATTTAAAATTTAATAAATGAATAATAAAAAAATCTCTTTCTTCCACAAAAAATATCACAAAAAAAAAGGTATAAAAAATAATCTAGAGAGATTTTAAATTTGATGAATCCATTAAATTTGAAAGAAAATTATAGATAGTTTGGAGGAAAAATCAAAAGAGAAGGCATACAAATCATTTATAATTTAAATCTTTTACTGAAATATCGCAATTAAAACCTAATCTTGTTGCACTAATTTTTAGCTTCTTTCTTCTTAATGAAATTGAGACTGCAAATGGATGAACTGGAATGCAAAATCCCAAATCTTTGAAGAAATCTGATGTCTTCAACCTCTTCTCAAGAAATTGATCAAATTCTTCCAAAAAGCAAACCCTTCCATTTTCCCTGCAACAATAAACTTTTCCAAAAAAACCAAAGGGAAAAAAAACTTGTGGGATGCATTTCTCATTCTCCATTTTATAAAAGTTAGAGGGTAATGAATTATAACTAAATAAATCAATAAATATAAATTTAGAATGTTAATAACAATTAGTTTTGAAAATAAATTCTAAACTAACACTTTCCCAAGAAGAGGCTACTCCTAGAATTGCATGTAAAAATCACAAATGGTTAGAATGATAATGGCTACGAAGATTTTAAGTTTCATCCCCCCTTGAAAGAGGTTGAAGAGTTGTATTTATAAGAAAAGTATGCTTGATCATGGTCGAGATTTGATGGTAAAATCAACATAAAAGATTGAACAAGAGAATAAGAAAGTTTCCTTTCAAACTCATGAGAGGATAATAATGAATTTTTAATTTAAAAAGATGGATAATGGTACACATGAAGTTTCCTACTTTATGTATAGTCATAAAATGAATTTTTCAAAAGAAAGAGTAGTTAATTGATAAGGAAAGATTTCAATTCTAAAATAAGGCAGAGTTAACTGATATGAGAAGTTAGAAAGTTGAAGTAGAGAAATATGACAACTTTTAAATAATTAATTAATTTTATTTTTTTTAATTTCTCATAATTTGAAAAGGATTCATATTTCCATTAATAAATTTTTGCATCATAAATTTTATTTATTTATCCAAGTATCTATTTTGATTTTCTAAATATTTTAATTTATTTATTTTTCCTTTAGTTTTAACTTTATAAATTATCCTTAATAAAATAAAAATAATCATTATTTCAAACTAACTTATCTCAATAATAACAAAGAGTTTTCCAAATGTTCTAAGAAAGAGGTCTATGACACCTCTCGAAAGAAAGGTGTCTCACACTGATCTTGAGATATTAGCACTTTGTGTGGTGGACCTACACTAAGTATACACACCTACTTGAATAATTAGGCTATGCATGTTGTCAACTGTCTGCAATTGTGTTATACCCGTGACACCATTAGCCTTTTTGGCCTTAAGCCTTTACTCCCTAAAGTCAAGAGCCAGACAACCATTCTATTTTTGTACTGTATTCTATCCTAAAATTAAAAAACCCCACATGAAAACCCACTTTAAACACTTAATTCTTAGAAACCAACATAGTTACACATCTGTCATTCTATCACACATCTATTTACATTGAGACAAATTAGGGTTTATCTTTTGGAATCCATACTTCAGACTTGACATAAAGACTTGAGATTTGTCAGACTTTCCTAGTTTAGCATTCAACTTTCCATATTCTCCTTTGGCTTATCTTAATTGCATTTTTAGATTAAAGTTTTCCATCCAACATCATAACCATCTACCTTTTATTTTCAAACTAGGAAATCAATCAAATCTTGATCATACCATATTTATCCTTTGATTGTATTGATCTCATACTCTTTCATCACCCTATCAACAATAGGGCCTAAAACTCATCAGTCTAGTTTAGGTTCAACTTTTATCAACCATCATTCTCCATCTTGATCCTTTTGAGGTCTAGACATTTCTTTTGATTACCTTGGTCTATCATCATTTGTCAAGTATCCTTTAAAATCAAAAATTCCAAAAAACACATAGCATGATTTCATTTGCGATCATCCTTTAAAGCATAAAAATCTAGAGACATCATATCATTTAGCATAGGTGCATGATTTATTAAATCCATAAAAATCCAATAAAATTAGAAAATTGTAAAAATTCAAAAGCAACATCTTTTAGCATATCAGGTATTATATGATCGAAACAAGGTCACAAGGCAAGAGAAAATAAATGAATCCTACAATAGACCCTATTTTTTTATCCCACTAGCACAATGTAGTTGAAGAAATCCTCAAGTTCACAACCCATGTACTCCAACCAGGATCTACCTTACCTCATAATAATGATGAGTTTACTTTGACTTATGTTAAATGAGGTTTTACCCAAGAGAAGATTGACAAGGACTCACAAGATCCTAATTTTATGGAAATAATGGAGGCAATCTTGGTTAAAGATCCCACCAAATATGTTTTAAAACTTGCACAAGAGGGAGCTAGAATTCCTGCGGATTTTGATGTTTCTACCATAATGGAACAAACACCTAATGTGATATCCCAAGAACAAGTTTCCATTAACATGACACCCCCATCAAAAAATCTAGCTTCATAACAATTAAACATAGGTATGCCACTTGGAAGCACATCTCACATTGTAACAAGTGTGAACATACCTTCAACTCTAACATTTGAACACCAATACACAAACCCACTATACTACATGTCATTGCATCCACAAAAAATAACACAATCAAGTAACACAATATCGATGACACAAAGCATCACCAATCAAAATCAACCCATCCAAAATCAAAGGTCAAACATTCATTTCCCATGACCAACACTTCACAACACACAAACACAAACCTCATCACACCTCCAAACATATCATTTTCACAATGTCACAACAAGCAATCAAAATGCAAACATTTATACACTCACAACCCAAGCTCAAATATTAACAAACCAAATCAAAAAATGAACCAAGACTCCTTGTAGAAACAAAGTTCCTCTTCCATAAGCAAGTAATTTTCTCAACATGTATCACCTAATCCAAACTCAATAATTACACCCCATTTCAATTAAATTGTGTAAACTATGCCACAACATCATCACTTGAGCACTCTCAACCAAAACACCTACAACACTCAAACAAACACCATTCCTATACCACCATAACCAACAAAAATACTATCTCAACAATTACAAAACCTGCAACAACTGATCACAATCCTATAGGTTACGAGACTCAAAAAGACATACACAATTAAAGACATATGTCCTTATCCCTTTGATAGAAGTATATACATGCCACCTTTCCCCCCAAAATTTGACAAGTACAAGGGAAAAGGAGATCCTATAGATCATATATCAAGGAGTTTTGCATAGTTTGTCTAGGTCTTGTACACGATCAAACATACCTAATGCATCTTTTCCCACATAGTCTTGAAGGACAAGCTATGGAATGGTTCAATCATTTACCCCCTCAAATAAGGACTTGGAATGAATTAGTATATAAGTTTATTGCACACTTCTTCTATAACATTGAGCAAGAGATATCCGTAGTTAACTTATGTAACACTAAACAAAAGGATGGAGAATATTTTGCTTCATTCTTAAAGAGATTGAGAAATCTTGCAAGAAAATATCTTTGCCACATACCAAAAAAAATTGGTTCAAGTTTTTGTGGAAAACCTTAATTTAAAATTCATGTTTCATCTTCGAGTCCATTGTTCCAACATATTTTATGAAGTCATTGAGAATGGTATCACTATTGAGAAAGCCCTTATTGCAAAAGGACTCATAAAGATCTTCAAAGAGACCAATAATAATATAAGCATGCCAAATGACAAATCTAAATTTTGGTCACGAAAAAAAAATGTGACAAATGATGGAATTATGGATGCAAAAATGGTAAACAAGGCTCATCCTATTGGTAGTATCAAAGGACCTTCCACATCTAGGATACAAACATCAAACAACAACCAATCAAAAATTCATCCACAATCAACAAATGAAGTCCATAATACACACACAATGTGGTCCTCCAAGGACAAACATAAATCCAAGAAAAAAATGCATGCCCCTAGGGGAAGCAATTGAATCAACTTTGAAGAAGATTCTACAATCCAATGTCATTCAAATTTTAGAAGTGATACATTACTGTATAGGAGCAAATTTTCACCCCTTGTGTAAATTCCCCTTTTTCATCCCTCCACCTTAGAAAATCAAACCTGAATGTGAAATTCCACATCACCCATCCGAAATTAATCCACTTGGCACTTGTCTTTTGTATTGGTGGGGGAATTTTTATCGAGGATGTGAGCGTGGTGTGCGGATGTCCTTATAAAATCAAACCCGAATGTGAAATTCTACATCACCCATCCGAAATGAATCCACTTGGCACTTGTATTTTATATTGGTGGGGGAATTTTTATCAAGGAAGCGAGTGCAACGTGTAGAGTTCTGCACGGCATGCTGCTGTCCCTGATAGATTTCTACCTCTGGAGTCTACAGGAATGTTACGTTCTCCATTAGGCATGAAGCATAACACCTTTGTGTCGACCAACTAACCTGAAAACAACTCTTCCTCCTAATCTCCCTTCAAATGCATATTTTTCATAACCATTCCACCTTCTTCAAAATTCTAGACATTCACTAGATCTTTCTTACATCCTTTTTGTATCTCTTGAGCATTACTCAACAACTTGTTGCTCCATCAACTTCATTGAGAATGTGTTGTGCTATCATAGAAGCTACGATTTTGGAGTCTTGCGAGACCCCCTTTGTCACCGTTACGACCATGTCAACTTTTTCAAGATCATAGTCTTGAATTATCCATTAATTGGCCTTGAGTGCCTTTGGGTGGAGGTGGTATTGCTTCACTATCCTTCTTTTGATGTGGTTTGATAGAGTACCATTGTGTCTTTCGTAGTGTTCATACTCTTTCTTTCTATTTCCTTTATCACATTTTCTATCTTGTGGCTTTCCTGGTTGTCCACGGAGGTGGAAAAACTAAAGTGGGGGTTTGACTGAGGCAAACCCCTATACAACCCCAACATTTTTCGTCTCTTGCTATGTGTAGGTGTACGTGTGCATGGAGCTTGTTGGCGAGCAGGACTTTCAGTGAGTTGATCCTTGCCACCTTCATTTTCTCTTTCTCCCTTATCATCTTTATAATCATTCATTGTACTTTGTTATTCTATTCATTTTGCTAAACTTTATTAGCTAGATTGCAAGTAGGTTTTTCGGTAGTTAGAACTATACTTTTCCACTTTTTGGTTGTACAAACACTAGCGCCCCAGAGAGACACCAACGTGTCACATTGTCGTCCTTGACTTGCGCTGTTGTCGTCGGGTAGAGAGTTGTTTGAGGTGCAGTTCAAATTCTAAAAACCATATCATCTAGTCCCATTCAAGTATTTGGATCAGTAGAGTGACAAAAGTACTTGAGAGTGCTCTTAATTCTCTATGTTTGACCTAAACACCCACTTAGCTTGAGGTAAGTTAGGGAAGCCCTCTACTCTCGGATCTCCGTGACTTGGATCCTTGGTGTGGTTGGTCCCCCTACCGTACATTTTGGTGAACCTGATGTGAACCATTTTGGTTCCATTTAGCAGTGGTGAAAGGCCCTTTCCTCATATCCTAGGAGCATTGTGGGTGTGAGTGTTGTGAGGCGTTTCACCTTACAACCCAGCCTGTGACCCCTAGTGGTGTAGTTGGAAGGTTCCGTAGGCATTACAGAATGAAACCTTAGTTTTGTCACTATCTAATTGCAAAACCTTTGGGGGCTCTATGAAAGTTTCATCTAGTGTACTTGATGGCCTTCTTTCTACATCTTCCCATCCCATCCAGACAACCTATGAGTAGTTCTCCTGGTATAAATTTCACCTCGGAGGACCTGCCGATGGGTTATAATAGAGAACCATCTCCCTTATACATCCCTACATGAATCAATGGAAACACTGTGACAGGTGTTCTTATTGACCCCACATGTCAGGTGAATGTCATAACTAAGGAGATTATGTTGATTAACTTCTTTCACAAAGATGGGTATAATGAGTCTAAGAGTACCATCTGTACGCACAACAAACTTTTTGTACCTCCCCTTGGTTGCATCACCTCGTCGGTCCTTGTTGGATCTAAATCAGTGAACTTACTCTTTGACATAATCTCGAGGTCTAAACTCTTCAAGGTGAAACTGGGTATCCCTTGGTTGGTCGCTATGAATATATTTCCCTTGGTGGCGCATAAATTCTTGAAGTTCATTCATGAGGGTATAGTGCATATAGTCCATGACACCAACTATAAGTCATCAGTTGCATCTGGTAGCTATTCATTGGATCACTTTTGGCTTGCACCCGTTGGTTCGCTTCCTCCTAAGACAAACCTATTGTACCAAACCTATACAAAGTACAAGAGTGGATGCTTAATGCCTAAAGTGAGATACCCTCAATTGCCCTATGTTATCTCGCATAGGGCTTGCCTAAAGGCTGATAGTGATACCACCTTGGCTTGGAAAAGATAAAAGGAGAAGTGTGCTCAGCACTCTTCTTCTTCTTCTGTGGTTGTTGTCTCGTCTGTTGCTTCCTCTCACCATGTTGTGGCATCATCAGATTCTGTTCCTAGGTATTTGCTGGAGAATCCTATGGTGCTCGCTTGGTGAAAGCCCAAGCATCTTGCATTTGAACTTCCCATTCTACCCATGATGCTTAGGCCCGTTTGGTATGGTAAGGGGAAGGCTCCCTATGGGGAGTCCTCTACGTCACAGCCTCCTACCACTCCTTCCCCCAAGGTAGTGAATGGGAAGAGGCCCACCACTAAGGCATTAGAGTCAACTCCCCTGTTGTTGCTCCAACCTCTTCTTAGTCTCTCCCTCTTGCTCTCTTCTAGGAGTCTCTCTCTCCATTGGAAATAGTCATGATGGACACTGTGATGGCTGAGCAGGAGCCTATTATTCCATCCCAACTCCCAGCCTCTAGCTCTTGGAGTCACAGGAACTGCCTTGCACATGAGTGTAAGTGTCAACAAAAGGCTCTGGTTGTTGAGCATGCCACCTTACAAAGGAAGGAAGGAAGGGGAGTCAATTGCCCCTATTTCAGGGCCTGTTATTGTGTCCTCTCTCATCCCCTTTGTTTTGGTTCAATCGACCTCGGTGCTACTTTCAGATCTTGCAATGAGCATAAACACCCCTAACCCTAAAAAGGTGCAGGTGTTTATTGCTCCTTCAGTTGAGTTTCCTCTCCTGATGTCCTTCCTAGATATCTTGTCGTTCTCAAAGCTCATGGATATGCTAAACACCTCGGTTGGTGTCCTCCATGATCTTCTCCTCCTCCTCTACACCTTCTACCTTTTTTGTTGGGATCTCACATCCTTTGATGAAGTGAAAAATGGAGGATGGCCCTGCTAGTAATGGGGTGAAAGAGGATTCCACCTTCTTTAGAAGGTGGTTCCATGCTATTATGTTTCGTCCTAGTGACGAAAGAAGTTTTGGCATCCCTGAATTTTGTCACTGCTCTCGAGTCACTCGATGAGCCTAGCAGTGAATCTCAAGTACTACCTCCCTCATCGATTGAGGTAACCCATGGCACTCTTGTGAAGTGCATGTTTAACTCTTTAGATGAGGTCTCAGTCCTTCTAGCAATTTTCACAAAGTTGCTGACCTTTGCCCCACAGGAACTGAGTGGATAATACTTCACAGGACCTTCTTCCTTGGCTCTTGTTGTGAGGGGGTTGGAGGGTTTCCCCCTTGATATTCTACCCTTGCAGGCTCATCCACCTTCTCCATATAATTATCTAGATTGGGAGGTCGATGACCTCTTGGTTAATGAGTGTTAGTGGGGCGCCTCTTCTTTATCTATAGTGTAGATTGTGTATGTGTGTTTGAGTTCCCTTATGCTTGCATTATGTGTTCTTGGATGACCCTTGTCACCCTCGTAGGCACTTAGATACATGAGTGTTTATGTGTCATACAACTTCCTCTATTTGTGGCATCATTCTTCCTTTATTATGTGTATTGATTTTCAAAAATTGGGGACGATGCAAAATGTTGGGGGCATTTAGGCTTACCTTCCATGTTGACCCAATTTTTTATTTTTACTCTGTCTTCTTGTGCACTCTTCATATGGTCTGATATAGTAGGGGGTATATGACAATTCATCTATATACTTATTATACCTATATATATATTTATGAGAAACTCTGACCCTAAAATATAAGATCACCCCTGTGTCCCTTGTTCGTGATGTTGTTGTTTTTCTTTACATTGTTTCTCTCTTATCTTTTATATTTTCTTTGTGATGTTATGGTGCTCATGTGTTTTCCCTCACATGTGTGACAATATTACCATGGTGACATCTCACTATATTCCACATGCCACAACATTACTTTCCCATTCTTGCTTTTCTCTCCTTAGGATGTCACGTGCCTCTATGTTCAACACACACCATCCTAGGGGGGGGCTATCATGTCACTTCAATTTTTAGAAAATGCATTTGGTGGCCAACATCTTTTCTCCAAAATTTCTTCAAAACATTTTTCAAAAATTGTATTCTCAACAAGGATCCCTAGCGGAATGTGTTTCCTTCGTCATGGGTTCGCAAAGAAAGAACTTGAAGAACTTTCCTTCGAGGAGGGAGAAACTTTTCTTGTGGGAGAAGCCTCAACCTTCCCCTCACGAGGGGGCATTTTCTTCCTTTCGAATTCCTTGATAATGTGAACATATTTTGAAAGGATTCCTTGATCTTGAATTGATTTATGAAAATTTCTCTTGCACTTTCAAACAATGCATCCCTTGAGTGGACCCCTTTTCTTTTTGAAGGGTTCTTGAGGAACCCCTTTGAAAGCTCTTCCTTCAATCTTTTGATTGTCTGTGTGACTATCTACACATTTTCCTACATGGCTGCTCTTTGTTTTCTAACATGCTTTATCTGTGGATTAACATGTTGCTTTGTAGGTGCACCTGTGAAGTTGTTTTCCAATCCGACTGCGAATTCCCCCTTACATCGGGCTTCCTTCAGGAGAGAGTACCTAGGGGGCACCTTCTTTTTAGGTCTAAGGGCTTGTGAAGCGCTTGCATCCTGCAAGATTTTTCCATCATTGGCCTTTGGGCCTTCAGTGCACTTTGATCAACTCCTTAGTTTCGAGGATCTACAGAGTCCTTTGTTCGAACCTCCTCAGGGGAGAGTACTTGTCGAGTTATTTTCTTTCCCTACACTTTTGAGCTTGCCAGATTGTGGTTTGCTTTCTCGATGATTCAAGTATACATTTTGTCATGCCCATAATTTTTGCTAGAAAGCTTAACAATTTTTTTTTTAATTATTATTTTTTAAACAAGCATTAAGCTAATCGCCACTACAATTGACATGATGAGTTAGCATGATTACTAACGTCACTGCCAATAAAATTATCCTTAAGTTTTCACCTTTGCCCTCACATCTTACTAAGATGAAATATTGTATTGACTTGGTTGAATTAGTTTTCTTAGTGATTAACAAACCTAATATAGTTAATCTAATACTTACGTGAAGTGGTAACAAGAACTCAAGGACAAGGTCTATTAACTAGGTGAAGTTGTTATATGAAACAATGACTGTCATACCTTAAAATTACACATAAGAAAAAAACTTAATTAACAAATTATTTTGTAATGATACCATATAAACAGTATTATAAGTCAACTCGTTGTGGCTTGCAAAACTTTTATCACCACCATAACATCTTCAATAACTAACTCATAAACACGATAATAAATTCTAAAATTTATTATTCATATATAAAATATTATATACATATTTAAATTTATGTTTAACTATTATTTATTTAATTAATTATTTTATTTCATATTAATATATTATGACATCATTTATTAAAACTCATAATTAATATTTTTTTTTTACATATAAATATAATATATATACTTATATATATTATCTTTAAATACTATTTTTCACTTTATAAGAGGAAATCATAAATCAATATTATTAACCTAACCTTCCACATTTAAATGGGATAAAATGGTTATTTAAATTTTAAAAGATGAACATACATATTTTTAAACTAAGGAAAAAGTAAATATTCCTTACTAATTTTCTATTAAGAGAGAGAACTCAGTTTTCTTTTTTTTTCATTGTAGCTTCTTTTAAGAGTAAGGGAATGTAGGGACACGTAGAGATACTCTTAAGACTTTTTAGCATACATGAAAATAAAGTTACTTTTCTTACATTCTTTTATGTTATATTATTTACTGTATTTTAAAGCATTCGTTTCTTCTTAAATACGTATCCATCTATTCAAACAGGCTTGATAAAAAAGAAGTCATTCATTGTGTATCCATAATAAATTTGTATAAGAAGGAATCATTTAAGTTTTATCCATAATCATAGAGTAACTAACACAGATCTGATTATTTTATGCATGTTTAAACGTCATGCAGACCAGTCTCCAGCTTTAGCCACCGCCCTAACATTTTTTTTCTGTGTTGTTTATGATTGTTCACCAAACTATTTACTATTAGATTCAGATAGAATGTAAACGAATATTGTGTGAAATCCAAACCAATGTGTATTGTTTTCTTTTTCCATTGTTGGTCATGTTTGAGGGTGCCGGGCGGTAGAAGCTCTTGTTACACTTAGTTCATCCACTAGATGAATTATAGTTGCTGGTGTGAAAAAGATATGATATTAATTGTGTGAATAGCGTGTTTAATTCCTTCTATATGTTTTATTTCATGGAGACTAGCAGAGTATTTATTTCTTCATTGGTGCGAAAGAGTATATGATTAAACTGTTGCTTAATTTCTACACTTTCGCTACTGTAACATTACCTATAAGCAGTGATCATCTCTTTTATTTACATTCTCATTTATACTCAAGTTAGTGGCAACACTATTCATATTAACTGCATTCCAGACAAAATTCTAACTCCATTAGACATAATGATGTTAATACCTATGCAGCCATCTATAATGAATCTATTCTTAGCGTCCGCTTGAATGGAACCTGTATTTAAGGGGGCGCAATGATTTATTTCTTTCCCAGGATTTTGTTCTTCTTTTCCTCACTGTTCCGGTGCTCTCTATGTGTGGCTTCAAGTTGCTCTTCTAGTTTATTTACTATAGAACCATATATTTAATCCGACATAAACGCCTGGCTTCTAGTAGGGGTACGCCCATCCAAATTGATGTCCTCTGATTTAATTTAGGTAGCAAGGGAATTGTATAGAAAAAGGATGATAAGATGTCTCTTTCACCCACCTACCCAGCCGATGCTACTGTTCTGCCCAACATATATATTAATGGCTCAATGCCCATGACATGACTATTAGATTTATTGCTGATTCATCGGTGGGTTCGTTCATACTGAGACCACTTGAGAGGAAGATAATAGGGGAGAGGATCCAGTATCTGAACATGTTTCAATAGTTGTGATAGTAGTTGTTAATATAATGGCCAATATTTTTATCAATATTGAACTAATAGTTGTGACTTTAAAGTTGTTTGTATTGATGATAACTATCCATACTTAAACAAAATGTATTCCTTTGATCTAAAAAGCAACCAATCATGTGATTCCACATCAGCGCTCAATAAAACATGCTGTGAATTCACAAGTATTGGTCTCACTTTTTTTTTGGGTCTTTTTGGACACCTTGACAAAAAACATGTTGATGTGGCATCATATTTGATGATGTGGCCCTAAGACCTTAGTTATAAGCAGGGGACTTGCCAAGTAAGCTGCTGTAAAAAATTGGAAGTGATTTGAAATTTTCACGTAAGATTTTGAAAAGCGCAAAATTAGGGTGCACAACTACCGAATCCTCTCCCCTAAATGCCTTAGTATTTGCCAGGAAAAGGGGGCTGATTGCGTACGGTATTCAAAATAAAGACTGTTATCATTATGGTGATTGGTGGTTATATTATCTCCCACAATCCAAACTGTCAGACCCTCGATTCATTCTACCCAGTCAATATTCATCGCCCAACTTAAACTTAGACAAACGTACTCTTGTCTCTAGCTCCGGGATCGAATAGCTCAAAAACTAATATTCTACATCTGCCTTAAGATTGCATTGCTAATACATGGGGGATAACGTAAGTGACATTCATTCTTGCAACAGTTGCGCAACTATGCACCTAGGCTCACACGCATATTAATAAGGCACGACTTTGACAAAATTTTGTGGTAAGTTACTTGCCATGCTTGACAATGTCTTAATTCGCTTCTCTATTATACATCTAGTTCCATGGCTTATAGAATAGCCCAACTGGTTCTGTTTTGTTTTATTTTTTTCCAGGAACTAGAAATGGTGGACAGAGGGTTGGGGAAAACAGATCCACACCAAAGAGGAAGGACATGAAAACGAAAGCTACCGAGGTCTCATGCTGCTGAGGGAGCAATGAATATATTGTTGTTACTTTATTCTCTTATTTCATTCTTTTCCAGATATCTATTGGATGTAGTATGCGCACACCTACATAGGATCATAGTTGTTTTCTTTTCTCCAAATTTTATTCATGAGATATGCACCCA
This sequence comes from Sequoiadendron giganteum, assembly GCA_007115665.2. NCBI lineage: Eukaryota > Viridiplantae > Streptophyta > Pinopsida > Cupressales > Cupressaceae > Sequoiadendron > Sequoiadendron giganteum. The sequence continues at coordinate 615,930,484 of CM021107.1, forward strand.
TTATGGAGATTTAATTTACGATAGAAAGTTGTCCACATTCTCATTTAGAAGATACTCATTCCACTCCCTTCGCAGGATAAGGGGCGTTACTCAGGGTCGACCTGTGTGTAGGGATCAACCCTCCCACACAGCCACACTCCATATGGGTCGGCCTGCAGGTGGAAGCTCGACCCAACATAGTCACTTCTCCTCTCTTTTTTGTTATGTTTATAAATGCAATGTTTAAGTGCTTTCCTATCATTGATTCATATAGAATACTATCCCTTGCAATCATATTTCAAATGGAATAGACACAGTATTTATTCTATATATTTGTTTAACCTTATAAGCATATTTAAACCTCAATGTTTTATGAATACTACCCAAAGCCACAATAAATCCACAGTTTATCGAATAACCCGTTATATCATCATTATTCATTGTGAATTTATGAAAATCTTGATTTATCTATCCATCTCATTTTTCTGTTCCTTTATGTGGGGTTTAATCTATTTTGATAAGCTGCATATTTCTTCCTTTAATAAAAACTATTTTCCAGAAATAAAAATGCTTATCATTTGCATGCAATATTTTAACCCTCCATGATAATAACCACATAACTTGGAGGTGTCATATACTATACTTATTTAGGTGGAATATGTTAAGCAAGGATTTGCAGACAAATATGGTTCATCTATAAATATTTATTTGGAAGTACTCTATACATAAGTATTTCAGATTACTTTCTGTATTTTCATCTTTTTTTTCTTTACAACATCAAAAAAATACTTTTTTTTTTCACATACATTTTTTTTTTCATTTCATAATACTAAATCCATTCCTTATTTCAACCCATAAATGAACACATTCGTTTTGTCCAAGCAAAATAGAATCACATATCATTGAAATGAGTATATTTGTGAAGATAAACAACCTTTAAGGACTTTAGGTAACGAACCTTTAATGGGTTACATTTCAAGCAATGGAATTTATTTATTTTTCATTCTATAAGAAAATACTAACCCACAACCAATGATTGACACATAAACAAAATAAATAGATAAGGCTTGCTCTTCCATTTTACATTAAACGATATGAAACTCATCTATTTGAAAGCTATAGTCTTATCACAATATTTATGAAACAAATAACTTACACACCCATGAACAAGGTCTTGCTCTCCACCCTACCGTAATGGCGTCATGGAGCCTCATGGGCTCTAGCCATACCCCTGAGCAAGGAAGTTTCTTAGCTCCAAGATGATGCATGGAGCCCTTTTAAATTATTTTTTACAAGGGAATAAGGATAATATAGCACCCATTTTCATGTAACTAGATTCTCTACTCTTTGTTTCAACCATGATCCATGCAACATACCACTTTCTCACAACAATTAAACAAAGGGAAAATGGAAGTAAAAGAAAACTTATCTCTTTTCTTTAGGTGAAGGGATTTAACGCTTTTATCCATCCTTCCCCTCCAAGCCGAGCCATCTTGATCACTATCTTCCCAAAGAGATGGGCTCATCTTCTCTTCTCCTTCTTTCTACCATCTTCATTCAAGTTCTCCAAGAGGAGAAGTGGGCAATGCCCAAGTCTTCCATCTTCTTGAGGTATATAGGAATCCTCCAAACCTACACTCTTTCCCACAAGTGCTCACACATGTGTGAGTCTTGTGCCAATTCCAAGAACTTTTGGGGAGTAGGAGGTTGAGAGTGACAAGTCACTCTTCCCAAGCCCCAACACTTTTGAATTCGTCACATTTATGAATGTGGGATTTTGAGGGGTCTTTTCACACTCCAAGGACAAGTTCACATGTCAAAAAGGTTCCCAACCCATAGGTATAGGTCCTAGGGGTCCATTCTTGTTAAAAAACCAAGGAAATTGACTCAATAATCCCTTTTTAAAATCCACACAAGAATCCATACGAGTTTCACACTAGGATAAGGGTTCCTAAACCCTAACCCCTACTTACACCTCACATGACACAATTAAACACCCTCACAAAACAAATAAATAGATTAGCCCTTTAATATCCACCCTCACACCCTAGTCTACCAACACATTAACTCTATTTCCTTCTAAGCCCAAAAAGAAATCAATTACATAACCACAAGGGGATGTCTTTCCATTTTCTTTCATTGGTTTTCTCTTCTCGTATTGGTACCCCGACTTTCCTGCACATTACCAATGCAATCATTAGCAACAATCATGCATCGCATTTGTTTGCTAGTTAAATATCCCAAGCTTTGACCTTACAACAATTCAATTTAACCTTTCAATTGTATTCCTTGATTTACATACATGCCTAACACATTCATGGCAATGTTAGTGAAACAAAATGTCAAAATGAAATACCAAAATATTGCCACATAACCACATTATTTATCACCCAGGTCACATCTCACCATCTATTCAAGGAAACATATAACAAACTAGGGTTATATCAATCACGCATGAAATGGGGTCTTACACATTTCTAAACTCTTCAATCTACTTTAACAAGCATTCACTAACACTCATGCTCGCTAAAGTGTGAGAAAAATGTATAGGAGTGAATTTGCATCCCTTGTGTAAATTCCCCTTTTGCATCCCTCCACCTTAAAAAATCAAACCCGAATGCGAAATTCCACATCACCCATCTGAAATGAATCCACTTGGCACTTGTATTTTGTGTTGGTGGGGAAATTTTTGTCGGGGATGCGAGCACGACGCGAGAACATGTGCATTGCATGTCATCATCCTTGATAGATTCCTACCTCTGAAGTCTGTAGGGATGTTATGTTCTCCATTAGGCATGAAGCATAACGCCTTTGTGTCGACCAGCTAGCCTGAAAATGAATCTTTCCCTCATAATCTCCCTTCAAATGCATATTTTTCATAACCATTCCATCTTCTTCACAATTCTAGACATTCACTTGATCTTTCTTGCATCCTTTTTGCATCTCTTGAGCATTACTCAGTAGCTTGTTGCTCCATCAACTTCACTAAGAACTCTGTTGTGCTACCATAGAAGCTATGATTTTGGAGTCTTGTGAGACCCTCTTCATCACCGTTGCGGCTATGTCAACTTTGCCAAGATCGTAGTCTTGCATTCTCCATTCATTGGCCTTGAGTGCCTTTGGGTGGAGGTGGTATTGCTTCACTATCCTTTTTTTGTTGTGGTTTGATAGAGTAGCATTGTGTCTTTCGTAGTGTTCACACTCTTTCTTTTTATTTTCTTTATCACATTTTCTATCTCATGGATTTATTGGTTGTCCATGGAGGTGGAAAAACCAAAGTGGGGGTTTGACTGAGGCAAACCCCTATATAAACCCAACATTTTTCCTCTCTTGGTTGTGTGTAGGTGTACGTGTGCATGGAGCTTTCTAGTGAGCAAGACTTTTAGTGAGTTAATCCTTGTCACCTTTATTTTCTCTTTCTCCCTTATCATCTTTATAATCATTCATTATACTTCATTATTCTGTTCATTTTGTTAAACTTTATTAGCTAGATTGCAAGTAGGTTTTTTGGTAGTCAAAACTGTACTTTCCACTTTTTGGTCGTATCGACGCCAGCGCCCCAGAGAGACCAATGCGTCGCACTGTCATCCTTGACCCACATTGTCGTCCTCGGGCAAAGAGTTATTTAAAATGTAGTTTAGATTCTGGAAACCGGCTCGTCTAGTCCCATTCAAGTATTTAGATCAGTAGATTGATAGAAGCACTTGAGAGTGCTCTTCATTCTCTATCTTTGACCTAAACACCCACTTAGCTTGAGGTAAGTTACGACAAATTTTTGCTCTTGGCTCTCTGTGACGTAGAGCCTTGGTGTGGTTGGTCCCCTACCTTACAATTACAATCCGAGACCTTTCAAACTAGCTTGGTGGAACACAATGACTTTTGTGAATACCATAGGACCAAGGGGCATAAATTTTTTGCATGTTTCAAAATTAAGAACATCATGTACGATCTCATAGATCAAGGATATGCAGTGATTGATAACGCACTTGGATCCTCTAATATTGATCCCACCATATTTAAAGATCCTCTACAAAACCATGGGAAATCCCTAGTTCAGTGTCTAATACCAAAGATAATGTTAACTACACCAATGTTGCTTATGAATATACAATCAACCATATCCAGCAAACCGATAATAATGTCTCAACCATAACCATCAAGAATAAGAACCCTAAGTGTGAAATTACCATACGTATATCCAAAGTGACTTTGCAAGGGGCCACTTCCAAATCTCAACTATCAAATCAATATAGCCTCTTAGATCATTTAGGGAAGACACCTGCACATAAGGCTATCTTGGATAAAGCTCTACAAGAATCCTCAATTTCTATTGACTTAAATGTCAACCAATTTTAGGTCATGGTAGGATATCTTGATAACACCCACCATGTTACATTTACAGAGCATGATGTCCCTTCACATAAGCCTTGCCATAACGATGCCCTCCATCTTGAAGTCTTTATCAATAAACATAAAATTAGACGAGTTTTGGAAAATGGTGGAGTAGGCCTAAATATTTGTACTCTAAAATTGATTACCAAATTGGGATTCTCTAAAGAATGTATTGATACATCAAAATTTATTATCATAAGAGACTATAATGATGAAAAACACTCTTATAAGGGTGTTATCACCCTTCCTATTAGATTTGGTCTAGCTATTGAAGATACAATGTGTTGAGTGTTGGACCTAGACCTTCCATATTATGAAGCAAACAGGTGCCATGTGTAGTAGGTCATTGCTCTTCCATCTATCATTATTCTATAAGGTTTCTCACTCCATCCATAATAATTTAAACATACACTTCTCCATGATAAAATCCCACTTCCATACAACCATAATAAAATCTTGTTAGACCTCTCATGGCTTGAGAGTGGTTGATGTTTAGCGTCACTCGCCTCCCATAAAACTTAATAATAAAGTCAATCCACTTGGTTCTTTCTTAGATAATAAGTCATGTGCCTGACTGGGGGAAATTCTTGACCTAGGTTTATAGACGAGATCTTTGACATAGCATTAGAGGATTCATAATAAGAAATCCACCTTCCATAATAAGCACTCCACATTCCATAATAAGTTGTACACAATTCATAATAAGTTTTACACCCATCACTATCCACTTTCCATAATAAATTATCCATTGCAGATATTGACAATTTGAACAAACACAAATAAAACATACTTCAAAAATTGAGCTTAACAAATCATAAAATAATAGGTAAACTATCCAACTAGTCTTCAAGTTTAACTGGTCAATTTCCTAATCAAAATAATCTATCATTTATCTTATATAAGGTGTTGCATCATTGAAACTAGACTTGACTTCTTATACAAGATGTTTCATTCCTGAAACTAGGCATGATCCTTTAAATCCTATCAAGAATCACACATCTTTGGTAAGAAGTTCTAAATAGTTGTTAACTTGTTTGGTCTAGTGAGTCTTATATTTTATTTAATTTATCTTTTATCATGTTCCTATGCTACTCAAGGATATCCACAAGTGATTAGAGGAGTGAGGATGGATCATGATTTTTCTTTTTAGTTTGTCTTGACAATATTATCATGGCAATTAAGTTCCTTGTGTGTGATTGGGTTCCATTTGGCATAATCAAAACATCATATGCAATTTAAATGTAATCTAACACTTTCTTGCATTAGGATCAACATATTTTGTTGTTACTCTCTCACATATTCTGACAGGGTTCTATTGTCACTAGTATGAGTCAAGACACTCCTTGTTTGTAATGTGTCTATCTATTCAGAGGGATAACATTTCACACCTTGGTTTTTCCATGCCTTGGTGTATGTTATCCTTTAGAAAAATAAAAAATGCTCTATGATGATAATCATGCATTAATAAAAGCTCAAATTCTATCCATCAACCCATTTCCAACCTCCATCAATTTTAGTCAAGCTTATCCATATCCAGTTTTGATCAAGTTGGTCATTATTCACTTCTTACTAACCTTTTCTTTTAGCTGGTTGGAAAATTTGGCTCAATTTCCTGATTCTCACCTAATTTCCTAAGAGGCATCATATTATCCCATTGCTGCTAGAGCATGCCAGGGCAGGACTTCTCAAATTTTCTCTTAAACAATGTTAAAAACCACATTCTCTCAAAGATGGGAAAAATGTAGACACTAAAATTTTTCCTATGCTTGTAGTGGAATTTTTCTACTATTTCATCTAACCTAATTAATATTATTTAATTAGGTTAACCCTTTTCTTCTAACCCCAATTTTTTCTTTCCTCTTTCACTTATAATTAAATTAAATTATTTAACTTTCCTCTTAAGTAATTTAATGTTGGGAAAATGTGTCTCAACCTTGTAATTACATAAGGTATTGTCGATACAAAAATACTATTGATATGTCTGTGATAGGGGGCACGAAGGGGATTTCCCCCTTGGTTGGGGGTCTGGGGGCTCGAGGGAAACACCCCAATTTATATTTATATTTATTACCGTAAATCTAAACCATTCATCATTAGGTTTGATATCTGACGGTTGACATTTTATTAGCTTGACTTGCCCTAGAAGGCAACACTATTTTATATAGGCATTGTATTACAGTTGTATATTGTGAAGTATTATAAGATTCTAATAGTAGTTGTGTCGCCTCTAGATCTCTTGTTGGTGATACTCTTGTGAGAAGCTTGCTCTACAAGTATATTGTAATCTTTATGATTTTTTAATAATATATTGGACGGTTTTTGGATTGTGGGGCTTTTTTCTCGAAAGGGTTTTCTCCATGTAAATCACAATGTTGTGGTATGTGTAGACACTAAAAAATGTCTTGGTCTACGAGCGTCATTTTTCAATTGTATTGGTCTTCTTCCTTGCATAATTAGATAATTTTAATTATTTAATTATTATCCTTTATCACATTCCTCTATTAATTAAATAATTTTAATTATTTAATTAATTCATTTCTTGATCTTTATTCTCCTTTGATCAATTAAATTATTTATTTATTTAATTATTTTCTCTTCATTATTCGTCTATAGTTAAATAATTATTCCTAATTATTTATCTATTCATTGATCCTTTTCGTTCTTTTATAGTTAAATCATTATTAAAATTATTTAACTCCCTCTTACCACCTTTCCTTTATTAAATAATTAATTTTAGTTAATTATTTAATTCTTCTTTCTTCACTTGCCTCTATATTTAATTTAAATAGTTGCATAATAACTTTTAAATTAAATATTCATTTTCCCTCCCTCCATAAATAAATAATCTAAAATGATTATTTATTCCTCCATATCTTTTACCAAATTTAAAATATGGTCAAAGATGCCTTCCATGAATTAAATAATTTATTTTATTCCTCCACTTCCTCTCCCAAATCAAATAATAGTAATATTTAATTGTCAAGATTCCCTTCTTCAATTAAAAATTATCATTTCATGGCCCACATGGTCTCCCAAATTAAATAATTATTATTTAATTTGCTCCACTACTTTCCCTCCACTTTCTCATTTCAAATCTTGACCGTTGATTCTCTCTGGTCTTCTTTCAATCTTGACTATCTATCCTTAGTCGTCCCTAGCTCACTACTTTTTGGTGCATGAATCCTCCACCGTTGATCTTGGCATCTTTCTAGAAGATCGATCTTGTCCATCCATTCGAAATATTTTCTATAAAAGGTCTTTTCTTCCATTTTGTCTTTACAACCACATTTCTCCAAAGTTCTTGCTATCTTGTCATTGACATTTACAAGTATTCAAGCACTTCAAAATCTGAGGGCAAAGCTTTGCAACTTGAGAAAGAATGGAGGAGAAGCAAGGGAGATGAATAAACTATGATAGGGGAGTTTTATTTTGTGCTTTTATTCTTGTTTGCTCTCTTTTGATCATTTGTACTTTCTTGTTTAGATTTGAAATTTGGGTTTAGATCTTTTGTATAGTGGTTGCTACTTGATCTTAGCCATTTTGCATTTTTTAATCTTACAGTATGCATGTGTAGTGTAGGAAAAATTATCCCTTTTTCACACTTAATTTGGAATAAATAATTGAAAATAAAATGAGCTAAATGATGCCTTAATTTAGTGTTATAATATTCACATTTAATTTAGTGTTTTACATATTCACATTAAGTTTAGGGCCTATTAATTAAAATAGACATAATTGTGCCTTATTTTTGATGTTGTAAGGTGTACCTTTACACTTTCACACTGTAAGTGTGGAATAAGTATGAGTAAAATAACTAAATAACACTTCTTAATACGACATTATATCAATGATTTAATCAACAATTAAGTTATTGAAGGCCATAAATCCATTGAAAGCATCATATTTCTCTCTATCTCCAAATATTTATTAAATCAATGTGGCTCTCAGATCGGATAAGCATTGTGACTGCTAAAATGACAATCTAGAGAATGAGAAGTTACCAAAATGTAGGAAACTAATCCTATATAACAATTGCCTAATGATATTGATGATATTGTAAACTAAATTGACATGAAATTGATAAATAAAAGCTACAGCAAGCTAAAATGGAGCTAAATAAGAAACCATGATTATGATTTCTATGGTATGCTAATTGCTTGATTGCTCTAATACTATTTTTGCAGAGTAAGATTGCATAAATTGGGGATCCTTTTCCTGTAGGCAATGGCTGTATTTATAGATTTCCTGGCAACATATTTATGAAGAAGCAGCCAAGCAAAGGTCTGGATTTAATCTGGAGATTTCAATGGTGAAGGATGAAGGAATTGAGAAGATTATGGGAATGGTTCCTCCCCACAAAAACATTAAGCTAAATGATAGGAAGAATTGATGGAAGAAGATGAAGGAGTTGCCTGCAAATCTATCTTCAATTTGTCTCCAAATTTGCCTGTGAAGGTTTGAGTCAATTAATTTAGACATAAATTAAACATATAATATCTAATTTGATTTGTGCAACTTTTGAGTGAAAATAGGAGATAGTTGTAGAATGCATTTTAATCTGAATATTTTGATTTATTCAATTTATGCAAAAAGATATTTAATTTAATAAAACAAACTATAAAAGTCTATTTATTAAATAAATGTGGAAGAAAATATGATAATTAAATAAAATGAAGTATTAAACTTCAGTGATAACTTTAAGAAACCCCCCTCAAAAAAAGATATAAAATTGTGACGAATCTTTCATTTTTTTAGGAAAAAATATTAATCTATTTGCGAATCTTTCCTTTTTCAAAAAAAAAAAAAATTTATTGGCAATTTTTTCTACATCACTAAAATTATGTAGAAAATTTTGGCAAATCTTGAAAATAATAGGAAAATGTATTAATTATGATGGTGAATCCATCCAATCTAAGAAAAAATCTCATAGAAAAGTAGGGGCCTAAGAGTGGAAATTATTGATGGTTTAAAAGGTTAGACTAGATAATATTTACTTGCCACCATTGCTTTAAAATATAATATAATGACCCTCATTCTATTCTGCAAGGTTAAATGTACCCACAGCTTGTAATTCTCATGGGGCTCAAAATTTATTTTAGATCATTGATCTAACGACCCTTGTTGTACTATGAGAGGTAAAATGTACCAACAATTTAGAATGTTCATGAGACACAAAATTATGAGCCCCATGAGCATTACAGATCATAGGTACATTTTACCTTGTGGAATACAACAAGGACCATTAGATTATATTGTAAATCAATGGTAGAAACTAAATATTATAAATATGGTCCTAAAGTAACTAATAATTATGATATACTATTGGAAAATCAATATAGATTTCTACTATAATTTATAAAATGTAGGTGAATCTAATCCAATCATGTATCGAATATTGTGGCAAATTTTTGAGTTAATTTTTTTAATAAAATAAATTCTTTGGCGATTTAAATAAGACTAAAACAAAATTTTATTAAAATGTGGCTATTTAAGTCATGTTATAGCTCTAACTATTAGCCAAATTTGGATTCTCAAATTTCAACTATTAGCCAATTGGTGAATATTAGCCACTAAAAAAAACCACTGTTAAACTTGTTTATTTAATTTAGATGATGATGATGTGAAATAGAATTTAATAGTGATAATTAAATAAAACAAAGTATTAAATTTGTTTATTTAATTAAGAAGAAATAATGTAATTTGAAGAATTAAAGGTGAGCTATGTAAATAAATATTTCTATTTATTTAATAGTAGAAGAATTAATGGTTGATTAATTAAATAAATCGTATTTAATTAATTAGATTGTCCATACCATTTTTAGGTGTATACATTTTTCCCCTCTTTGAAGTGATGTGTTTATGCATTGCTTCAAAGAAATTTTTGTTGTTGCTGCTAGTATTGACGAATTTTTTTCAGTATGCCACATACGTTTGACTTTTAGGTGATGATGGATATATGCCCCCTCGAGAGATAAATTAATTATTTTTTTATTTTGATTTTTTTTCAATTTTTCTAAATTTTTATGATTTTCTGTTGAATTAATAATGATATGATGATGAAATAATTTATCTCCTGACAAAAAGTTGTGAAAATTCCCCTTTGAAGAAATTGAATCAATCTCCCAATAAAAAAATTAAATAAATCCCATAAAAATCCTTCTTAATCACTCTATCAAAAGTGAAAAAGAGGTAATTTGAAATCATTTGTGCATTTGAGTTTTCAAAATTTGTGAGAGAGTGATTTTTAGCAATTTGGAGCAAGATGCCTATTCCTTATCACACTCATCGTTTCAAGTGCGTGCATCGACACAACCGCCCGACTGCGTACGAACCTTCGGTATGTTCCTTTTTTCCTCCTCATTTTTTGTACATTTTTTACTTTCGCGCTTTTATTCGGTTTTTACAATTTTGAATTGTTTTAGCGCATAAGCGAACCAAGGTAGCGCATAGACTAGTTGTTGTAGCGCATAGACTAGATTAGCGCTTAAGTGGACTATTTTTAGCGTGTTTGTAGGATATTTTAGCGCATAGAATAATTTAGCGCCCGAATGAGGTTGTGTAGCGCGTCTATAGATTAGTTTATCGCATAGGTTGTTTTAGCGCATAGGGCAAATTGATTAGCGCATAGGAATGATAAAATGGCGCATGGGATAATTTAGCGCTTTGACCGCCTGAAATGGTGCGTTGACCAAATGAAATAACGCATAGATTATTTCAATGCTTTGACCCTTTGTTTTAGCGCTTTAACCAAATGAAATAACGCGTAGATTATTTTAGTGCATCAATATCATAATGATGAATTTTATCAATCCTATCCTTGATGTTGTCAATTTTTTATCGTGTCAGCCTTATGTTTGATATGATTGATGATCTTCGTAGAGTAAATGATGTTTAACCTCATGATAGTCGAGGTTTGATGATTGATTGACAATAATTAACCTCACGATAGGCGAGGAATAATTATTTTTGATTGATAAACCTCATGATAGGTGAGGTTGATTTTGTTTAACTGACCTCATGATAGGTGAGGACAATAATTAACTGATGATGACCTCATGATAGGTGAGGTTGATTTGTGGTCGCTCACGAGATTTGATCAAAGTCTCACCAGAGCTATTTAGATTTGATATGTTGATTGATGTTTGTATGAGATAACTGACTTCAAACATTTCGTATTGATAGGAGGCATTGACGAACCTCCAAGTTTGAGAGAGGTTTTTGAGGACATTTGATTTGATACCTCAGCTAGTGCAGCCTGAGACAACGATGATTGTGCGTTGTGGTTTGGCTTCTCTCTTAGATATGCCCCAGATTAGAATTAATCGGGGTTTGTTGACAACTTTAGTAGAGAGATTTCACAGTGAGCATAATAATTTCCACCTTCCTACTGGCGAGATGATCGTCACTCCCGAGGATGTATGGAAGATTTTGAGCATTCCAGTTGTAGGTGACCTTGTGCTATATGATGTTGTTGAGCAGGGTGGGACTGATGCTCTCCATAGATTATTTCAGGATGATCATATTAGTGGTTACAAGATTCTATGGCATGAGATGGTGGATGCCTATGCCACTCTACCTTCAATACTTGTTGGTTTCATTGGAGGGTTCCTTTGTCCTTATCATAGGTCAAAGGGACTTTCTGGTGGTTGGGGTTGTTGTTTGGAGAGTATGATTGTTCATTAGACGAGATATGCTTGGGGGATGTGCATGCTTGTACATCTTTATCATGATTTGCATTCAACTATCTACCTCTGAGGTCACAGTTTGTTGGCAGGGGTCACTTTACTACAGGTGTGGGCATGGGAACACATTATTGCTACTCGTCCAGTTATGGTGAGACAACGACCAACCATGAGGTCGTATGTTAGAGCACTGGAGATGAGTGTTGGATGATGTTGAGGTCATCACATGGTGACCTAACCTAGATTGCGAGCACAGGGATGACGATGACATTCAGTTGCCATATCTTTGTCAGTCGATGATATTGATTGCTCGGACTCAGTTTGTGTTGGAGAGATTTTTATTGAGGAGAGTGCTCAGACAGTAAGGTAGTTTTCAGGGCATGCCCCAAGGCATTGCTCATTATGGTCATCAGTAGATTGATATGGCAGATTGGGGACCTTGCCTTTCCTATGATGTCGCAGTTCAGGAGTTGTAGGATTTACAACCTTTACAGTGGGACATTCGTCTAGACATCATCGAGGCACTAGTCACTCCTGATTATGCAATGTATCTTGTATTACATCCCTTTCCACGGATTACCATTTTGGATGAGCTAGTGCCTTTACCTTTGGAAGAGGAGGAAAATGATGATGATGAGGATGATGAAGGTGGTGATGGTGGCGGAGATGGTGATGATAGAGGAGGTGGTGGTGACGAGGATGAGGGTGATGACAGTGGGGATGATGATGATGATAGCGGTGGAGATGAGGGTGATGTAGATGTATGGGAGCTTATGGTGCCTCATAAGAGGTGATTAGTGGTAGCACCATTTGGGTAGCGTGTGTGTATTGGGGTGCCTTCCCAGTACCAATAGACTTAGATTGCTAGTCTTCAGGTGCAATTATAGACTCTATAGGGGTAGCTGGTTTAGACATAGGGTTTACTAGCTTAGACCCAGACACAGATGTAGACCCAAGCCTAGGCTCATGCATAGGCTATTGTGCAGGTACATGGATAGTTGGCAACTTCACAAACATAAATTGCCACATTAACAGCAAAGCGGGATAGTGCCAGACATATTGCAGAGCAGGCCCAAAATACCACTGACAGATTATAGAGGATAGTCGAGGGTACTACTATTGGTGATTGCATGAGAGAGGTTCTCTATGTGGGTCAGGAGGTAGAGTTTTATAGAGGTAGATACCATGATACAGTCCCCTCTGAGCATAGAGTTAATTATGCGCAGTCACGATCTGCCAGGACCTATACTAGGACTGTTAGTGAGGGTGTGACTCAGTTGCCACACAAAGATCCAGGAGGTCCTAGTCCATCTGGTGGGGGAGGTACTGGCCCTGAGGTGCCTGCACCATCTAGTAGTAGTAGATCCTAGCTGCATTCAATATGATTGATGATTGATTGAGACATGATGTATACTGTGGCTTTGCCAGTTTTGATGTTGTATCTCTTCATATTTCAGACATCTTTGTATACTTGACATTTATGATTTTTGAGATCTATATGATATGCAGTGGATTGATCGATCTATATATGTTCTATGATTTTATGATGGATGCATTTTAATTTCTATATTTATATGCTTATGATTATTTACATGTTATGGATTCATTTAATGATCATGTGATATGCTATGATGATTTATGATGTTTTATCTACAATGTCCAATGTGTTAAATGACTCATGTTGATGTATGGATATAGATATATGAATTTATTTAAATGGATTGATAGATGTATGATGATGTGTCTATATACATTAATGCAGATGTAATGGTTTAAATAATTTATGATATGCGATGTAAATGGGATGTATTTTTATTTTGATGTAAATACAAATGTATGATGTAATAAATGGATGAAAATGTTGTGTGATAATGATATGTTGAATGAATATATGTGGAAATACAATGATATGATAAAATAAGTAGATGATAAATGATATGTTGAATGAATGTATGAAATCTGGAAATACAATGACATGGATTTATTTTTGAGATTTTCTTATGCAACTTTTATGTGATATGGAAAAATATGATATGATGAATGCAAAAATCATTTGATTCAAATGTATGAATGATGAAATGATAATAAAAATGCTTTCTAATGTATGCAAATGAAAATGATGATGCAACTACATGATCATGATGATATTTTTGATAATGTCAAGTATACTCAATCTGTTAATGAGAAAGTTAACATCGTGTTGGAATTTGATTACCCTTTTTTTTGTGAATAAAAATACTCTGCATATGCATAACTAACATAAATTTCATCTAATGTCTACTATGCAAATCTATATGCAAAATTATCACATTAGCAATCCTCTTATATGTGATTTTTGTCATCATTGAGCCTTTAGAATGTTGAAAGTGAGTACAAGAATCGATGGTATGAGTTAGACCATGATGACTTGAGTACTTGTTTCATGATTTTTGATATTGCAAGTGAACACAAGCATCTAGGTATAATTAAACCGAGATGACCTGAGCATTTCTTGCCTAAACATACAAGAATTAATCATTATACCATGTAAATATAGAATGTCATCAGTGATACTTTGTAGATCACGTCCCCTGACAATTCACACAATAAATAATTCATTCACAGACAACAAAAAATAAAAATATCATTCTCCTTCCTAGCTTCTCTAGTTCAATACATCATCAAGTTGCTCCAAAGAAATGATAACAATAATTAAAGTACATGTTAAACACTCAAGCATATTGCGATAAATTATTATTCAAAAGAGTATCATCCACCTAACAGTTGTCTTGATTTGATCTTGATTTCAACTGTGTTGATTTGGATGGTTGATTTCTTGTAATGTTCAGGTGTTTGATGTATGTCCAATGTTTGAGTTCCACATTGATCATCATGCTTACTGTTTTGTTCTTTTGTTTTTCCATTTATTTAAGCTCAAGCTTATTGCCCCTAGTGAGTTCAAGATTTTTCCCCCAAGCTAGGGTGAGACATGACCATGTTATAATGATATGATAATAAATGGAAATGATAGTGAAATTGAATGACCATGAAATGTCTCAAATAGATGGAAAAGCTAGTTTAAATCACAAGTAGTGCCTATTTCCAATTTTTCGCTACTTGTTTTTATTGCACTTTTTCATATTTTATGACTTTTTTGTATTTTTCTCATTTCTCTTTTTTTTTTTTGTATTTTTTATCTTTATTACTTTTTTTGTATTTTTTTGTTACCATGATGCCTGTTTGCCAAGTTTTTATCAAGGTAACTATTTTCCCAGGACTTGCACTGTGCACTAGGTGATTCAGGTGTAGAACTTTCTGAAATGGATGTTGTTGATAGGTTCATCAAACAGATCCCCTTCAAGTGTTGAAAGTTGATAGGATCCTAATACATAGGCTGATATGACGACAAAAGGACCTAGCCAGTTAGGTTCAAATTTTCCTTTCTTTTCTCTATCCTGTTGATTTCTAGGGTTTTCCTTTAGGACCAATTCACCAACCTGAAGGACTCTAGGCTTTACCCTGTGATTGTAGCTTCTAGAAATTCTCTATTGGTATGCCTGCAAATGATTGATAGCTTGTTGTCGATGTTCATCCAACAATTCCAGTTCTTGAAGCCTAGACACTCTATAATCTTCATTTGAAACAATTCTCTTTAATGACACACAGAGTGATGGAATTTCCACCTCAATGGGTAGTATGGCCTCCAATCCATATACCAAGGCATATGGTGTAGCTCCTATAGGCATTCTGATGCTAGTTTTGTATGCCCACAGAGTTGGGTTTAGTTGACTGTGCCAATCACGTCCAACCTCATTGACCATTTTCTTTAGAATTTTCAAAATTGTTTTGTTGGAGGCCTCTGCTTGACCATTTCCTTGAGGGTAGTATGGTGTTGAGAAATGATGTTGGATGTGAAACTTCTCACACAGTTCTCAGACATCTTGATTTTTGAATGGTCTTCCATTGTTTGTGATAATGGACTGAGGTATACCATACCGACAGATGAGGTGATTCAATATAAAGGAAGATATATGCTTACTAGTTATTGTTGTTAATGAAATCGCTTCTATCCATTTTGTAAAGTATTTTTTTGTTGTGATTATAAATTTGTATCCATTGGATGAAGACGGGTTTATCTTTCCTACCAGGTCCTGTCCCCATTGACAAAAGGGCCATGTTGAAGTAAATGGTTGCAATTCTTGTGTTGGTGCATGGATTAGGTTACTATGGATCTGACACTTCTGGCACTTCTTAACGAAATGATAAGACTCCTTCTCTATGTTCGGCCAATAATACCCCAAACAGAGGAGTTTCTTTGCCAGAGTTAGCCCACTTGAATGAGCTCCACAAACACCCTCATGAACCTCACGTAAAGTTGTCTCAGATTTGTTATGTTCTAGACATCGGAGAAGAGTACCATCCAGAACTCGATGGTAAAGTATGTCAGAAATTAAGTTATGTCAGGTAGATTGATGGATGAAGTTGCGTTTCTGGTTTCTTGAAAGATCAGGAGGAAGGATGTTGTATTTTAGGTAAGCATAGGTCTTTCCATAGATGGAGGATTCAATGACATCTAAATGGCATATGGTTTGAGATTCTAGATTATCATAAGCGGGATCAGACACTTGTTCTATCATAAACTCATAACGACCACATTTTTCTGGCAACTACAAAAGAGAAGCAATTGTCGCCATAGCATCTGCAACTTTATTTTCTACCCTTGGAATTTGTTCAAATTTTATATCCACAAAGTACTTTTTGAGATCATCGATCAACTTCTTATATGGCATCAAATTCTCATGTTTCGTCTGATATTCATCATTGACTTGATAAATGACTAATTGTGAATCTCCATACACTCGTAGTTATGTGACCTTCCATTCAATTGCTACTTTGGCGCCAATGATTACTACCTCATACTCAACTACATTATTGGTACATGGAAACATGACTCTATAAGACCTTGGGATGGTGTCCTTGAGGTGTAGCAAACAATATTCTTGTGCTAGATCCCCTTTGTGTGTATGACCCATCAAAATAAAGCCTCCATTGTTGTGTTTTCACAGTTAGAATGTCTGCATCAGGAAACTCAATTTTCATAGGATGATCATCGGTCGATGGAGCTTCGACTAATTTTTCAGCTTTTACTTGACCTTTAATGGCTCTCCTTTCCACATAGTGGATATCAAATTCACTTAAAAGCATGACCCACTTGGCCAGTCTACCTGTTCAAGAAGCCTTGCTGAGTAGATATTTTAACATGTCAATCTTTGCTATGAGTCTGATTGTGTGAGTCAACATGTAATGCCGCAACTGTTGGGTAGAAAATACCACTTCTAAACAAGATTTATCGATGAAGGTGTAATTTATTTCATAGCCATTCAGAGTCTTGCTGATGTAATAAATGGATTGTTCGCTTCCCTCATAATCTTCCAGTGCCAACAATGCTCCTAAAGAAATGTCTGTTGTTGCAATGTATAATAATAAAGGTCTACCTTCTATAGTTGGCATGAGAATAGGTGGTGACATCAGATATTGTTTTATTTGGTTGAAATTCATTTCACACCCTTGATCCCATTTGAACAAGACATTTTTATGCAACAAGTGATTAAATGGATGAATTTTGTTTGCTAACTGGGAGATAAATCTCCTGATTGATTATAGCCTGCCTTGTAAATACCTTAGTTGACTGATATTCTTTGGTGGTGACATTTCCATTATTTCCTTGACCTTTGCGGGATCCACTTTGATACCCTTCTCTAAAACTATGTATCCTAGGAGTTTTGCTGATGTAACACTAAAGACACATTTCTTAGGATTTAGTCAGACATTGAACTTCTCTAGCCTTGTAAAGATTTTTCCTAGGATATCTAGATGTCCTTCTTTGGAATATGACTTTGCTAAGATATCATCTACATAATCCTTCATAAAGGTATGCATCATATCATGGAAGATTGTAGTCATTGCACGTTGATATGTTGCCCCTGCATTCTTCAACCCAAAGGGCATGACGTTCCAGCAAAAAGTTCCCCACGGACATGTGAATGCGGTTTTCTCGTGATCATCTAGTGCTATCTTGATTTGGTTGTAGCCAGAGAAACCATCCATTATTGATAACATGGCATGTCCTGCAGTTAAGTCCACAATGATGTCGATGTTTGGTAAGGGGAAATCATCCTTGGGACATGCCTTATTCAGATCTCTGAAATCTGTACATATTTTGATACTATTTTTTGGCTTTGATACAAGAACAATATTTGATATCTACTCAGTGTAATCGATAGACCTGATGAATCCTGCATCTAACAAATTCTTCAGCTCAACCTTTACCATCAAGGTGATATGTGGATGCATCTTCCTTAGTTTTTGTTTCACAGGTTTAATTCTAGTAGGTAGAGATAAATGATGCATTAAAAGATTGGATATAAACCTGGCATATTAGAGTATGACCAAGCAAAGCTAATGCTTCTTTCTTCATAGAACTTGACAAATTCAAGCTTTTCTTGTTCAGTCATAGATGTTTCCAGATGCAAAATCTTTTCCTTTTCTATTGTGCCAATGTTAACAGACTATGTAGGCTCCACCAATACTGATGAACTTTCATGATAATGCTCTGGAAGGGTGTCAAACATCTTTCAGTGCCTCATTGAGGTTTTCACCATCCAATGCATTCTTTATTTCTGCTTTTAAAAATCTAATGCTGCCATTGAATGGTTTTCACCATTAGATCCATTATTCCTATTTTCAATTTTGCAACTAGAAGATTTGACACCCACCTATCTAAACATGTCATTATGAGATTTATGATTAAAACTTTTGTTAGGTTCGTCACAACAAAGGAAGTTTACGATAACGTCATTGTTTGCAAAGATGGGTAGATTAATAGGTTCAGTTGGTTCTCGGTCAACAAGTTCAGGATGTACTAAGGGAAAAAAGTCATGAGATTGACTTTGGTCAATGACAGTAAGGGTTTGAATAGCTATGGTGTCAGGGTTGTCAATAGGGATGTCGAGGTCTATGATATTACTTTCCTCCAAATCATCTAGCTCACTCGATCTCTATCCATCCTCACTTGAGTCATTGATATTTTATGATTCAAATACAAGTGGTCTAGTTCCCGAGCTTTGTCCCTCCTCACGTGTGGGTGCATACTCTTTTATGACATCTATTTGTATATCTATGTATGATACATTAGAATAAATATCCCATTCATACTCATTGGAATCTGTTTTAGAACTATCTCTCATTTGAAGGATTCTTTCAACTGCTTTTTGAGTCATTTCTTGTTTTGCTTCCTCTGAATAACCCAACCCTGTCTTATCCTTTGAATGAAGAGTGAGAGGTTGAATGGGTTCTATGATGCCTTCTTTTCTTTTTCCAACAGGTCCTTGTCCCTCATACCCTATTTTCTCTAAAATAGCTTTTCCTTTGCCATACTGATATGTCTTTATGTTGATATTTTTTGATGTTGATGCTTCGTCGTCTTTGTATAGCCAATTGAGGATGGTCGTGTCTTCTGATTCGTCTTCTATAGTACCGGCTTTCACAAATCTTTCATCGAGAACTATGGTAGGTTGTGATGGTTATCGTGTTATCGTTGATGGTTGTCCATATGACCTTGGAGATGGCATTAACTATTAAAGACATAGAGATTTCTCAATAGAATATTGTCCCATTCCTTTGTTGGTTAGTTGGATCTTTTCTTGAAATTGTTGTGATAGAGAATTCAGTGAACCCTTATTGTCCGATAAAGTGGAATCAACAACACTTGTATCCTTTGATTGACCCTTTTTCTCAACCCACTTAGATATAATATTTGGGTGCTTTTCACTATCCGATGAACTAGAAGTGCTAGCTTCTCTATTATGGGGCACAAAGGTATCTTAAAATGTTTTAAGCGTGTTACAATGTTGATGATTGTTGTAGTCAGCTGATATAGCTACCTCTTGTCCATTGATTGGAAATTTTAAACACTGATGATAAGTTGAAGGCATTGCTTGCATTTCATGAATCCATGGACGTCCCAAGAGTATATTGTAGTTTAACTCTTTTTCTAGCACTTGGCAAGCTATATTTTTCACCATCGGTCCTACTTCAATGGGAAACACAACCATTCCCTTTGAGGATCTCTCTTCTTCATCATAGGCTTTTATTGTCATCTTCCTTCGGGCATCAATAGCATTATCAGAATAACCTAGTGCATAGATTAATTTTAAAGTGAAAATGTTTAAACCAGCTCCACCATCTATTAGGACACGTTTGACATGGTGTTCGTCGATCAAGACTTCAATATGAAGAGCAGTATTATGCGAATGATTAAGTGATACATCATATTGTTCGGAGAATGATAGACAATGATGCATCGTCAAATGTACCACCATAGCTTGAAATTGACATACATCTAGATTGTTGGGTACCGTGGTGGCCACAAGAGCTTTTATCCAAAACCTCCTTATGGGATGGTGAGAGTTTAAGGAGTTCTAATATTGATATCTATGATGGTATTTTCTGTAGCTGATCAACAATGTTGTATTGACTTGAAGGGGGAGTGGTGTTTTTAGATGAAAATCCTTTCAATATTACCTTGGATTACCCCATTGTCGTTACACTAACCGGTTGGTAGTCTTGTCTTTCCCAAATTTTTAAGACATTTATCTGATTGTCAGATGTGCCTATGTTTGGGATCAAATCTAATGGTATAATGTCATTGGTTTCATTGTTACCAATTTGATTACCAGTGACAGTATCACTCTCAGCTTCAAAAATACAAAAGATTGTGCCATCATAAATGTAGTTGAAATTTTTACCTTTACCGTTTGTAGAAGAAGACTCTCCCTTTTTGTAATTTGGTAAAGGATCTTTAAATGTATTATGATCATTGTTGGTTTGATGTCCTTCTATGTATACCTTTTTATTATCAATCAGATCTTGGACTAGATGTTTTAACTCCATGCAATCATTTGTCTTGTGTCCTTTATTTTTATGGAAGTTACAATAATCTTGCTTCATGTGTGGTGATAAGTCCATTTTCAATAATTTCTTTCATTGTTGATTCTAGTGTTTGGCCCAATGGTGTGAATCTACACCGGTTTGATGATTTTTGATATGATCGTGGTTTATATTCTCCATTGTTCAGATTGTTGTTTTGATTGACATTTTGTTTGATGTTTTGGTCACTATTTTGATTTGTCTTTGCAGTAGTAGCCATCAAATTAAATATTGGTTTCACATTTTGTATGTCATTTGCAATATCATTGTTCCCAGTATTTCTATTCTTTTGCCAAAACTTAGGTTTGTCATTGTTGTTGTAGACATGGAAAATGTACAAGCTCATCTTGGCACACCTGATCCCGATTACTAACAACGTTTCTTCTTAAATCACATGCTCAGCATTTCATCACATTCTATCTCTTAATCTAATGAATCATTATTCATTTAATTAAGTCATTCTCACCTCCTTCGGTTAAATTAATTAGTTTAATTTAATTAACTCTACATTGATGTTTAATTAAATAAACCATTTTATTTAATTAAAGTCTCTAAAGTCCTCCTATTAAATTAAATAAATTAAACCTTATTTGATTTAATCTAACACATTCCTTCTTTATTAAATAAATCAAATCATTTTATTTAATAAATCATTTCCTCTTAATTTCTGACTTAAATCAATTCATAAATCTAAGTCTAAATTGTCACATCACCTAATCCTTCATTAAATTAATCAAATCCATGATTAACTTAATCCTTTTCACTAAAATCCTCTAGAGAATGCAACTTGCACAATAAATCAATTACTTTGATTTATTAATTCTCCATTTTTCGCTCACAAAGCATCAAAAAAGGAATATTCCTCTTTTGAATTCAAAAAAGTTCAAGTGGACTTGATCCTTCCAACAAGGCATTAAAAGACTCTTACATGTCCTTGACCTTGAGCCAAGTGACAATAACTTCATTCCTTTTCCCTCTTCAACATGTCATTTCTCAAGTTTGAAATGCCACCTAATTGCATTTATTGGCACATTGGCCAAAACTTGCACATTCCTCATCCAATCACATTTGGACAAGTGGCACAATGCCATTGGACTATCTTTTGTCCCACATTGCTTGCTTCCACTATCTCTTCCAAGACTTGAATCTATAAATTGGAGACTCTTCTCCTCAATCTTCATCCACAATTCATATGGAAAGTTACTCTCTCCACATTGAGAGCTAATTTTGCCAATTTCATCCAATCATCCACCATATTTGAGATTTTGCAACAAGGTTATGCTCAAATCTCTTTGGAGATTTGACCATTTCTCTCATTTAATCAAGCATTGCAATTAGGAATTGGGAAAGGGCCAATTGCAACATACCATTGGCACCAATTCCCCCATGGAATCAACATGCTATTTGCTTAATTAGGATTTACATAAGTTTTCATTTCTCATTGTGTTCTTCATTTCCTAATATAAGTTTTAGATAGATGGATTTCATGGGGAATCTCTCATGCTTGTTTCAATGTATTTGATCTAACATACTAATCATGTTTGTTGTTCTTGTCCATTTGCAGGTTTAGGGGTTCACATTTTGGCAATAAACGAAGTAATAACATAAAATGCAATAAGTAAAAATATAAAGGAGGGCATGAAGTCAAAAAATTAAAACACGTTTTCAAATTTCGCGGATTCTAACTTTTTTGTTGTAGACACAAACAAACTAGCCCGCGCAGCGCTATATCGCATCGCCTTCAGTGCCACGACGCAATATCTCGCCGCCTTTAGTTCTGCGGCTCCATATCGACCCGTAGTCGCATTTTCCAAACTTTGCCGTGGGATTCCCACCTGTCTTTTCTTAAAATTCCTTAACCCCATTGCACAGGTCCTAACTCTGCCGCATTCACCACCGCGGCCCTATTTTGAACCGCAGTTTCTCCAAACTCCACCGCGGTGCCTTTTCCGCCTATAATTTTTAAATTTTCAAAGTGGCCCACTTCCAAACTACATCACGGGCCTTTGTCGTGCCACTTTTGCGCTCTTTGTCTGTGCAGAGCGCTTTCCAAAGTCAGCCGCGCGACGCTATATAGCGCCGCCTGTCTTCCAAACTTCGCCGCTTCTCCAAACTTCACCGCCTTTCCAAACTTTGTCGCGGAACAATAGTAAAATCTTAAATTAACATGTGTTTTTTAGGTTCAGTTTTGTTTAACCTTTTTATCTGATTTCCCATCTTTATTGCTCTTTTTTTTATCGTCATTTTGTAGGATGGAGTAAAGGAAGGAGTCATTATGGTATCATGTTTACAAAACCAAAGTGTTCCTAAACACTAAAAGTGTTCTTTAACACTTCTTGAGAAAGTTTGTTAAAATCTTTGGCCTTAGGGAAACTAATTTTACTTTGGGCTTTAAAAAGAACATTCAAGTTTCCTTTTATGATATCATGTTTATTTTATGAAAAGTGTTTCTAAACACTTAAGTGTTCCTCAACACTTTTCAAGGAACTTGTTAAAATCTTTAACCTTAGGATACTAAATTTTCATTGGGATTTAAAAAGAACAAACAAACTTTGTTTTCTAAGGCTGCCAAGGGGCTAAAAAGAATTTTAGGCAAATACACTAGAGATGGTTTGAAAGGTAATAATTGAACAAGGCAATTTCACACTTCATTTGGTGCTTTTAAAAAGAATTCATCATTGCTTTGAAGGTTAAAATGAACAAGTGTCTTTTATGTTTTGCAAAATTTTTTACAAATTAAGATCATTAAAATGCATATGCACTTCTCTCGCGCTTTATAGCAATCTTGAGAATCAAAAGCATTTTGGTGATATTAATTTGTCAAAAAGATTGCCTCCACACTTCAATTTGGGCACTTAAAATTGAACAAAGCATGTGAGTGTGAGCACGATATATTGTGGAGGTTCTCCCATTTGTTTTTCAACAAAGGTTGTGTGAACGACGGGATATGTTAGCTTGCTTTTGTTTATCTTAGAGGGTCTGCCTTGTGGGAAAAAGTAATCACCCAAGGGAACGACCCAACCGGGAACACGCTAAAGCCAAGCAACTTTCAACCGGTATATAAGTGTGGATATTGGAACAAAGGCCAATATCATGAGGATTATTCCGACAAGATGGATAGCAATGGACTCTCGCCGATGTTGGATAATCCCCCACGAACGGAATGCCCGAATTAGAACCCCTTGTTTAAAAAAAGGCCAAAACCTTGTCTATCTTGTTGGTGCAAAAGGTCATGTCCTTTGAAGCCGCCCCACATAACATGCGGTCTTGTTGTGGAAATGGAAGGTATGCCATGGGAGATTCATGGGTACTAATGCTTGGCTAACCCGAATAAGTGAGTGTCGTGAAGGGGAGCCAATGTGGTCAAGCATTTAGCCATTCACACAAGATATGCGCAGCTAGATTTATCCAAGTGGGAACCCAACAAGGTATTGTCTCATCAACCTAGGAGTGTAAAAGTGCTTGGAAAGAACACATTGCTTGATCTTGAAAACATTTGAAAAATGAACATACACAAAAAACCTTGAAATTTCAAACACCTTGTGGGAAACAAATACCTATTGACAAACTTGCCCACTCTTGCTTTCCCTAGGAATCACATTCCTAGAGGTTTCTAAGTGTACAAGTTCTACCATCATTTGTTTCCAATAAGGATAAACATAAGGAAATTTTTGCCCTATTTTCCTCGATTTCCACACAAAGGACCTTGTGGGATGAGAAAGAGAATGGAACATTAGACATATAGTTTGAAAACCTAAGCAAGCAAGTGTCTTGGATAAAAAGAAATTCATTGAACCAAGATAAAAAGACAATTGAACCACACATGTGCTTGGTCCCTTTTGAGTCATTTGGTTTCCATACGAACTTTGATCTTTTGGTTTGAACTACCTTTAGGGAAAAACATGTTCTTCATCACCTTGGTCTTGTAAGTAAGTCCTCATAGGGTCATCTAGGATCAAAATCATCACTTCATCAATCCAAAAATCAATCAAATTCCATCTCACCAACAACTTTTGGAACTTTGCAACATCACTTATGCTAGACTTTTGGAAAATCAACATCACCTTGTTTGACTTAACACACCTAGTCAAATTATCAATCTTCTTGAACAAATTTGCCTCTAGGATAACACAACTTCCTGAGGTCCACTAGTTCATGATCACTTTAATTGGCTTAACACACTTAGCCAATTCATTCTCTTATGCGAGTTTTCCCTAGGATAACACAACTTCCTAGGGTTTACAAGTTTACCATCATCTTGTTTGGCTTAACACACAGCCAAACTATCAAATCAAACCAATTCCTAAAGTCTAGCATTGATCCAAAGTTCCTAAAATGTTCAAACACCCATATCACTCACCCTTTCATCCTTCATCTCATAATTGCTCCTAAACACCTTAGAGTTTCACTCTCGCAAGAAGGTCAAAACACAAGAGGAACATGGAATATAAATTTGATCCATCCATCATGAGTAATCCAAGTCAACCAAATTATCCAAGCCTTACAAGGCCAATTGATCTTCAAAACTTGCATTTGTACAATCCTTACATGAGATCATATTTCCTACAAAATTCAACGATACGAATGTGAGTATGCCCAATCTAAAGTTTGGAACACCTTTCCCAATGATAGATTTAAATCCAAGTCCAAATCTGCAAATCTATCAACCAAACGCTCAATGCATGAGTTTTCCAAACAACATTATCCCACCAAATGCATACATGCCAAGTGCAACTTTACCAAACATTACCATTTCAAATCCACACTTGGTAAACTTTGGGCTCAACATGTTTGCAAATCCCATCAATATTGTTCAAAATCCAAGCAAAATGTTGATGACTCTAGGTATTGATCCAAGTGAAGGTAACACTATGCAAAATCGAAGTTACCAAAATCAAGGCAATATGATTCTCAACCACAACAATGTTCAAAGTCAACCTATAATGCCGAATCAAAACACCATACCAAATCATCCCATTTTTCCATCGACATCGCAACAACAGGTGGAAACCATTCAATCAACCCCAACAATCAACACCATTCCCATTCCACCACCACCGCCACCACCGCCAAAGCACAACATGGCCAATTCATTCTCCATCATGTTGCAAGCCGCACAACAAGTTGCCTTCCAAAAGGCACTCCAATCCCAACAAGCCGCACAAATTGTGCAAGCGGCTCAAGTATCCCAACAAGCTCAGGCTCAAGCTCAAGCCCAACACCAAGCTCAATCAGCCCAACAAGCACAATTCAGGGCATTATTACAAGCAATCCATCAACAAGTAGCTCAATAACAAGCATTGTTGGCACAACAACAACACGACCAACAACAAGTGGTGTTGACTCAGCAGCAAACACATGCCTTACTCCCACAATGGAGCTTGCAACAAATTCCCATCACAATCATTAAAAATGATGATCAAGATCCTTCGACCAATGATCATGTTGAAAATGTCTCTACATCATCTAATGAGCTAGAGGACATATCTCAAGAATTCACTCCAAAGCATGATGAACATATTTCACCAAGGTCTAGCAATGATCCTCTCCAAAACATATGGCCATCCTTTGACCTCATGAAATTTGAGAATTTTCCTATGCCTAATGAAGATATCCAAGAAAGAAATCCATTCTTTGAAATTGACCCATGTCAATAACTTGATCCAAAGCAAGTCAAAAGCAATTCTGAAATCATTCAAGATCAAGAATTTGCATCTCCAAGCTACTACAATGATATAATGGACACTCTCGTATCCATACAAGATGACCACATCCACATAGGACATACTCCTCCATCTATCCATAAGATGCTTTCTTTGGAGGGACATGTAGATGATCTTCATTCAAAACAAGAGTCTCATACTCTTGACATCATTACCAAGGTACAAGAGTCTCCTAGTCCTAACATTTGTACACATGATCAAGATATAGACAAATGTAGAGACATATCAGAAACAAATCATGAAGAAGGCTTCTACATAAGTCGTGAATCAAAAACATCCTATGAGTGAGTCATGAGGAAGACTTTTGTGTGGACAGTGAAGCATCAACACTTCTTGAAGAAGCACTACAATTTGATATCTCACAAGATCAAACTGAAGATATCAATCAGAAATTCATCCCACATGCGAAGGATCCTATCACTTATAAACTTGGATCACTCACCTTTTTAAGGGAAAGCTATCTCATCACTAAAGAAGCTAGCACTTTTGAAGGTCCACAACAGAGCACAAAAGGATTAGCACCTTGTTTCCGAGGTAAATCATATCCTATTGCAGATAATTTTTTGAGTAGATAAATTATCAAGGCAAAGGATTAGGCCTACATGAACAGGGTATCTTGGAACCAGTGCAGATTTTTGGCAATCCTAAGCGTCAAGGCCTTGGTTATTTGACAATCAAGGGACATACGCATATTAGTGACACTTCCACAAAACTGGGGGCAACTTCGTCTCGAGCAAACATCAACATAGGGAGTACGAAGAATCCTTATGATGAAACCAATACCAATACTACAACCCGCCACACCATGAATCTTCATCCACCCATCACCCCATCCATGAATTGGGACCAACAACAAAAGAAAGAGAATCAAAACACAAAGAAAGAAGCTAAGAAGCATGAAGGACAAATGAAATACATATGGATACCAAAGAATACAAAGAAAGATTATCCCTATCAAACTCCATTAGTCAAAGAAACTATGGGGCAAAATAAAAAAGGGAAAAGTATCCATCCAAGATGTCCACAAAGAAAAAATCAGGCTTCTCAAGCAAAATACAAAGTGTATCAAGCAGTTGGTCCTAATTCCACACACACTTCTGTATCCACCCATCATTGCTCATCTTCCCAAATTTGGAGAGTCAAAGGTTCCAAAATTTCAACCAATCCATCTTTTATCCCTAAACACACTCCATCCATACCTCCACGCATTATATCCAATTCTCACATTGACCATGTATTGGTAGTCACCCTTCATCATAAGGACTCTAAAGGCAATCTATCACGATGTGCGCACAAAAATGAAGTTAACTCCAGTATTAGCAAAGCAGATCAAGGATCTCAAAAGTTGCATTCAAGTGCACGTATCTTGGCAAAACAACTTCTTCAAGCAAGATACCGATGGCACATTATGACAAAAGCATCATCATCAACATCACCAAGTGGTTCAGCATCAGCTTACAATCTCTCAGAAAATACAAAAAAATAAAAAAATACAAAAATAAAAAAAAAAGATTGAAAAAAAAAATAGTAAAGAAAAAAAAATCATCCTCTAGTGAAAACCACTATGGTGGCACTTTGGATAGGTACCATGATGAAAACCTAGCAAACAAGCGTCATGTGTAGAATCGAGCATCTATGTGCGTCATTTCAAGAGAAAGCATCTCATCCATAATAAAGCCAACATTTCATCCATATCATCCGTTCATCCATGAACCATTTATCCAATCCATTTTTATCCATTTGCATCCATACTCCAAGTTATCTTGATCTTGGAAAATTTTGGTGCACACTTTATACTTGCTTATGGTAGACATCTTGACATGGGTCATTTTCATTGATTCCATCCTACCCAATGTTTTCTGAACCTTGAAGCATTACCCAAATGAGCATCCTTTGTTCAAACACCTTATCTTGTCACAAGATAATCCCTAGCATCCTTTGCATGCTTACCGTATCTACCCATCCATCTATCCAAGAATCTACCTATGGCCATTCGAACATTGCTAGACATTGGGGGCAGATATTTGCATTTTGCTTCAAGAGTAAAACTTGATATATATCCTCCAACTTATGAAGTGATCCGAACATTGGAAAACACAAAATCAAATTGGTCAAGCATTTGTGAGCCAAAAAATCCAAATCCTTAGCCCATGGCATATTTTGACAGGAAGACATTCCTTATCAAGCTTAATCTTTTGTCGAACATCGATCCAAATAATTCATATCAGTCGCATCTAATGCACACATCTGTGTCACATCAAATCATCAAAATTATTTTGTTCCAAATCAAGCTTCATCAATCTTGATCAATCGAATCCAATCATTTATCACCTTGTTTGACCTAACACACTTAGTCAAACTATCATCTTGTGCACGAGTTTACTCTAGGATAACATAACTTCCTTGGGTTTACAAGTTCATTATCATCACTCTATTTGGCTTAACACACTTAGCCAAATTATCAAATCCATAATTACCTCGTTTGGCTTAACACACCTAGCCAAATCATCCCTTTTGTACAAGTTTACTCTGGGATAACACAAATTCCTGGAACTTACAAGTGCATTATCACTTTTGTTTGACTTAACACACTTAGTCAAGCTATCAATCCATGAATCCAATTGATCAGCATTAAGCTTGGTTTTTAGCAAAATCCCAAAAAATAGAGCACTGATATCATCACATATCCAAATTAATCAAAAATCCAAAAACATTCAAAATTTCATCAGAAAATCCAAAAACATGTCTAAATATCAAAAAATCTTCAAAAACTCCATCATTGAGTCTTGTCAGTCTTCCACCTTGCCGAACTACGTCGTCTCTAAGCTAGAACGTAGGCAAGGTTGATCTTTGATCATCCCCCGAGACAGTAAGAGTTAGTCCTTAAGCATCTGTCGCATTGGCAATCCATTTGCCCATCTAATCTGCATCTTAAGTCAGTCCTTTAAGCAATAAAATGGCAATCCATTTGTCCATCTTATCATCAAGTTAAGACTGTCATCAGTCGAACTACGTGGTCTTTGTGTGTATCACGTAGGCAAGGCTAATCTATGGATCAGCTCCCGAGACCCCTAGGGTAAGTCTTCAAGTTAGTCTATTCGTCAAAATCTCAAAAATACCAAAAACAACCTCAAAATATCTAAAAAATCCAAAATGGTGCATCCATCTCATCTCTCTTTCACCCGCAATCTTCATCACTCATAATAAAATCAATCGTCGCTTTCACCCTTTGGTGAGTCAGTCAGAAGCAAGTCTAGTACATTCGGAAGAGAACACCTTAATCGTCAAAGTCTCGAAAGTCTAAGTCAGTAAGTCAGCAAGTTGGTCAACTCAGAGTATCAATAGCTTATCACACAATCAATCTCACCAAAACCCTGATCACTACATGTCCTAGGATGAAGCTTTCCTGCGATGGACATAAGCATCAGGTACCCCTCACAGTAGTTAGTCTTGGCTAGCGATATGAAGAACATTAACTTATTTATTTACTTTATCTTGGTCTTGTTTATACTTATCTTATTGCTCATTCCAAGGACCTCTCGATGATGCCTAAACAAAAACAGGTTTAGAGAGAAAGGAATGAGGTGATGATCATTATCTTTTATCTGCTATGCTTGTGGGATACGCTTGTAAAATAACTTAGGCATGCGTGTTTTGTTTGGTTTGTAGGGAGGATGTTTTAGGTATCTTGTTGACCACATAGGAAAGATTGCTTTCTTGTGTTTTGGCCCGAGATATTTAGAATGTCTAAACTATATCCTGAACGACGTACGTATGCTGAGTGTGAACAAGAGCACTCCTATCTGATTGACGAGTCAAAGTGCATCATACTAGGTACAACGCCATCCTGGTCCTTTACACCTTGATGCATCGTACCTATGTGTGTTATCAAACATAACGCAATTGACCCTTTGAAAATCCCAACTCCTAGCAATGCAAATCATCATCATCATTAGTAACAATGTGAACTTGTGTGGATCCTCTTCCATCCATCTTATTCTTCTTATTCTTCTATCTTTACTAACATTTCTATCTAAAATCGATGTGTTGTATCAAAATATACACGAGGCTACCCATGGCTGATGACTGTCTATACATTATTAGAATTGTCTACATGAAAGAATTATCTTACATCCTCTGATCAATAGAACCACTCCTCTTGCATTTTTATCGCGATTTCGATCGGAAAATTGAGCATTTCCGCTCGATCTCTCAAGGGGGTAGTATACCAGCGTAATTCTGGGGCAACAGTGGGGCATCTAAAAATTAGGAAATTTCAAACTTTGATCACAACAGTTTATTCTTTGAATCAATGCAACAAGTACATTACTTCAAAGAGGGGCAAAATGTAGACATGAAAAATGTACAAGCTCGTCTTGGCACACCTGATTCCAATTACTAACAACATTTCCTCTTAAATCACATGCTCAACATTTCATCACATTCTATCTCTTAATCTAATGAATCATTATTCATTTAATTAAGTCATTCTCACCTCCTTTGATTAAATTAATCAGTTTAATTTAATTAACCCTATATTGTTGTTTAATTAAATAAATCATTTTATTTAATTAAAGTCTCTAAAGTTGTTCTATTAAATTAAATAAATTAAACCTTATTTGATTTAATCTAACACATTCCTTCTTTATTAAAGAAATCAAATCATTTTATTTAATAAATCATTTCCTCTCAATTTCTGACTTAAATCAATTCATAAATCTAAGTCTAAATTGTCACATCACCTAATCCTTCATTAAATTAATCAAATCCATGATTAACTTAATCCTTTTCACTAAAATCCTCTAGAGAATGCAACTTGCACAATAAATCAATTACTTTGATTTATTAATTCTCCATTTTTCGCTCACAAAGCATCAAAAAAGGAATATTCCTCTTTTGAATTCAAAAAAGTTCAAGTGGACTTGATCCTTCCAACAAGGCATTAAAAGACTCTTACATGTCCTTGACCTTGAGCCAAGTGACAATAACTTCATTCCTTTTCCCTCTTCAACATGTCATTTCTCAAGTTTGAAATGCCACCTAATTGCATTTATTGGCACATTGGCCAAAACTTGCACATTCCTCATCCAATCACATTTGGACAAGTGGCACAATGCCATTGGACTATCTTTTGTCCCACATTGCTTGCTTCCACTATCTCTTCCAAGACTTGAATCTATAAATTGGAGACTCTTCTCCTCAATCTTCATCCACAATTCATATGGAAAGTTACTCTCTCCACATTGAGAGCTAATTTTGCCAATTTCATCCAATCATCCACCATATTTGAGATTTTGCAACAAGGTTATGCTCAAATCTCTTTGGAGATTTGACCATTTCTCTCATTTAATCAAGCATTTCAATTAGGAATTGGGAAAGGGCCAATTGCAACATACCATTGGCACCAATTCCCCCATGGAATCAACATGCTATTTGCTTAATTAGGATTTACATAAGTTTTCATTTCTCATTGTGTTCTTCATTTCCTAATATAAGTTTTAGATAGATGGATTTCATGGGGAATCTCTCATGCTTGTTTCAATGTATTTGATCTAACATACTAATCATGTTTGTTGTTCTTGTGCATTTGCAAGTTTAGGGGTTCACAGTTGCCATAGTGATTTGAGGAGTTTGCATTGTTTGATTTTTCATTGTAATATTTTATCACTCCTCTTTTGACCAAAGCTTCTTCGATCTTAAGGCCATTTTCAATCACTTTTTCAAATGTGGGAGGACATTGTAGTTCAAGCCTATAGCTCATTTCATTAGTTAGGTTGTCAATGAATAGTTCCATTTTCTATTTTTCAAGTATAGAATGAGGGTACCTAGCAAATAATCTTTGCCATCATTGTAGAAATGACAGGAATTTCTCACCTTTGTTTTGTTTCATGTTGTAAAGGTCCTTTATTGTGACATCATATTGAATATTAAAGAAATATTATGGGATAAACCTATTGATTAGTTCTTCAAAATTTTGAATTCCTAGTTGTAGTTTAGAAAACCATTCCATGCATTGACCTCCTAGGCTCCTTGGAAATAACCTCATTAGATAAGTTTCTTTTTGTGCAAATTCTTTACTCATGGTCCTGAATTCCCTCACATGGTCATTTGGATTTGTTTTACCGTTGTACTTGTCATATTTAAGGAATTCACAATGTCTAGGAAATGGTATCATATCCACACTTGGATCAAAAGGGTAAGGACAAATGTCTTGTAATGAATACCTTTTCATGGTTCCCTTTTGTATATCTTGAAGTTGCTGCAAGTTTTGCATTTGAGTTGTTAGGGTAACAACTTGATCTGTGTTTTTTGTGTGTTGTGTTTCAGTTTCATTTGTTCTAGGTGCTTCTTTTAATCGATTGACATCAAAATCTTTTGGAATTTTTGCACCTGATTCAGCTAGCATCAAAAGGTATTTTTCCATATCTTGTTCTAAGACTTTTTCCATAAATTTATGAAAATTTGGATCTTGCTGTGTTGTTTGGATATCCTCTTGGGATATTTCATTTGTGTCATTTTGGTGAAGTCTACTCCAAGGATTTTCTTCAGCCATGATGTTTGGTGTTTCAATTTCCTTTTCTTTAAATTTTTGTCTTTGTGATCTCGTCAAAATTGGCATACGAGTGTTTGTTATTCTCACTAAACTTTGATCTTTTTTTTTTGGATGAGTGCCAAGGTATTAACTTAAGTCTAATAGAATGATAAATTCTATTTATTTGACTAAGTTAAAAACTAATTTATTATGTTTCATTTCTTGATTGTAGGATGTCAAAATCTTGATAAAGAAACTTGACATAATAATCCAGAATTTGTGTGATAATTTAGACACTTTATGGATCTCGTCAAGATTGGCATATGAGTGTTTTTTATTCTCACTAAACTTTGATCTTTTTGTTTGGATGAGTGCCAAGGTATTAAATTAAGTCTAATAGAATGATAAATTCTATTGATATGACCACGTTAAAAACTGATTTATTATGTTTCGTTTCTTAATTGTAGGATGTCAAAATCTTGATAAAGAAACTTGACATAATAATCCAAAATCTGTGTAATAATTTAGACACTTTATGGTTGGAAGATCTCGGTTCAATTTGGCAAACTTTGAATTGTAAGTCCTATCTTTTTGAGTTTAAGACACTGTTTGGACCGAGGAAATATTTTTCCTTTGACAAAGACCTTGGTCTTGATGTATTTTGTCTGGTACTAGTCTTAATTAGCTCTCTATTCTTTTGTTCTGTGGATGCGCCATAAAAAGGGTAGATGCACTAAAACATATTGTGAATGCGCTATAACAGAAGGCATACGCACTAAAATAGATTGGGGATGTGCTAAGACAGACTGTAGATGTGTTAAAACACTGGTTGGGGATGCACTAAGATAGACTATAGATGCGCTAAAACATTGGTTGGCAGATGCGCTGAAACAATAGGTGTACATGATAAAACAAACTGAGGATGCACCACAACAGATTGTGGATGTGCTAAGATGCTGGTAAAATTGATGATTGGTTGGAAGATGCACTATAACAGATGACAAACGTGCTAAAACAGACAGTAGTCATGCCAAAACAAATTGTGAACGTGCTAAACTGGAAATTATTAGGATGTTTTTTGTTTTATCTATTTGTTATGGTTTTTCTCTGTAAGATGTTTAGTTCCAGGGTGTAATTTCCTAACCAGTTAAGACAAATGGATGGGTATTTGCTTATAAATCTCTGATTTTGATGACCTATTTGGATGATACCTTTGAAAAATGACTTCACACAATAAATCCAGATTGTACACAATTGTTTCAGATTCTACGCTTTAAAAATATAGTGTGTTCTAGAATCTGGTTTGATTCTTTCATTTTTACAGGTTTTTGACACAAAGATAAACAAATCAAGCACTTTTCTAACTCAAATGGGCCACTTAGAATATCACAGCCCACAGCTTGCAACTATGTCAGCTCACATAGCCTTGTCACCCCCTAGAGGGCGCCCATGTTTTTTCCTTTCCCGAGTCTTAGCCAAAGTTAAATCCTTCACTTTTGGCTAGGGTCTCTAATAGTTATATGGTGAGTGTCTTGGGGGAAGATTATTCCCTCCCCTTGCATCATGATATAAGAAGTGTTCGGAAACTGACACAGTTGGATTCTACACTAAATTTCGTAGATAGGGTATCCGTTGAGAGCGGCGCTAGATAAACTCCCTCAGGAGACCTCCCAATCTTTAGAACAAATATTTTGGGGATCGTTATCTTGCACACTTTCGTTGAATATGGGTTTCCCCAAAATTCACTTTTGATTAGAGTGGGTTGGAAAACCTGGCTTTGGTTGTTCCCACTTAGGTCGTTCCCATAGGGTGAGTACTTTTTCCCACTACGACATGCCTTCTAAAGGATTTAATAAAGCGTAAATAGTAAGTCTAGCATTATGACCACCCAGTAAAGGGGAGAGCATAAGCCTATTGCTTTTGAAACACGGAATAAATGGGGTTCAAACTAATTTTTAATTAAGCTAGATGCACTATTCTAACCAAAGGAATTTAAATGAAACAATTTAAAGCCCTGCAAACACCATTAGTAATTTATAAGTTTTGTCTTTGACCAACATATGTTTTCCAAGCTTCTATCTTTGACAAGCGTAATTTATACCCAAGACAGAAAAATAGTGATTAGACCTCGAAAATATAAAATTTTGTAAAAAAAAATCTGATGCGCCAAAACACTGGTTAGACGCGCTATAACAGACTTTAAACGCGCTAAAATAAACTATACGCTATAAAAAATGGACACGCTAAAACAGTAGGTCTATGCACTGAAAAAAATAAATCCTCTGATTCGTGACACTACAAAATTTGATGTGTTGTAAAAGTTGATGAATGCGTTGGAGAATTTGGTGAATGCATCAGAACAGTCGTCGCACACGTTAAAAGAAACACGTCAAAAACCTACGAAAACACTTTTCAAAAATAAAAGTTATGGGGTTTTTCCCCATGGTGGGCGCCAAAATGTAAGTGTGGAATAAGTATGAGTAAAATAACTAAATAAAACTTCTTAATAGAACATTATATCAATGATTTAATCAATAATTAAGCTATTGAAGGCCAAAAATCCATTGAAAGTGTCATATTGCTCTATATCTCCAAAGATTTATTAAATCACTATGGCTCTTAGATCAGGTAAGCACTGTGCTGTTAAAATGACAATCTAGAGAACGAGAAGTTACCAAAATGCAGGAAACTAATCCTATATAACAATTGTGTAATGATATTGATGATATTGTAAACTAAATTGACATGAAATTGATAAGTAAAAGCTACAACAAGCTAAAATGCAGCTAAATAAGAAACCATGATTATGATTGCTATGATATGCTAATTGCTTGATTGCTCTAATACTATTTCTGCAGAGTAAGATTGCATAAACTGGGGATCCTTTTCCTATAGACAATGGTTGTATTTGTAGATTACTTGACAGCATATTTGTGAAGAAGCTGCCAAGCAAAGGTCTGGATTTAATCTGGAGATTTCAATGGTGAAGGATGAAGGAATTGAGAATATTATGGGAATGGTTCCTCCCCACAAAAATATTAAGCCAGATGATAGGAAGAATTGATGGAAGAAGATGAAGGAGTTGCCTGCAAATCTGTCTTCAATTTGTCTCCAAATTTGCCCATGAAGGTTTGAGTCAATTAATTTAGACATAAATTAGACATATAATATCTAATTTGATTTGTGCAACTTTTGAGTGAAAATAGGAGATAGTTGTAGAATGCATTTTAATTTGAATATTTTGATTTATTCAATTTATGTAAAAAGATATTGAATTTAATAAAACAAACTATAGAAGTCTATTTATTAAATAAATGTGGAAGAAAATATGATAATTAAATAAAACGAAGTATTAAACTTGTTTATTTAATTTAGATGATGATGATGTGAAATAGAATTTAATAGTGATAATTAAATAAAACAAAGTATTAAATTTGTTTATTTAATTAAGAAGAAATAATGTAATTTGAAGAATTAAAGGTGAGCTATGTAAATAAATATTTTTGTTTATTTAATAGAAGAAGAATTAATGGTTGATTAATTAATTAAATATAATATTTAATTAATTAGATTGTCCAGACCATTTTTAGGTGTATACACACACTAATCTAGGTCTTTATTAATTAATTGAGGTTAATTTTCCTTAATTGGCCCCTTTAATTCAAATCCAAGCCTAATTAATTGCATTTTTCGAGGGATAAAACCTTACATTCATAAATTCCATAACATAATGTTTAACATTGAGCAAGTGTGTCCTAGGTAAGTGACCTAAGACCCATTCGCCATAGGGTGAATGGGTCCTTACTTAGGCCTAGGACCCTAAATTCAAATATGTTTTTGGTAGTATTTTAATGATTTCAAATTCATATTTAGATGTCGGGTTGTGATATTTAAATTTTGGGAACTAATCTTAACATATATATAAATAATAGGTCATTTCACTATGTTTCACCTAGCATTTTTATGAAGCTTCCTAGAAAGTTTTCATGAGCACCTAGAGCATTCAAGTGAGCATTCAAGAGCATTTTCAAGGCATTGAAGAGCATATTTATTGAAGATTATTGCAGCAATCAAAATTCTATTATCATGTCAAAGATTTCTTGCATCATGCATGTTGTTTGAGCTAATATGGTGACGTAGAGTTCAAGATCTGTTCAATCATATCAAAGACATTATTTCAAACCAAGTTTCATGATCAAGATCCAAATCCATTGAAGCCTCTTCATGCTAGTTGTACATCTACAATCCAAGGTTCAAACAAAGGTTTGGTGAGTTGTGACATTGCTTGTTCATTCATCATTTATTTCATGTTATTTTGTTTCATTTCAAGGTTTAATTACCAAAACGGGGTTTAACCAAGGCAAACCCCTATTCACCTAACAAACAACATTTTCCTCTCTTTGATGTATGATTGCAAATTTTAGGTGAAAGATCCTTTGAAGAGAAAAATTGAAGAAAGTTGCAAAGTTGTAAAAGTTGCAAGAAAAGTTGTCATTTCATGGAAACTCTTATAGAGGATTTATTTTCGACAGTCCGACAGTGAAAATCGGGAATTTGGGAGTTTAGACATAGTAGAAGAGAACCTAGAAAGCATTTTTATAATGCTCTAGCCAAGACCCATTCACCATAGGGTGAATGAGTCCTTAGTAAGCTCCAAAAATGCACTTTTGGTGATTGGTACACATTGTTCTCCCCTTTCTAGATCTGCCTTTTGATTATTGTTTCCATCAGTTTTGAGTACAGTCTTCTATTTGCATTTTATAGCTTGCATTTTGGAGTTCCTTGTATAAAAGAGAAATTTGTTGATTCATACCTTGATTTGACTCACCTTTTTAGTTGTTAGTCATCTCATTGTTTGAATTTCATTTCTTGAATGAAATAGTGGAGAATAGGGTTATTTATTATCATTTTGGTGAACCCCCTTTTTATATAACCCCTAACCTACACTCATTTTCTCCATGTTTCATTGTGGTGACCCTGATTTTGATCATTACATTTTCTAATTTTGGAGTCCTCTTTCACCCTAGATTCAGATCTTGCATCTCTTTGCATTGAATTGAGTCTCATTTAGGGTGTCAGTTTGCATTTAACTTTGTATTTCATTTAAGGGTTTTAGGGTTGCATATTTGCATTTTTTAAATATGAAAAATATAACAAAAATATTTATTTTTCATATCATTTACATAGCATTAAATCATATTCATTTTCATTTGAAAATTGAAACAAAATTGCATATCAAATTAGGTTTTCTAGGTTGTCATTTTATCACATTTTGCATTTGCATTCAACCTTCATTTCACAAAATATTAAAACTGTAACTCACTGTTTCAGATCAGAATTTGGAAACCACTGAAATTGACTCAAAAATCTATAAAAATACTTTTCAAAACCCTTACCTAAGACCCATTTTCCCTAGGGCGAATGAGTCCCTGATCAGGGTCATTTTCTAATTTGATAGGCATTAAAACATTCATTTATGCATTTCTATTTGTTGTTCTCAAATCTCTGTTTTTGTTTACAGAATTTATGTTTCTTCAATTTGATCATAGTTAGCTTAATTTGATAAAATTAGTGAATTGTGTGATTTCAAAATTACATTTACAAGATATAATTTTTTAGGTTTTTGTATAGTGTAATAAAAAAATTACCTTGTTTAGAATCTAAAAATTGCATTTACATATTGCATTATGGGTCATTGCATTGCATTTTACCCTCTTTCCATTTTGGGTGTGTACATTAAGCTTGTGAAATCTTCTATGAGCTTTACAACTTGGTGTCCTATTAGCAATACTGTTGTGAGACTAGTTCAAGTCTCGTTTCATCTTGTGATACACCATTCGTTGCGGATCTTGGGTTTTCTAACTCTTTCACTAATAGTGTTGATAATCAACCCTCTATGGATCATAGCCTACATACCTAATTTTCAATGACTTCCTTACCTACAAGCAATGTGCATGATGTTTCTCATGTCCCACAAGAAAACATAAGAAGAATGGATGAAGAATTAAAAACTTTACAAGACTTTGTGAGAGATGAACCTATTGTTGCCCACGTCATTCCCCTTATAGGAAACATATGAAAGATGCTTAAACACAAACAACGAATAGAGTTTATATGTATCTTGGATTATCTCATAAAAAAAAAAATTCCTCCTCCCCAACCAGCTTCCAGTACACTTCCCATGCATAGGAGAAAAGAAGCCACGACCCTTGATCACTTTACTACTCCTAACACATCCTTTTCTAAAAAAGGAAACCAATTATCTTACCAAAGAAGAAGAAATGGATAACACAATTATCTTACCAAAGAAAAAGAAACCAAGAGTGCATGTACATCAAAAAAATTAGTTACAATAGCTGCATGAACCTCCTAAATCTCTTTATAACCTATTACAACTATCAAAAACTGAGACAATCTTCTATGCTCTTTTACGTTGGGAACTAATCGAATTACCACCTAAACGTGAAAACTTGACCAAAAGAAAAACTAATAAAAATGAACCATATTTTGCTTATCATAGATTCTTTGGATATCACATCGATAATTGTCGTCATTTAAAGAAAGTATTCAAGAAGTTTGAAACCTCTAAGAATCAAACTTGATTAAGAAAATCATGCATTTTGCTCATTGTCATGTAATAGTTGTAGGATCATTGCACCCTCACTATTACATGTTTTACATTCATTTCAAATCATTCTCTTTATTGCAAGGATCTCATTCACATCACTTATCTCAGCTCATCCTTGTCCTGCACTCAGTGGGGGCAAGGGGTTAGATAGCCTTGTCCTAGTTTTGGTACTTGATGTTGTCTCTTTGGCTAGTTGTCCGCCTTTCACATATACTAAACAAGATTGGGATGTGGATGACCTGCTATAGGTTGACTCGCATGTGCCTTACTAGTCTTTTTATTTATTTTCTTTTTCATATTCTTTGTGTGGTTGCATGTGCATAATGTGATCCCCTATAATGTTTTGTTTGATGTATCTCTCTCTTTTTGTGCATTCCTTTATTTGTACCTACGTTATTCTCTATGTCGTAAACATTTTATCTTTTTTGTTTATCTTGTGTTTTCCTTTTGGGGATGATGCAAGTAGTTGAGACATTTAGGTCTCTTCTATGTTGACTTGAAAGCTTTTTCTTGTTTTTGATCTTTATGTGTCATTCTTCTAGTTCTATGAGTATTTGGGGAATGATGAAATTTTTGAGCTCTCTAACAACATTGTAGCAAAGATATACTAACCTCAGATCCATAGATCCCTTATGTGTTTTTGGGGGCAACCCCTCCTTCCTTTTTCATGATGTAGCTTCATTTTGGAAACATATGACTTGGCATAGGGCTTTCCGAGCAAGCTCTCATGTCTTAAGATTTAACATTGGCTACTTTAAAGCAATTTCTCAAAATAAGGGTGTAGCAATTTCTTTGAAGTGGGGGCATACATTGACAATATCTTTTGACATTTCTAATGTTTCATGGTTCAATTTTTCTTTATTCTTGTGATGCTTCATTTTCTTGGTGGTGTCATTGGGTTTGATGTCCTCCAAGAGTGATATTTCTTAGCGTACGACTTTCCTCTTAGTGGTGATGTGACGCACTGCATTCCCTAAGTTGTGAATCTTTTACTCTTGACTTGTCCTCTCTTGGAGACATTAGGCATGATGTTCCCTAAGAATAAGACCTTACATGAACTAAGCAAAATCCCTTTGAACAAAACTTTACTAGCATTATTGTTCATAAGTGTTTAGCATAATACAACTTGTTAACCTTGTGAATCTCAAACCCTATTCAAGGCCACCTAGCATAACACACCTTGCTTGCCAGTGGAGCCTTGCCTTGTTCATAAGTGTTTAGCATAACACAGCTTGTTAAGCCCTATGAAGCACGAAACCTTGTCTTGTGGTGCCTTATTGAAGTTTTCAAGAGGATAGCTTTGATATGGTATAGGAGCCTAATATGATTCTCTCATTTTCCACTCTTTGGGAGACTCATCTAGTGGACAACTTGAGGTTCTTCCACCCTAGAGTGAGCACACAACAAAAATCTTAGATGTGTTTCACATCGATCGGATAGTCTAGGCTTGATCTTCTTGGTCTTTGATGTTGTATGATTGTGTATCTTTGTCATTGCTACATACATATGTCTTGAATGTCTACTTTAGTGTGAGTTTAACATGGGGTCATACTCTCAATAAAGTGGGGGCTAAATGTAGTGTAGGAAAAAGTATCCCTATTTCACACTTAATTTGGAATAAATAATTGATAATAAAATAAGCTAAATGATGCTTTAATTTAGTGTTGTAATATGTTTTATATATTAACATTAAGTTTAGGGCCTATTAATTAAAATGGAGTTAATTGGGACTTATTTTTGGTGTTGTAAGATGTACCTTCACACTTTCACACTAATCTAGGGCTTTATTAATTAATTGAGGTTATTTTTCCTTAATTGGCCCCTTTAATTCAAATCCAAACCTAATTAATTGAATTTTCTGAGGGATAAAACTTGACATTCATAAATGCCATTTAACATAATGTTTAACATTGAGCAATGTGTGTCCTAGGTAAGTGATCTAGGACCCATTTTCCATAGAACAAATGGGTCCTCACTTAGGCCTAGGACCCTAAATTCAAATATGTTTTCGGTGGCATTTTAATGATTTCAAATTCATATTTTGATGTCAGCTTGTGATATTTGAATTTTAGAATTAATCTTAACATATGTATAAATAAGAGGTCATTTCACTATGTTTCACCTAGCAATTTTATGAAGCATCTTAGAAATTTTTCATGAGCACCTAGAGAATTCAAGTGAGCATTCAAGAGTAGATTTATTGAAGATTATTGCAGAAATCAAATTCCATTATCATGTCAAAGATTTCTTGCATCATGCATGTTGTTTGAACTGATATGATGATGTAGAGTTCAAGATCTATTCAAGCATATCAAAGGAATTATTTCAAACCAAATTTTATGATCAAGATCCACATCCATTGAATCCTCTTCATGCTAGATGTAGATCTAAAATCCAACGTTCAAACAAAGGTTTGGTGAGTTGTGGCATCGCTTGTTCATTCATCATTTCCTTTATGCTATTTTGTTTCATTTCAAGGTTTAATTACCAAAATGGGGTTTGACCAAGGCAAACCCCCATTCACTTAACAAACAATTTTTTTCTCTCTTTGATGTGTGATTGCAGATTTTAGGTGAAAGATCCTTTGAAGAGCAAAATTGAAGAAAGTTAAAAGTTGTCAAAGTTGCAAGAAAAGTTGTCATTTCACATAAACTCTTCTAGAGGATTTATTTTTGGCCATTTGACAGTGAAAATCAGGAATCTGGTAGTGTAGACACAACATAAGAGAACCCATAAAGCATTTTTACAGAGCCCTAGCCAATACCCATTTTCCATAGGGTGAATGAGTCCTCAATGAGCTCCAAAAGGTACTTTTTGTGACTAGTACACATTATTCTCCCCTTTTTAGATTTTCCTTTTGATTGTTGTTTCCATCAGTTTTGAGTGCAGTCTTCTATTTGCATTTTATAGCTTGCATTTTGGAGTTTATTTGATGGTTTTAATCTTTCTCCCCAAATTTTTATTTGACTCACCCTCGTCCTTGTATAAGGGATAAATTTGATAATTCATACCTTGATTTGACTCACCTTTTTGGTTGTTAGTCATCTCATTATTTGTGGTATGCTATTGATGAGAATATTTCAAGGCCTACAAATCCTACTCAGGCTGCTCAATATGATGTTATGGACCATAAAGCCAAGGGTCTAATCAAATTATGCTTGCAAAACTCTATTTTAATCAATGTCCATGAAGAGACCTCTACACATAAACTATTGAAGAAGTTTGGTGAGATGTATCAAGCCAAATCTCTAGTGAACAAGATTTTCTTGAGGAAGAAATTGTATTCCTTGAGAATGGAAGAGGGTAGACAAATTACAGATCACTTGGAAGCATTTAATATGTTTTTGGCTTAGTTGGAATCATTTGGTGTCAAAATGGATGAGGAGGAGAAATGTCAGATATGCTTTGTTCTTTGCCTAATTCATGGAATTCTCTTATTATGGATATTGGGAGTACTTCTATTATACTGAAGATTGAAGATGTGGTGGGTTCTTTGCTTTCTAAAGAGATGAGGAGGAAGGTATCCATCAATGCCAAAGAGGCCCTAAATATTTGTGGAAGACCTAAGGAAAAAGGCTAAAATAATGAGAAGGGTGATAAATCCAAGTCCAAGGGGAGATCAAAATCTCCTAGAAAGTCCTAAGTTATTTGCTGGAACTACGATAAATTTGGACATGTTTGTAAGGACTGCAAAGAAGAAAAGAAGAAGAAAGATAAGAAATTTGATTATGACATTGAGTTAGAGAAGGAAGGTGGTGATGCATTCATTGAAACTTTGGCAACTTGTGTAGGTAATGATGCATGGTTAATTGACTCAGGTGCATCTTTCCATATGACCTTTAATAGAGATTGGTTTGCTAAATATGAAGAATTTGATGGAGGTAAGGTGTACTTGGGTGATGATTCTTATTTAAATATTGTTGGTCATGGTAAAGTTAAAATAAATTTTCTTGATGGTAGAATAAAAAGGTTTAACAGTGTTACACATCCTTGGATTACCATGAATTTTTTATCTGTGAGTAAACTAATAGATGTAGGTGTGCATGTAGTATTTTTTGATGCAAAATGCAAGATGGTTAGAGGTGTTATGGTGATTGCTAGAGATGTCAAATATGGTACACTGTATAAGCTTGATGCATGCATTGTTGAGTGCAATAACACTTCTACAAAAAATAATTCTATGGAAGAGGTGAGGGTTTCATCTTCAGTAGATGGTCATGGCTTTTGGGTACCCCAGGGTGCTCTTTTTTCTTAATCAAATTTACCTGTTGAGAAAACTATGTTATGACACTAGAGTCTTGGCCACATTGGAGAAAATTAGGGTCTAAGGAACTTGAAAAATAAAAACCTTGTTGAAGGGTTATCTGATTGTAATTTTGAATTCGATTTTTGTGAGAATTGCATTCATGGA
Source organism: Sequoiadendron giganteum (assembly GCA_007115665.2). Taxonomy (NCBI): domain Eukaryota; kingdom Viridiplantae; phylum Streptophyta; class Pinopsida; order Cupressales; family Cupressaceae; genus Sequoiadendron; species Sequoiadendron giganteum. The sequence continues at coordinate 615,974,798 of CM021107.1, forward strand.
AAACAAAACCATATTTAGTTTTATTCGAGTTCTCATAAATCTTGTGGTGTATTGGATCTTATTCAATCTGATGTGTTTGGTCCTATAGATATTCCTTCAATTGGTAAACCAACATATTATGTTTCATTTATTGATGATTATAGTAGGACATGGGTACACTTTCTAAAGAGTAAATCTAAAATTTTTAGTTCATTTAAAGAATTTAAAACAACGATTGAGTTGTAGATTGGAAAGAAAATAAAATGTTCAAGGACTGATAATGGCGGTGAATTTTTCTCTAATGTTTTTGATAAATTCTATAAAGATTGTGGTATTCATAGACAAAATACAACTCCTTATTCTCCACAACAGAATAGAGTTGCAAAAATAATGAACAAGACACTGATGGAGAATGCTAGGAGTATATTGAGTGGTGTTGGTCTAGAACAAAGGTTTTGGGTTGAAGATGTTTCCACTGCTTGTTACCTAATTAACAGGTCTCCTCCATTAGCTCTTGTTGATAAGACACTTATAGAAGCATGGTCGCACCACAAGCCTTCACTAAGAAATCTTAGAGTTTTTGGTTGCGAGGTATATGCACATGTGCCAAAGGAGAAGCGAACAAAGTTGGAGAACAAGGCTATGAAATGTATCTTCATTAGATACAGTTATGGTGTGAAAGGATACAAGCTTTGGAATCATGTTTCATAGAAGGTAATACATAGTAGAAGTGTTATTTTTAGAGAAACTAAGCCTTCTTCTATTACATTGTAACCAGAATAAAGTAAAAGGGAAGATGTGATTCAATTTCCTTCTACACCTGAGAAAGTTGAATTGAGGCCCATGGATAGACAAGAAGTTGAGGAGAGCTTATCTAGCTTTGAATCTTCAGAAGAGGAGGAAGAACCTCCAACTCAGTTTGTTCATAGGGACCTACAAGGTGCATAGACAACCACCTGAAAGGTATTCACCTGATGATTGGAGATGTATTTTTTCTTTGAATACTAACATGGATAAACCCATATTGGTAGAAGAGGCATTAGGTATGAATGATGCAAAATCTTGGAAGATTGATATGGATAAAGAAATGTTAGCTTTGAAAATGAATGATACATGGCATCTTGTACCATTGCCTGAAGGATGAAAACATGTTGGTTGCAAATGGGTGTTCAAGAAAAATATTGGTTCAGATGAAAGTATTGAGAAATACAAGGAAAGGTTGGTTGCAAAAGGTTACTCTCAATTTGAGGGTGTTGATTATGGTGAGATATTTTCTCTTGTTGCAAAAATGACATCCATTATTTTTTTGCTGCTGCTCCTTATAATTTAGAGGTTGAAAAAATGGATGTGAAAACTACTTTCCTTCATGGTGGCTTGTAGGAGGATATTTATATGACATAGCCAAAGCACTATGTGGTGAAAGTTAAAAGTAAATTAGTTTGCAATTTGAAGAAATTTTTGTATGGCTTAAAATAGAGTACTAGGATGAGGTACTAGAAATTTGATACTGTAGACACTTAAAATTGTCCTGAATGGTATTGTACACTTGAGTTTGATCACTAACATCGTTTCATCCTAAAATTCATTCTCTTTCTGCCTATTTAACTAAATAAGCCTGGTTATTTAATTAAAGGCATCATTTTCATCTATTAATCTAATTGATTTAATTAGTTTAATTCACCCCTTTCACCTTCACCTCCCATCCCATTTAATTGAATAAATCAAATTATTTAATTTAAACCCCTTAAGTCTTCTCATTTAATTAAATAATCCTAAATTATTTAATTAAATGTCATTTGCATCCCCTTCTCATTAAATAAATAAATTATTTAATAAACATCCTCACATTCCTCATCTTGCACAATTAAAACTTAGTTTTAATTACTAATTACTATTTTTTCTCACCCATCCACTTGCATAGGGAATATTCTCCTATTTGGCTCCAAAAATGGAATATTCTATGCTAAAAAACTTTGTAACAAACTTTGAAAGTTGTTACAAAGTGTGTTTTTTTGAATCATTGTGAGCCCTTGATGCTTTCTTTGATACATTTGATCTTTGACTCTCATCCATTGATGAGAATCCTTGATCCATATTTCATCCTTGATTCAATATTGATCATTTATTGATCAAATCGATCTCATCCCTTGATTCTTCATTTGCTATCCTATAAATACATCACCATTTGGAGAGAAATGGATCCACCCTTTCAAAGTAAAGTTATGATGTTCATCTAAATGATATCTCTATTCATACTTGCACCATTTCCAATATTTTTCATCTTTTCATCTATCCATGTCATTGTTTTATCACATTTAGCTTAGTTTTTCAACAATAGAGTTTGCTTAAACTTTCATCTCATCGAAGGGATTGGGAAAGGGCTTCCATTAAACATTAATGTGACACCACTCCCCCAATGGGATAAGGTTTTGAGTATTAAAATAGATTTCCTTTCATGCTTTCGTGTTCATTTCATGCTTAGTTTAATGGTTTCTTAGTTCTTGGATGCTTTTGAATCTTATTGGAACCATGGCTTAGGGGATTAAATATAGTTTAAATTCATTTGGATTTTGTGTGTTTAATTCATACTATGACTATGATCACATTTTGGTGCTAGAAGGATGGATATACTAATTGAGTATGATGAATTTCTCTTTAGATTCCCATGTTTTTAAGTTTGTAGATACAGCGACGCTATTGGGATGCGTTGTCATATAGTAATGCCTTTGATTGCATTATAGTGACGCATATTAAATACAGTGACACATTTAAATATAGCAACACATTTTACTTTTTGGATATATCATGAATTTAAATATGGCGATTCATTTGTCATCATTGTTTTTCTGTAGAGCGATGCTTTCAAAATTCACCAGAGTGACACACCTTAAATATAGTGACGCATTTGTCAATTTCAGTGATACATTTTATTTCAATGATGATTTTTATTGGTGAAGAAAACAAAGAGTTAATTTTCACATGTGCTTTAAATTTTTGGTTTCATACACTCTCTGATATTTTATTGACATCTAGTTTTTGTTTTTGAGGCTAACTAGTTTTGTAGATTTGAAAACATTTGAAGTGAAGGATCATACTATCATTTGTCCATATATTGCAAAAAGTGTTTTTACACTTATGGGATAATTATAAACCATCATATGTTGCTTTGATTTATGTTTTAGGACCACTAAATTTCCATTGGGCTTAAAATTCACTTTCAAAATTAGTTAAAATTGGACCCATACAACCTCGTTTTGCAATATCGATTAAAATTGGATAAAACAAACAAACACTTCTATTGGTGCTTAAAATGAAGTCATTTTTCTATATTAGGTTAAAATTAATGAGTGCTTGATGTGCTTTCTTTTCTTGTATACACTTGTAGTGTGTATCCACTCTCCTTGCGCTTCATGCAATCTTGGGTGAAGAGAAACACTCAAGTGTACTTTCTTGCTTTGAGTCAGCCTTGAGAGAGGACTTGCTATGAGATACATCCTGCAATGGAGAACTCATAGTCAATTTCTTGCAAGCATGTTTATCGGTGGGCTATAATAAAGGTTGTGAAATCATGAGAAAGTAGCTTCAATTCGGGCTTACAACATTCTGCACCTAATCCCATGCCTTAAGTGGAATGGGAATGATTAAAGAGCCTTAATTGGTCAAGAAAATACATGTCGGTTTTTTGTTCATGATTTGTTGTCATTAAGAAATCATGTGTAGTAGTGGCCAACCAAGTCCATTTTTTAAGTGTATTTTAAAGTAGTGCATTGGAATAGCACCATTCCGAGAAGTTACTTACCATGTTCAGTTTTTGGTTGAGGCAATAAAGAAATAATTTTGCTTGGCATGTCAAGACAATACATTTCCTTGACATAGCCTATTTGTCCATTCCATCTCCACAAATTAATCATCTCTTAGGGGATGATGGTAAGCCTACCAAGAAATACATATCCACTTGAGGTAGGATTGTTATTGCTTGTGAGTCAGTTTGACACATTGCTTGGTTCCAAAACATTTTAAACATAAATCAACATGATTTATCAAATTTCAAACCCTTTGGATTAAGTATGGATACATTTTGAAAAGTCCTAATATTGTTGCTTGTCCCTAAGTATTTTCTCCTTAGAGGCTCCTAAATATTTGGACTTATATCTAAATCCACACTTTCCAAAGTTAATGTAGGGAACTATGGCCTTAGCTTCATGATTTTCACATAATGGACTTTGTGAAATTAAGGTTGCTTAGACATATACCTTTTTAGTTTGAACATTAATTAAGGATTTTCTTGATTTGGTAATGAAACAATCTCACTTAAGCAAAGATTAAATCAAATGAACACCCCCACATTGATGTATGTTCAGACATTGACTCCCCAAAACAAACAAAGCAGAACAAGGAAAGTATTGCAAAATATTTGATTCCAAGTTCTATTTTACCAAATCATTGAGTTCTTAAGGTTTTATCATTTTAGAGGTATACCATATTTCTCACCATCTTGGTCTTGCAAAACAAAGGTCCCTTTTAGGTCAACATTTTGGGTCAAACATTTCATCCACCTTCATCATATTTTACATTTCAATTCACCAACAAATTTAGAAACTTTTGGACACATCAAACACTTTGGACTTAGGCATTTATCACACCAATCCCCTAACTTAGTTATTTTGTGTGTGTGAAATGAATCATTTTCCATACACTTAGTTGAGTTAGTCATCACATTTTTAAACTAGTCTATCTTAAAGGTCACAAGTCTACCTTTAGATTTACAAGTCCATTAACACCTTTTATCAAAGACATCAAAACATCAAACCTATAGTCAAAAGTGTTTTCCAAAAGTTTATAAAGTTCATCCCCCATATCATTCAAACCTTTTCATCATCCACAAGTCAAGACACCATCCACATCAAATCCATCTATCATCAATCCAAATCAAAGTGACACATTGATCACAAACCCTATCAACCAAGGTCATACCTTGGTCCCACATCAAACAAAACAATGGAACCCTCAACACATCAGTCAAGGGAACTCTTCTAATCAATTGATCCAAGGTTAGAATGTGCCATTTAAATCACAATACCAAATGGTGCCATCATCATATTTACCATTGGTCCCCCAAACCATGCAAAATCAAACATGGCCTCAAACCTACATTCTTTCATCCCAATTGACAATTTTACAAGGAATGATAGTACAAAAAAACCCACAAAAACCATCCCAAATCAACCCACTCATACCATGATCACCCAAAATCCATCCCACATATCCCAACACCAAAACACTTCTATGTTGCAAGCTCAACAAGATCAAGCTCAAGATTTGCAACAACAACAACAAGCCTATTAGCAAGCCTCACAACAACAACAAGCTCATGCTCTAGCTTTTCAACAAGAACAAGATTCCTACCAACAAGCATTGCAATAGTAGAAGGCTCAACAACAAGCCTTAATTTGGCAAGAACAACATACCCAACAACAAGCATTTCAATAGCAGCAAGCTCAACAACAAGCCTTAATTGCATAACAACAACAACAATAGGCCCAACAAAAATAATTATAATAGCAACAAGCTCAACATCAAGCCTTAATTGTGCAACAACAACAATGGGCCCAACAACAAGCGTTGCTTGCACACCAACGACAAAAATCCCAACAACAAGCGTTGCTCGCACACCAAGGACAACAAGCCCAACAACAAGCATTGCTAGAACAACAATATGCCCAATAACAACAAGTTTTGTATTATAATCCCCAAAAAAACATCATGAATCCAATAGCAAAAGGAGCATATATACCTCCACCCCTACCACCATCACCTTCACATTATCAAAATCCACCCTACACACCATATAACACCTAATTGTATCAAAATCCCACTTACACTTCATCCACCATTCCACAGTATACCACATATTCTCCTCTACAAAATCCGCAAGATGATGTGTCATCATAGCTCAAGATGCTCACACAACAGATCTAGGACATTCAAATGGGAAAAACCAAGAAACCACATATGCAATAGAACTTGTGTCCTTATCCCTTCGATAGGAACATAGTGATGGTACCTTTCCCACTCGATTTTGAGGTTCCAAAGTTTGATAAATACAAAGGATGGGGAAATTCAGTGGATCACATCAAATAATTCCACATAATGTGTATGGAAGTGGCTTATAATGATTCCTACTCAATGCACCTTTTCCCATGCAACTTGGCAGGGTTGGCAATTGATTAGTTCTCACAATTGCCTCCGAGAATTCAAAACTTCTAACAGATAATTGATAGGTTCATAGATCATTTCTCCTTGAATATTGACATGGATGTGAGCTTGGAAGAGTTGTATACCCTCAAGAAAAACAAGGGGTAATCCTTTGCAAACTTCCTATAATGGTGGAGGCAATGAGCTAGCAAGAGCAAATGCCCTATCCCTGAAGAGCAACAAGTCAAAATCATCATTGTTAATGTCAACATGGATTTATCTTTTCAGTTAAAAATGCAATGTGTCACATCTTATGATGAGCTTATCCCTAGGGCCCTCAACATTGAGAGAGCCCTAATAGCACAAGAGAGCACGCAAGTGTATAAATACAACCACCCATCCACTAGTTCTAATGACAAACCCCATTTTTGGGCCAAGAATAAGAATGTTACTAGTGATGGTGTTGTTGATGCAAAGGTGGTCTTAACTGCTCCTAAGCAAGCAAATACCCAAACCATAAACACACAACAACCATCCACACCAATGTCGAACAATCACCCAACAATAAATGTTGCAAATACTCAACTTGGACCATAAAGAACAAATAGTGCTCCTAAGCAACAATTCACTCCCTTAGGGGAACCTATGGAGGATGTGTTGAAGAAGTTGATATAGTCTAACCTTATCATACTCCCAAATTTCTCAAACTATCAAGCACCACAAGTCAAACCTCTTAGCTATAGAGAAGATCATTTTTGTGAATTTCACCAATACAAAGGTCATAATACACAAAATTCTTTTGGACTCAAACATCTAATACAAGATCTCATTGAACACGGAGATATTGATGTCGATAAAAAATCTTGAAATGAAAATCTCAAAATTTACACAAACCCTATGCCTAATCATGGAAAAATAAAAGATTCAGGAAAGGCATCAACTTGAAACAACGTAAACCATACCCATGATACCACAATGGGACATATTTATGTTATTCATTCATCACAACATGAGGAATCAGACACGTATCAAGATACCATTTTAATACAAAGCCCAAACCCATCAACAGTCTCTAGCAATATTTCATACTATAGTCACGTAAAAATTCTTGATTGATACTATGCATCTGATTCTGATAAATTAACACCATTTCTTCTAAAAATCACTTCGAACTAATCAATTAATTGAATAAACAACATTATTTAATTAAATTCAGTAATTTCAACTGTTAATCAAATAATTAAATTTATTGATTAATTCACCCTTCTTGTAACTAATTTTCATCATATTTAATTAAATCAAATCATTTAATTAAATCCCCCTAAGTCTTCTCATATGATTAAATAAATCAAATCAAATGTCACTAATCCATCCCAATTAATTAATTCTGAATTAATTAATCCTAAATCACTTTCTAAACATCATTAATAAATCCTCTAGCTTTTAACTCCTCAAGAGTTAAATCAACCCATGGTCAACTAACCAAGTTGCACATGAAATTAATTTCTTTTAATTAACTAATTCCTCTAATTATCATCACAAAGGCATATTCTGAGGAATATTCCTCTCAACCACCTCTCATTCAATTTCCCTCCAAAGGTTTTCAAAAACCTATCACATCCTCTTACATTTGCAATAACTTCTCTTACATCCTTTCAAATCCTCTTACATCTCCAACCACATTCATTCAATTCTTCTTACAGCCTTTCAAATATTCAACCATTCTCATTTATTTCTCTTACATCCCCCATTCTTCAACACATTTCTCAAAATGTGCTCCACCTTCCTCCAATAGAATTGTGACACTTAGCACATTCTCATTGGCTCCCATTTTATCCCATATTCACCAATTCTTCTCATTCTTCAACCTTTGAGTTCTATAAATAGAAGCATTCTCTTCACAATATGGATCCACAACTTCAAGCATTATCACTATAGCCATTTTCATACATAGAATTCCATCATTTTGATCTATTTTGAGCATAATTCCACTATTTAACATCATTTCCATATTTGGAATCATCAATATCTTCAAAGCTTGTCATTTGGGATTGCGAAAGGGCTTATTTCCACATCAAAGGAGCACCACTCCCCTATGGGATGGAAGTTTAGTTATTTCAATTAGATTACATGCTATCTTTGTTTGTTTTATGTTCATTTTCATGTTTTCTTCTTGTTTTAGCTAAGAATTTCATAGGGAATGCTAGATTTATCTTTTAAAAATGTTTAACAAGTGTTTGTTGATCTTATGTTAGCTTGTTGTAGGTTTGGTGTTCACATTTTGGTGCTAGAAGGAGGGCTTGACATCTTAACTTGTTGATTTTTGTTTGAATTTTTTGTTTTTTGTAGACACGGGAATGTGACGCTGCTTTTGTTCATTTGTGAGTTCGTAGAGCATTGCTTTTCCTCTACAACATTGCCATCACTGCATCGCATCGCATTTTCTCACCTCTGTCGTGCCGCTTTTGTTTCACCATCGCATTTGAACTTTCTATCTTTTGTCTAAATTCTGATTTAATTGAGTGTCACCTTTGTTACTACGCTGTATTCACATTCTTTGCCTTCTGCATAGCATCACTTTTGCTTTTACCAGAGCATCACTTCTATTTTTCAGCATCGCATTTGACAATTGCAGAGCGTCGCATTTGTGGAACAACGTCGCCTTTGTAGAAAAAAGGATTAATATTGAGTTGGAAACCTAAAAGCATTTTTTAATGCTCATTGTAATAGCTTAGGATTTCTATTTATGCATTTTACTTTCTGCTTTAGGACTAACTAGAGTGATTTTGGGCTTAAAATTTACAAATAACTCAAGCTTTGTCAAAGTTGGTTAAAATTGAACATTAGGAACTTACTAGACTTTGATGTTGGGTTAAAATTGAACAAGGTAAACTCACACTCAAATTTGGTGCTTAAAATAAATTCACTATTGCTTCGAAGGCTAAAATGAACAAGTGATCGATTTGTGTGATCTTTTCTTTGTGAATTTTTGAGTGTGTATCCTCTCCCCTTGCACTTCATGCAATCTTGGGTGCAAGAGAAACACTCAAAGTGGAACATGAATGATAGTAAGATCCTTAAGTGGCAAAGCAGGTGAGCATACGACTGGGTGTTCTTGGTTTGTTATTAAGAGCCAAAATTGTTTAGTTGCCAAAATCCTTAATGCTTTTTGGTGTAAGAACGGTCGTTTTGAAGCCGCTTCACATTTGTACTATTCAATAGTAGAAACATAAGAATCCTTTTGATCTTCAAATTTTAACAATTTTGAGATTTGGTGGTCCCAAGAACTGTGTGCCATGGAGGGGAGCCAGTGTCACCAAATCTCTAACTTTTCACTTTGTCTAGTGTTTGAAGAAATCCAAGTGAGGACTCGAAAAATTATGGCCATTTCTATCCCAGGATTGTACAATTTATGAGTCGATTGAAATACATTGCTTGGATCTCAAACTTTGAAACAAACATTCAACAAGTCATGAAAATTTCAAACCCTTGGAAAAGAGCAAATATCCTTGAAAATTCCAAGTATTACTACTTTTACCTAGGGATTTTATCCTTAGAGGCTTCTAAATATTTGGGACTATATATCAATTTGTTCTCTTCAAAGTCAACTTAAGGAAACTATGGTTTTAACCCTTTGATTTTCACATAATGGACCTTGTGGAATGAAAAAGAGTCAAGACATAGACATTTAGTTTGAACTTAATCAAGACAAGTGTTGATGTAAAAAAAAATCCATTTAAGTAAGATAAAAGACAATTGAATCCCACATATGTGCTTGTTCTCATGATTTCCAAAAAGGTCAAGATCCCAAAGCAAAGGTCTTTATGCAAGAACTTCAAGTTTAGGTGTCACACTCAAAAGGTTATCAAGAAGTACATGAGGAAGTGCAACCTCAAGCAATACACCAAGATAATAAAGAAGTTCACGAGGTTTTATAGACTCATTCCTTTGAACAATCCAGATGTGTATGCTCAATTTGAACCACTCATCTAAGTCAAAGTTTGGTAAAAAGATTTGAGCACTTTAGAAGTATAGCATGTTCTTCAAAACCTTGGTCTTGTAAAAAAAGTCTCTCTAGGTACATCTTGGATCAAACCAACCCTCTCATCCATCCCAAACATCAATCAAAATTCCATCTCACAAACAACTCTTGAAACATTGGAAAAATCACTGATACTAGAATTTTGGTAAATCCTTCAATCAAAATCAAAATCACTCTATTTAGCTAAATGTGTGTGGATGAATCCTTCTTCACATATCTAGTTGAATTATCACCTTTGTGGAAAAATCTACCCCAAGATAACATCTAACATCCTAGGATTTATGAGTCCATTATCCAAATCAAATCAAACCAAATCCAAAAAATACTAAAGTCTAGTATTCCTCCAAGGTCCTCAAGAGTTCAAACATCCATATCATCATCTACACCGTCATCATTTGATCCTTAACCATCCTAGATTTTCTTTTTGTACCTAAAGTTTAGACCAACCCAAGGAGTTAGAGGTTTACCTCATATTCCCAAAAGTTGATCCTATTTTATGGTCCAAACAAGATCATGGAGCAAAACAAAGAAACAATCACTTCAAGTGATTTGAGCCAAACTACATCAGAACTCAACCCCAAGGAATCAATTAACCCTTCACTTAATCCCTCTCAATTACCTTAAGATTCTCAATAGGGAGGTTGCCAAGTGGAGGATGTCACCAACAATTTCCAAGGGATGACCCAAGACAAAATACATGAAATAATCCAAAATCTTGAAACACACAAGATTGTCAACATAGTCATTAGGCTCAATCCCACACAATACATGTTAGCATTAGCAAAGGAATGGGCTAAAATCCCTTTCGATTTTGATGTAAGAACTATTTTGGAACAACCTTTTGGGAATATACCTCAAGCACCATTCATGCCTTCATTCCCAAATGTCATCCAACCCATCATACAACAAACATCATCCCATGCTCCAAATCAGCCAATGATCACCAAAGGGAGTTGATTACTCCAAGCTCTTCAAACACATCCACTTGTCAATAACCAAAACTTGGAGGCAAACACAATCTTGGGTATGAATAGAACCGTCCCGCAAGACCCAAGGCATCCATATGTACCACTCATCTTTCATGATATAAACAACCCCTCCACCTTTTCTGCAATACTAACATACCCTCCCCATGATATCACAAGGAAAAGTGGATATGTTTACACATGTGGGAACTTTTGATGCATCATCCTCACTTTTGCAAGGGAACACACCACCAATCTTCCTATCATTCCCTCTATTTTCATCATCATCCACACCTAATCAAGGTATGGGGAAAATACTTCCATCCAACACACCAATCCTAAATCAAACAAATCAAATCAATATAAACAAAAGTCAAATCAACAAATCCATCATACCAAATCCTTTGACTATTCCACTGATATTGCAATACTAGGTGGCACCAATCCAACCAATCAACATACCAACTACGACAATCCAAACATCTCAAAACATGGTCTCCCAAGGACCAGGCACATCAACCATACCATCCACCACTCAATCTCTCGTCATCACTCAAACATCACAACAACCACCTCAACAAAATCTTGCCACCTCATCTCACACCATTCCACCAAATCCTCCACCACCAAATCCGAACATATCAAATCAATATGGCATCACATTGCAAGCAACCCAACACGCATACCAAAAATCACTTCAACAACTCCAAGCTCAACAAATTGTGCAACAAGCCACCCAACAAGCACAACAGGCAGTACAACAAGCTCAAGCACAACAAGTTGCCCAAGCACAAGTGCAAACATTGCTACAACAACAATAGGCACACAAGCCGCATAAGCTACTCAACAAGATCAAGCTCAAGCACGAGCTCAATACCAAGCACAACAAGCACAAGCAAAAGTACAAGCTTTGGCCTATTAGCAAGCCTTGCATCAATACACACAACAACAAGCATTAATAGCGCAATAGTAGCAAACCATGCAACACCAAGCACATCAACAAGAATTATTGGCCCAACAACAAGCATTGTTGGCACAATAGCAACAATAGGCATATCAACAAGCGTTGGTTGCACAATAGAGCTTTCAACAACCTCTCACAAACACCGAAACCATCCCACCCGTTACACAAGAAACCAGACCACCATCTCAAAACACATTCATTCCACCACCTGATCCACAAAATAATTTGTCCATGGGGCACAAGCTAAATTTCTCTCGCAACAAATACTGGACATACAATTAGGAAAGACAAAGAAAACACCAGGGAATTTGTGCCCCTATCCATTTGATAGAAGCATCACAATAGTTTCATTCCCACCAGGCTTTGAAATATTGAAGTTTGATAAATACCAAGGAATTGGAAATCCTAAAGATCACATTAGGGAATTCCATGTGCATTGTATGGAGGTTGTGTACGATGATTCTTATTTAATGTGACTGTTCCCTCGAAGCCTAATTGGTCCAACAATGGAATGGTTCTCTCATCTCCACATTGGTATTGAAAAGTTCCAAGAAATTGTAGACTTATTCATTGAAAATTATTCATTCAGCTTGGGCATGGTAGTAAGCTTGGAAGAGTTATCCAACCTAAAGGAAGCCAAGGGAGAAACATTCATAGCCTTCTTGCAATGATGGTGATCCAAGGCCAACAAGATAAAATGGGCTATGTTGGAAGAACAACAAATCGGGACTATCATCTCAAACCTTGAAGGGACCTTAGCCTTTCATTTAAAAATTTAATGCATAACCACATATGACCAATTAATTCCCAAAGTGCTCAACATCGAAAGAGACCTTATAACGCAAGGGGGCACGCCCACATACCAAGACAATTGACCATCGACAAGTTATAGTGACAAGCCTCACACATTGTCCAAGAACAAGAACATCACCAATGATGGAATTGTTGATGCTAATTTTTTTATTATTGCTCCAAGGCCAAATGTGCAACAAAAAATGTACCAGCAAGCACAAAACAACACCCAAAACACTTTGCAAAACAACACATCACAACAAACCAACAATCAAAATTTCAATAACCTAAACGCTCAAGGGGGACCACCCCCAAAGAACATATATCCTCCTAAACGAAAATACACACCCCTTGGGGAACCAATCAAATCTGTTATGTAGCAGATCATCCAAGCCAATATCATCACACTCCTAGTCATTGAAAATTACTAGGAACCCCAAGTTAAACCCCCATGGTATAACGACAAACACCTTTGCAATTTTTATAAAATCAAGGGGCACACGACAACCAGTTGCATGCGACTTAAAAACCTAATTGAAGATCTCATTGATGATAAGACCATAACCATCGAACAACCCATTGGGAATCAAGATCTTAAAATATACATGAATCCGATGTCAAATCACAATAAACGAAACAACAATGGTAAAGGAAAAAAGTACAAGAATGTAAACCATATTTATGACCATGTTGTCGCATCTTTGGATGAATGAGTAAAAGTTGTCAATATCAAAGGATCCAGAGCTAAGTGTGGATTCACCACACATGGTAGCAGAATTACCATCCCAAGACCTTCACAACCATCTAAGGCACCCGCCACAAATTTTAAATCCATCCCTAATGGTTACAATTTCCTATATTAACTGAAAAAGACCCCCGCCCAGATCTCCATCACGGAGTTGCTAAAAATCTTGCCCGTGCATAGGGATATCCTAGAGAAGGCATTGGTTGCATCCTCTATCCCCATAGACCTTGATGCGAACCATTATCAAGCTATGGTCGGACATATCTCTACACCACATCTCCTCACTTTCTCCGAACAGGATCTCCCAACCTAGCCATCTCACAACCATGCACTCCATCTTGAATCCTAGTACACAAGAACAAAGTCAAAAGAGTCTTGGTGGATGGAGGTGTGGGTCTAAATATTTGTACCTTGAAGTTGATAAAGAATCTAGGATTCTTAGAAGATGTCATTGAAAAGGGCAAAGGTATCAAAATCAGAGCCTATGATGATCAAGAATGGGCATCCCGAGGCACCATTCAACTCCCCATTTAAGTGGGGCCAACAATCATTGAGACCAATTATTGGGTCCCTGAACTTGAACTCCCTTATAATATTCTCTTAGGGCACCCATGGATCCATGGGATGCAAGATATTTCATCTACATTCCATCAATGTGTCAAATTCCCTTATGAAAACCAAGAAGTCAATATCCATGGTGATCTCGAGCCGTTTTAATATTACAAAAACCTAGAGGCCACGTATTATAAGATCCTCCAAGTCTCAAAAAATGATCAGGGACCCACATCTCCTTATATTGACCCATCCGCCTTAGCCTCCACTTCTAAGACAAATACACCCGCTATCCCGGACATCCCAGATATTAAGGTCATTATCCAAGATAATGGATGTGGAGATTATAAAAGGAAAAATAGTGCCTTTATTGTGGGAGAGTTACCTCAATCTCCTAGAACCCATGGAAGACCACAACCAATTAACCTAACATCTCAGACCTTCACAGCAACACCCTCCACTTTCAAAAGGTGGGGAGACCTAAGTAAAGAGGTGGTAGACAAAAAAGATGTATCAAGCCTCTTATACCAAGATGAAAGGACTGTGCTAGACCTCCCCATGGAAGAAAGCAACAAAGGTTTTCAATTAATGTTTGGTTGGGGCTATAACGAAAATGAGAAGCTCAGCAAAAATAGTAACAACTTGTTTGAACCCATTATTCTTGAGAAGTTCCCTAAGAATCTTGGCCTTGGATATACCCCTCAGAAGATAACCATACCCATGGAAAAGGTCCTAAGGTTAAAATAGTCAAATATCCTCAGTTATTGGTATCCACAGGTCTTCCCCTAGACAACTATACATTCGATATAATGAACGTATGTGACAAAGATCCCATCTCCAACTTGCCCGTGTTATTTGAGGATTCCTCCCTTTTTATGATCACAACCATGTATTTTGAGTCAGGTAACCAAAAAACTAAACTAAAGATTGTTTACCCCCAACTAATAGACTATGACCAACGAGGACCACCGATCTTAGACACATTCAAAAATGATGAGGCTCTCTCAGAATTCATAGGACTTAGGGATACGCTACCATGTGGAGATCACAAAGCAGGGTTCAATATTCAGCTGGACACACATGCATACTATGGGGAAATGATTGAATCTCTTAGTCGCAAAATAGAAAATTTAAGAATAACATGTAGATCTTTAAGTGAAAACCATAATGTGGCACTTTCTGGTCCAAAAATAATAAAAATAAAGGATGGATCCGATGGTGAAAACCTATCTGAGGCACCAAAGGATGAGGGATTCAATCTTCCCCTTAGTGCCATCCATAAGGAAAAATCAATAGTACTCGTAGAGAAATGCAACCCAGTCAATCTAGGAACTGAAGAGACACCACACATCACTTTCTATTCAGAATCACTTTTGATCGAGGAACAAGAAATTCTGGTTGCATTTATGAAAGAAAGGAAATTAAATTTTGCATGGACCTATTCTGACATGCCAAGCCTTGATCCAGAGGTCGCAATCCATCATCTATTAGTCTATCCAAAAGCAAAACCAATAAGACAGAAGTTGAAAAAGATGCATCCACATATTGCATTATTGGTCAAACTTGAGCTATAGAAACTGCTTGATGCTGGTTTCTGTAGACACCTAAATTCGGACACTTGCATTTGTCCAAATTTATCCCTTTTTGTCTAAATATCCTCTCATTTGCATTAATTAAGTAATATCGCTATTATTTAATTAATACCTCTAAATTTCTTCTAAATCCCTAAGGTATTTAATTAATAATTAAATACCTTACCCTTTATTCTCCTTTTCATCAAATGAATTAAATATATATGAAATTTATTTAATTCTTCACATGTCACATCCTTTTCTTAATCTCAATCAACCTCTTAATTTCTTCATTAGAGATGTGCATACGCTTAATCCTTGATTAGGATGTGTCACATCCTCCAACTTTTGCAAGTTGGCCTCTAATCCTCCTTAACCACTAATCATCTTTTAATCACTGATCAATTAAGCCTAATCAGTACCTTGGTCAACTCTCCCCATCTCCCAAGGAATTTTTAATTCCTTTTTATTCATCCAAGGCTCCTCTCTTCCCATGTGAATTTTTAATTCACTTTTATTCCTCCAAAGAATCTTCTCTTCCCCATGCAAATTCTAGAACCTTTGACTTGTCACATCACATGTGCTAAAATCTTCTAGAATATTTCACTTGTCACATCACTCACATGTGGCAAGTTCCCACCTTTTTGGGAACCTTGTCTTATCCACTAGATTCTTCCAATCATGTGAATTTTTAATTTTTTTATTCACCCAAGATTCTCTTCTTCCTTATGTGATCATTGAGAGGTCACATCATTCTTTTTCCAAGGTACTTGTCCTTCCTCCACATCATGTACCTTCCTTCCACCTCACTTCCACATCATCTCATCCTAAGCCATCTCACATTCCACATGTCAAGATGTGAGGGCTTGTGAGTCCTCAACTCACCATAGCCCTCCATCTTGACTTTGTTGGTTTAATTTCAACCATTGAATTCTCTAGAGAATTCAAATCCCTCTATAAATACCCCCCTCTCTTCTCTCATTTAAAACACTTAGCCATTTGCATCCTTATGCTACCAAATTGCTCACTCAATTTGCAAGCATGATATTAGCCAAAAATAATAATTATGCATTTGATACCAAACTCTTGTTATTTTGTCATTTGAACATTTTTGCCTTCATCATAACACTTGAATCCACCATTATCACACTATCAATCATCTTGCATCCCATCTTGCATCTTTAATCTCATTTGTCATCCAAGGAGCATACAAAGCATACAATATCAAGGGCCAACCAAGGGATTTCAACAACAAAGAAGGTATAATCGTTTATTGTCTTCATTTCATCTTCTTTCTTTGCATTGTCATTCCTTAAGCTAATCTTGAGGTGTATCTTTTGTGTTATTCCTTTTAGTGCATTATTAGTTGTTTTGCATGTTTAGAATAAGGTAGACATTTAAGGGATCACATTTTTGGCACACCTGGTGGGACCCACAAATGGGTCCCTTTATTTTGTGTTTGTTGTTGTTGAGTTGTTTGCAGGTCCAGGTCACAGAGGGTTGGATTTGACCCGTAGAGGGGTGAACTTTCCTTCTAGTGTGTTGCAGAGGGGTGAACTTGCCCTCTAGTCTGTTGTAGAGGGGCAGATTTGTCCTCCTATTCCCACTATTTCCTGATTTTTGTTGCAGAGGGGCAGATTTTCCCTATTGGTTCACTATTTTCTAACCATTATGTTGCAGAGGGGCAAATTTTCCCTACTGGTTCACTATTTTCTAACATTTTTGCTGTAGAGGGGTGGATTTTCCCTACTGGTTCATTGTTTTCTAACATTTCTACTACAAAGGGGCGGATTTGCCCTACTGGTTCACTATTTTCTAACATTTTTGCTACAAAGAGGCGGATTTGCCTTAATGGTCCACTGTTTTCTAACCTTTCTACTATAGAGGGGCGGATTTGTCCTGCTGGTTCACTGTTTTATGAAATTTTTACTGTAGAGGGGCGGATTTGCCCTAAACAACACATTTTGGAAGGTAAAAATAGGCATTTTAGCTTCTTTTTGCCTTAGTTTTTTGTTGTTTTGAAGTTCTAACCCCCTAACTTATTTGTTTGTGGGTATAGTTGGATTTTGTGCTAATATTTTGTAGCATACTTTCATAATTGATAAAGAACGGAGGATAAAACAACTAACATTTACTTGCAAGGCCATTTGTTTGTTCAAATTTTAAAACTTTTCCTTATTATTTTCATCTAGGCACATAGCTTAATTAGGGGGAAGTAAAATCTATTGCTTGGTGTGTCTATTTTGTGTCACCCAAGGGGGCATTAGTTTGTTTTCACTTTCCTCTTGCACTTCGTGTGATCCTGGGGAGTAGTTGGAAGTGATTAGTACCTTCTTTTTAGAGGGACCTGAGTGCTTGTTCATCCACTCCAGTCATCTATTTCCCCAATCCGATTATCTAACACCTCATTCCAATCACCCGTCTGTTCGTTCTAACAGCCCGTTTACCTACTCGGAGAGTCCAAAAGCAGTGGGGCGGACCTGCCCTGTAGTGGGGAAGACTTTCCCTATAGTGGGGTAGACTTGCCCTCTAGAAGGGGCAAATCTACCCCTCTGTGCCCTACAAAAGGGAAAATCCGCCTCGGAAGGGCAAGTTCGCCCCTTTGCAGCAAAAAGTTGGCAAACAAACAATAAACAGATCCAGCTTTCAAATTCGAGTAGCGAAATCAATGCCATCATATTCTTCGATCGAATTCTAATCAGACCATTGAACCCATCATCCGAATTTGAGTCCATATCTATCATCAAATCATCCGTCGCCATAACTTTTGACTCGGATATGGGTTTTGGCTGAAATTTTATGGGTGGTTGCGTTATGAGGTGGCATGTGGATTTTCAATTAATTGACCCTGTTTCAACACATTTTCGAGGCCTCAAAGTTTCATCTTGACCCTCCAAATCATAATTTAGTGTTTTTTTCTTTCTAGTTTCTAAAAAATCATTTTCGTTAATAACTCGAAATGCATTTCTTAGATTTGGGATGTTAGTTGGAAATTCATCCTATCTGAGTATTGGGTATTTTTTGGGAAAACCTAGAGTCTCAAATTTATGCCTATGAAGTGTCCTAAAATGGAAAAATTTGACAATTTTTGAAAACTACCAAATCTAGCAAAAATCCAATTGTCAACACCTTACGTCCTCTAGTTAAAACCCTTGAACTTGGTTTCGAATCAATCCTATCATATCCTTTGATATAATCCAAATTTGAGCCTTAATCCCATCATCCTAATTTGAGCTTTAATCTAATCCTAATCTGAGCTTTCATCCAACCCAAATCTAAGCTTTAACACGATCCTGCTTTGAGAAGTTGTTCACCCGTTTTGGGAAACCGTTCACCCATTCCGACAACCTATTTTCTCATTTCGGGTGTTGTTCCCTTTTTTAGAGTACCTGTTTACCCAAGCCAACTATTCATCTGTCCATTCTGAGTATCCATTCGCTCGTTCTGAGCAATCGTTCCCTCTTTTTAACCAGCTGTTCACCCATTCCGTGAAGCTGTTCACCTATTTTGGCAAGCGATTTTCCCATTCTGAGTGTTGTTCCCTTGTCCAGGGGACCTGTTTACTCATCCCAACCATCTGTCCATCTATTTTGAGTATCCATTTGCTCATTCTGAGCAATCATTCCCTCTTTTTGACCAGCTGTTCACCCATTTTGACAATTGATTTTCCCATTCTGAGTGTTGTTCCCTTGTTTGGGGGACCCGTTTACTCATCCCAACCATCCATCTGTCCATTCTGAGTATCCATTTTCTCATTCCGAGCAATCATTCCCTCTTTCTGATCGACTGTTCACCCGTTCTGGGAAACTGTTCATCCATTCTGACAACCTATTTTCCCATTTTGATTTTCTTTCTCCTACTTCAGGTATCCATTCACCCATTCCGAGTATCTATCTACCTGTTTCAAGTGTCGTTCCCTCATCCCATCATCAGAATCTGAACTTTAATCCAATATCCCAACTTGAGCTTTAGCCCACCTGCATCTTCCTCCAATCCATCCTATTTATCGTTCCATCATCTAGTCCCCTCCATCATCTCAATCCATATCCATTTTGTATCCATCATGAATCCTTATCCCCCTCTTGCACGACCAATAATAGTAGTCAATGGAAATCCTAATTACGTTGAAGATGATAATGAAAGTCTTGTTGATCACAAAGAGTGTTATATAGATCTTGTTGATGCTATCATTGCTAACAATCTCTCTCCAGTCGCCTCCTAAAATCCAACTACTCCTTTGAACTATCCCACCATGCCTTCATCTGCATCTACTAATAGTCCTTATGCTACCCTTGACAAGGGATATCCAACATCCTCACCATCGACATATTCATCATGTCCTCCCTCTCCACCTCTAACATCCACAACCCCCTATATCAATCCACCATCTCCATACTCCTATCCTTATCATCATCAGCCATCACAATATCCCTATCTAAAAAGTCCAACATCCGCATATTGCTATCCTAACCCTCCCTCTATGTCCTACATAAATCCACCCACATCCTTTTATGCTAGTCCACCATCCCAATCTTCCCATCCTAACCCAACCTTCGCATCCCCCTATCCTAATCCCACATCCACATCTTCCCATGTCAATCCAACGTCCACATCCTCCTATCCTAATTCATCATCCCAATCGTCCCATCCTAACCCAACATCCACATTTTCCTCCATTCCTCTACCATCCCACTATTCCTCTTATCCTAATCCACCATCTCAATCTTCCTATCCTAATCCATCATTCATATCCTTCTATGCTAACCCACCATACATATCTTCCTATGGTAGTTCACCACCTCAATCTTCTTGTTCTAATCCAACATCCAAACCTTCCTATCACAATCCCCCATCCCAATATCCTTACATTAATTCCACAACTTTCCATCCTAATCCTCCATCCATGTCCTCCTACACAAATCCACCACCAAGGTCCTCTTGTCCTAATCCATCATCCACATATTCCTACTATCACCCACCATCCCAATCTCCCCAACCTAATCCAACATCTGCATCCCCCTATCTTAATTCATCATCTACATCCTCTTGCATCACTCCCCCCTTCACCACATTATATCTTAATCCTCCATCTAATCCTAATCCACCAATCCCTAACCCTAATCCTCCATCTCCTCCTAGTCCTCCATTCCATCCCATCCACTAATCTAATCCTAATCCTACAATCCCATCCTCATGTATAATCCTAATCCACCAATCCCTAATCCTAGTCCTCCATCCATCTCTAACCCTCCACCTAGTCCTACATCCCTTCCAAATGTCACCCAAGGACTCATGACAAAAGATACACCATGCTCTCTCACTCTATCATGTATAGTCACTAGTGATGAGGTCGTCCTCCATCTGACAGCTATCACTCCCCTTACCATTCCTAACACCATCCAAATGGTTGAACCTGTCGAACCCATCGAATCCATTAAATCCCCCTCTTCTACTGCAAGATCCACCCAATCCCTTGGAGACATCCAACCACTCCTCCTAGTCCTCATATTACTGAACTTCAATCCCATGACCTTCATGACTCCTCTATCCTTCCATCTCCAGCACTTGAGGAGTCCCTCCAACACTCCTCCCTCATCATGCTTCCTACACAAGCTTAGCCATGCCAAGAGCTTGATCCAAAACCTGCAGACATGTCCCCTCCCCCAAGTCAATATCCTACCATCTTGTCTACTCTATTTCAAGATCATAGCCCTCCATCCATCCCATCTTAGGATTCCTTTCCTGAACTGAATCTTGATCCTATCGTCCCATCCACCCCATCTCAAGATCACCCTCACTCATTTGCTCCATCCCATGATCCCCTTTGCACTCAAGATCCAATCACTTCATCTCATGAACCCTTATCACCCACTGCCACAAATCTGGATCCTGTCATACCACCTAATCCATCTTCAGATCCCTTATCACTTCCTCCTCCAAATAAAGATGTGACTATCCCCTCATCTCCATTGCACAATCCTCCATCACTGCTTAGCTCCACCATCCCAATGCCACTGTTATATCACCGTAGTAACATTACACTCTTCCATGGTGGTCTTCTTGTAGGAGAAAAACAAAGTCTATGCACCAACTTTCCTCCTCCACCTGCTAACAGACTCACATCATGCTTCCAAAAGAATAAGCATCCTACCATAGATCACATGATTGAGAACATGAACTATCAAGGAAAAGGTTTAGGCCTTCATGAGCACGATATTTTAGAACCCATCCAGGTCAAAGAACATCCAGCTACACACGGTCTTGGATATATCTCCCAAAACTTGCACTCCAAAGATGTTGGTACAACTTTCGTACATCCTAAATGATCCTCTTATAAAGGCACAAGAGGTAATTCCCATCATTCTACCAAGTCATTTGCCGCCATCCCCCCTCCTCCATCATATTACCTCAAAACAACCATCCATCTTCCTCCCTCATCCTCTAAATCCATTTTGGGTCCTTATGTCCCTCCATCCATCATTGCTCATCCTCCATCTACTATGGGTTCTTATATCCCTCCATCAAACCCCACACATCCTCCATATACACAATCTATTTTGGGTCCTTATATCCCAAAATCACCCCCTCCATCTTATCCTATTCATCCTTTCATTCATCCACCCCTTATTCCTCATACACAACATAAAAATCCTACCTTCATAACTCCTAATAAGGATCAACAAAGGCACCCCTCCATGCATGTTATCTCGCATCCTCCATCCACACTTCCTCGTCAACTGCCTACTTTTATCACTCCATCCACGTCCTCTCCACATCATGCATATCCCCATACCCATCCCATTGCTACTAAAAGCACTTTGGATGCCAAAGCAAAAATATATAAATCCAAACGTCCACATGAATCTACAGCTCCTCATGTCCCCTCCAAAAGACATGTTGACAAAAATAAAAATCGAATCCAAAATCCACATCAATCCAAACAGCCACAAAGGCCCACCAAAGCAAAAATCAACACCATGTGGATCCCAAAGAAAAAAGAGACAATGCCTTAAAATGAAAAATCCATGATGACATCCAAAGTTGTTATTCCCAAAGCTCATAATCCACATCCTCCATCTCCTAAATCTGTTTTAGGTCCTTATGTCCCAAAATTCACTATCCCAATACCTCCAATCTCACCACATTCTCCATCCATCAACCCTCCTCTCATTTCACATCCACCACATGTGCCAATGTTGGTCCTGAACACCTTCCCCTATCACACATCCACTCCATCATTCCATCCATACACTTTCCAACACCCCATCCACTATCCCCTCTATCTCCCCCATCCAATCCCTTTGATTCATCCTCTTGCATAATCCATTTCTCCTAATAAGGTTGTACCAACATCCAATGGTCACTTTACACACGGGCTCTTATTACCTCATACGGAACTTGATGCTTGAGTCCTTCATCCATCCACTTTATCATATGTCTTCTGAATACATATCCTCCTCCATCTCCATCCATCTTTCTGTCCGACAAGTCCCAAAAATTAGAAAAATATAAAAAAAATCAAAAAAATACAAAACAAAAATAACAAAAAAACAAAACAAAACAAAAAAAAAATTGGTGAAGAGAAAATCATTCATCCAATGGTGAAAACTTGGCAAACAAGCACCTTGGATAAGTATCATGATGAAAAACTGGCAAACAGGTGTCATGCGTAAATGCCCCATCTAGTCTCCTTCCATGATTGGGGGCAACATCCACCTACGCATTCCTTTCTTCAATCTCCTACATCTGCCTATCCTCCACATCTTATCCATCATATCCCATTTACCCCAGTCCATCCATCTTCCTTGTGATCTTGATAAAGACAAGGGCACATATATATACATGCTTTGGACACCTCTTGGGATATATTCCCCTCCTTCATACATTATCATATTCCTTATCCTCCCCATCTACTTTTCTGATCCATGCTTATTATCTACATCCATCTACCTTCATCATCCATCCATCATGTCAACACCCATATCCCTTCCACCCATCCTACTATCCCTCTTGCCTCATCATGCATGACACATCTAGAGTGGGAACATCTCCTTATTTGCAATAGAGTCCTTGGAAACATCGTCCATCCATCCCTCCAAGTAATCCTCTCCATCTCCCCATCCTGCCCATCCTTACCTCCCCATCCATTTATACATCCAGTAATCCCTGCCATCTACCAAATCCCTATCTTCATATACTCTCATCCACTAGTCCTTTTCCATTTTTTCATCCTTATCTTCCCATCCTAATTTAAACTTCACATCCCCCTATCCTTATCTTCCTATCCATCTTCCCAAATCCTATCCCTCTATCCTTCTGTCCTAACATCTTTCTATTTTCCCGTCTTTATCAATCCATCCATTTATCTCTATTTTCCTCCTCTCTCATAATCCCTTGCCATTGGTATCTAGCTACAGGCTACCCCCACACAATCCAATGCCATCCATCCTACTATCTCCTCACTTTTTGTCCCTCATCCATCCATCGTCTCATCCTCCCACTTCATCTTTCGATGATTTGGATAACTATGTCATCCTTGAGCTTCACGTCATCCACATCCTACACATATCCACCATCCTATCCACATAGCCTATCCTGGCTCACCATATCAGCTCCATCCTTTTATCCATTTATCATGGTCATCTCATCATCCCTATCTATTGTTTTTCATTGGTCTTGTGTTGAACTACATTGCCCCTACGCTTTCACATAGGCAAGGTCGATCGTTTGATCCACCCCTGAGGTTCTGTCTTTTGTCTGTCTTATCCTCTTCCATCATCTATCTTTGGCCTTGTGTTGAACTACATGGCCCCTGTACTTTCATGTAGGCAAGGTTGATCATTTGGTTTGCCCCCAGGGCATCTGTCTGATCATTGTCCTCCATCCTCTATCTTCATCGTCCTCTTTCTGCTTTTACCATTGTCTTTTCCTAAACTACGAGGGCTCTGCACTTTCACGTAGGCAAGGCTGATCTTTCATCAACCCCCAAGCCCCTAGGTCTTTAGGGTGTGTTTGTTTTGTTGCCTCATCATTTTGTCATCTTGTCACCTTATGTCTCATCATCTTGTCGTGTCATCAAGTATGTCCTTATCCTAGCTGGTGCTTTCAAAACAAAGGTCTTTAGTCTCATGAGATCCAATTAGTTTCGGATATCCTACATCATGTCGATCAACCAATCTATCCCCCATCTTTGGTCTCAACAGGATGTATCCTTCCTAATAGACCGCATCAACCCCATCCATCCTCTTGATCCTATGGCAAAGGACATTTGAAATTGATTATGATTTTTTTATGCTTTTGGCTTTTGTTTATCATTTGAGCTCCCTATCATCACTTGTCATAGTCGCCATGATCCATCATATCATGGTGTGCTTTGATTGGTCAACATAGGGCATATATTGATCTTTTTTTGTTTTTGTCTTCTTGGTTGTCCCATGTAGTACACACCAAGATCCTCGAGGTCTTGTGTTATGCTGGGGCATCCTTTTGTGCTTGTGGTTATCCCAATACCTGGCTCGACCAAAGTATTTGCAACTTTGGGCGTTGCGATAGCCTTCTTGTTTGTTGTGTTTGTTTTATGCATTCAACACTAATTCATCTTCGTTTACATACCCTGACGCCCAGTGTCTTATACTATAGCAAAAATCAGTGCTCCAAATATGGCAACTTTCTCTTCCATTGCATTGCATATTTACCTCCATCCTCTTCATTCATTTTAACCATCTCCCATCTCCCATCTCCATCCAATCCTAATCTAATCACATCTTTGGTCTTGTGCCTAACCTTGCTACAAGCCTTGATCCAATCATCATCATCATCATCATTAGCGGGATGTATCCTTCCCTATCTTTGTGTTTTTATGGGATGTATCCTTCCCTCATCAACAAAACTCTTATCGGGATGTATCTTTCCCTATCCTTGTGTTGTTCGGGGATGTATTGTTCCCTCATCAACAACACTCCATCCATCCTCAGTCCATTATGGCTTGTAGCTTGACTGGGGCAACATCATATTTGTCCTGAAATCTATTTGTGCTTGCATTTATCTCTTCATATCATCATCCTCTCTCATCCATTTCGAGACAACACTCGTGTTCTCTTGAACCTACATGTCCTCTTGAGGGGGCATCCTCAATCCCTAATCTTCATTTTCATTCCCATCATCTTTCTTCCCAGTCACTCTGTTGATGACTGGGGCATCTTTTCCAATCTAACCATCTTCTTTCGAGTTCTCTGTTTTAATATTCTTTGAAATGATGCTACTTCGTAATACCATCTCAAAAAGGGGAAAAATGTAGACACCTAAATTTGGACACTTGCATTTGTCCAAAGTTATCCCTTTTGTCTAAATATCCTCTCATTTGCATTAATTAATATCGCTATTATTTAATTAATACCTCTAAATTTCTTCTAAATCCCTAAGGTATTTAATTAATAATTAAATACCTTACCCTTTATTCAGCTTTTCATCAAATGAATTAAATAAATATGAAATTTATTTAATTCTTCACATGTCACATCCTTTTCTTAATCTTAATCAACCTCTTAATTTCTTCATTAGAGATGTGCACATGCCTAATCCCTGATTAGGATGTGTCACATCCTCCAATTTTTGCAAGTTGGCCTCTAATCCTCCTTAACCACTAATCATATTTTAATCACTGATCAATTAAGCCTAATTAGTGCCTTGATCAACTCTCCCCATCTCCCAAGGAATTTTTAATTCCTTTTTATTCATCCAAGGCTCCTCTCTTCCCATGTGAATTTTTAATTCACTTTTATTCCTCCAAAGAATCTTCTCTTCCCCATGCAAATTCTAGAACCTTTGATTTGTCACATCACATGTGCTAAAATCTTCTAGAATATTTCACTTGTCACATCACTCACATGTGGCAAGTTCCCACCTTTTTGGGAACCTTGTCTTATCCACTAGATTCTTCCAATCATGTGAATTTTTAATTCTTTTATTCACCCAAGATTCTCCTCTTCCCTATGTGATCATTGAGAGGTCACATCATTCTTTTTCCAAGGTACTTGTCCTTCCTCCACATCATGTACCTTCCTTCCACCTCACTTCCACATCATCTCATCCTAAGCCATCTCAAATTCCATGTGTCAAGATGTGAGGGCTTGTGAGTCCTCAACTCACCATAGCCCTCCATCTTAACCTTGTTGGTTTAATCTCAACCATTGAATTCTCTAGAGAATTCAAATCCCTCTATAAATACCCCCCTCTCTTCTCTCATTTAAAACACTTAGCCATTTGCACCCTTATGCTACCAAATTGCTCACTCAATTTGCAAGCATCATATTAGCCAAAAAAAAACAATTATGCATTTGATACCAAACTCTTGCTACTTTGTTATTTGAACATTTTTGCCTTCATCATAGCACTTGAATCCATCATTATCACACTCTCAATCATCTTGCATCCCATATTGCATCTTTAATCTTATTTGCCATCCAAGGAGCATACAAAGCATACAATATCAAGGGCCAACCAAGGGATTTCAACAACAAAGAAGGTATAATCATTTATTGTCTTCATTTCATCTTCTTTTGCATTGTCATTCCTTAGGCTAATCTTGAGGTGTATCTTTTGTGTTCTTCTTTTTAGTGCATTATTAGTTGTTTTTCATGTTTAGAATAGGGTATACATTTAAGGGATCAAAATTTCATATGACCCATTGATTATCCTGAATGAGTTTCCAATCTAGTACCTATTTCTAAGCCCACTGGGGGAATCTAAATCTGCACCAACTTCAGGGAACTGAACAAAGCATGCCCTAAGGATGATTTCCCTCTTCCCAATATAGACATGATTGTAGATTTAAGTGCAAGACATGAAATGCTATCACTAATGGATGGATTCTTAGGGTATAATCAGATTATGATAGCAAAGGATGATCGGTATAAGACAACCTTTACCTGTCCATTGGGCACCTACTATTGGAACATGATTCCATTTAGGTTAAAGAATGTTGGAGCTACATACCAAAGGGCGATGACTCTGATTTTTCATGACATTATTCAAAAATTTGTGGAAGACTACGTGGATGACATACTAGTTAAATCAGGAAAGCGTCAAGACCACATAGCAACACTAAGCTCTATCTTTAACAGACTGGAAGAATACAAGGTAAGGCTAAATCCTAAGAAATGTGTATTTGGTGTCACATCAAGAAAAATCCTAGGGTATGTTGTATCAATGAGGGGAATCCAGATAGACCTTGTAAAGGTCAAAGCAATCCTTGAAATGGAGGCACCACGGGCATTGAAGTAGTTAAGGGTCTTGCAGGGAAGACTCCAATCCATTCATAGATTCATAGCACAATTAGTAGAAAAATCTATCCCATATTCTCATCTACTCCACAAGGGGGTAGCATACAAATGGGATAAGAAATGCAATCAGGCATTCAATAAAATCAAAGAATACTTGCTAACATTGCCAGTCCTCATGCCACTAATCCTGAACAAACCATTGATCATGTACATATTAGCAATGACGGTAGCCCTTGGTGCTCTCCTAACATAGCACAATGAAATAAGAAAAGATAGAGCCATTTACTATATCAGTAGAACCTTGGTAGGACACAAACTCAATTATACATTCATCGAGAAAGCTTGTCTGGCAATGGTGTTTGCTCACAAAAATTCAGACACTACATGCTTTCCCATTAGATAAAGCTCATCGCCAAGATAGACCCTCTAAAATATTTGCTCTCTAAGGTAACCCTCAAAGGATGAATGACTAAATGGGTTATGATCTTAACAAAATATGATATTGAATATGTAGAATGGAAGGCAATCAAAAGATAGGTAATTGTGGATCATTTGGTTGAAGCACAAATATACGCAGAGAATTGATTGGTGTCAAAGTTCCCTGATGAGTCAATTTTCAATCTTAGCATAGCATATCATTGGTAGGTGTACTTTAACGGGTCATATACTCAACATTGGTTAGGAGCTAGAGTCTTCGTTATCATGCCACAAGGAGATTACATCCCCAAATGATACAGATTATCTTTTCCTTGCACTAACAAAATCTTTGAGTATGAGGCCCTTGTCATAAGACTCTGAATTGTAGTACAGTGGAAAATCATGGCACTTAAGGTCTATCGGGACTCACAGTTGATCATCAACTAGGTCAATGATGAATACTAAATGAAAGATGAAAAACTTACCCCATACAAGAAACTATTGGAGGATCTCAAGGAATTCTTCATCGACATCACATTTGAGCATATATCAATGGTAAACAACATAGTAGCGAACGCCATGGATACAATCGGATCATTGTTGGATATCCCACACAACGTCCCTAAACAAGAATGCCTGGTAGAGAAGCTTCTCGTACTAGCTTTTGAGGTACCATATTTTGATTTTGTGTGTGAAATCATTGGTCTCGGTGATCCTTGGTACCATGACATATACACCTACCTGAAAATAGGAGTCCTCCCTACTGACATCACCCAAACCTAAAAAGAACCTTTATCAGGAAGTCATCCAATTTTGTTATCTTAGGTGACACCCTATACCATAGAAGTGTCGAAGGAACCCTTTTGAGATGCCTTAACCCTGAGGAAGCTTTGAGTGATTTAACTGAGGTACACAATGGCATTTGTGGTTCGTATTCTATTGTTATGACCTTCGCTAAGAAACTACCGAGGACTAGGTATTATTAGCCTACAATGGAGAAGTAAGCTCATGACTATGTCTGAAGATGTTTGCAATGCCAATAGGATGGGTACCTCAAACATGCACCAACTCAGGAGCTCCAACCGATCATAACACCTTGGCCCTTTTCACAATGGGGGCTCGATCTCATCAGCAAAATTTTACCCACCTCATCTAATGGACACAAGTTCATTATCACTGCTATGGAATACTTCATAAAGTGGTTAGAGGCCATTACCATGAACTATATCATAGGAAAGTAGATCGCCAAGTTCATCTTGAACTACCTCATCTACCATTATGGTGTTCCTTAAGCCCTTATCTCAGATAATGGAACACCTTTGAAAAACTAGGATGCCTGAGAGCTATGCAAAAATTTCAACATCCAACATCGCTTTTCCACCCCATACTACCCCCAAGGTAATGACCAAGTTGAGGCTACAAATAAAACCATCTTGAAAATTCTAAATAAAATAGTCAATGAAGCTGGTTGTGATTGACACCTATAGCTAAATATCGCCTTATGGGCCTACTGAATGAGTATTCACATGCCTATAGGTGCAACACCCTTCTCCTTGGTCTATGGATCAAAAGCCATCCTTCCCATTGAGATCGAGCTCCCATCCTTAAGAATATCATTGTCGAATCTCATTATTAATGAAGAATATCGAGTGTCACGGTTGAATGAGCTAGAACTACTAGATGAGTGACACATAGATGATTTGAATCACCTACAGGTCTATCAGAACCCTCTCAAAAGGAGCTACACCAAGAAGATCAAGAATCAATCATTTCAAATAGGAGAGCTCATGTTAAAATAAAATCAAAAAAATGTGCCAAATATAGAAGCAAGGACAAGTTCGAACCCAACTAGTTGGGACCATTCATCATCATGACAAGTTACAAGTCAGGAGAATATCAACTATCTACACTCGAAGGTGAGCTTCTATAGGAGCCCATGAATAGCTCCCATCTCAAAAAAATTTATGCCTAAGCTTGCTGGGTATAAATCCAAAAAATAAAATATAAATATAAAAATCAAAAAAATCAAAAAAAGATCGAAAACAGTAAAGAAAAAAATTGTCCTCTAATGAAAACCACTTCGGTGGCGCTTTGGGTAAGTACCTTGGTGAAAACCTGGCAAACAAGCGTCTTGTGTAAATAAGCACTTTCCATCCACCATCGATCCTTCGGTTTGTCCTGCATCATCTGCCATCGCCCACCATCACATTCACCCATCGCATTCCCTCAATCCTTCTATCACCCATCGTCGTCTGCATTATAGCTTGATCCTATGTTGGTATCTTGTTCCCTCCTAAGTACTACTTGGCACATTCCTAAAGGTTAGTTTGTCTTGCCTATATAGAGGTAGTCTATCGCATCACACTGGGGGCATATTCTTATACCTGCACTAGATCAGATTCATGTATATTCTTGAAATCTTCCTTAATATCAAAAAATCTAAAAACATTCATAAAATCCGAAAATACAAAACATCCAAATCATATTAAAAATTCTAAAAACAAGTCAATTTTTTTTTTTTAAAAGTCAAAAAATAGAGTCATCATGTCGAACTACGTCGTCGCTGAGCTTGAACATAAGCAAGGCTAATCATTGATCAACCCCCGAAACACCCTAGGTCAATCCTTTAGGAGTCTATCATAATAAACTAACAATACATCATGTTCGTATCTTCATCAATAACTGAGTCTGTGTCATTCGATTTATGTGGTATTTGCATGTATAACGTAGGTAAGGCTAATATTTGATCAGCCCCTGAGGCCCCTAGGATAGGTCTTTAGGTTAGGCCCTTGGTCAAAATCTTGAAAATCCCAAAAACATTAGAAAATTTAAAAATTAAAACATTTGTAAAACACCTCAAAAATCCCAAAATAGCCTCAAAGCATTTCAAAATACCAAAATCATCCATCCTATTTCAAAATTCATCCGCAATAAGCATCCACTCATAATAAATCAATCATCACTTTCATCCTTTGGCAAAACAATCAAAAATAAGTTTAGTAGTTAAAATTGAAAACTCAAATGTCAAGGTCTTAAGTCTAGGTCAATAGGTAAACAAGTTGGTCAACTCTTCACATCAATAGCTTATCATCTAGTTAGTTCCAAAATCACCTGATAATATCATTTCCTAGGATGCATCCTTCCTACAATGGAAATCACCATTAGGCATCACTGTAGGTTAGTCTTGGCTAGAGGTATGAAGAACATTAGCTTCTTGGTTTACTTGATCTTTTCTTTTGATTTATCTTATTGCGCTTATTGCAATGACCTCTTGATGATGTCTAATCAAAAGGATGTAGAGGGAAAGGAATGGGGCATTGATCATTATCTTTTGTTTGCTGAGCTTGTTGGATATTGTTGTAATATAACCTTGTTCATGCTAGTGTTGTTTGGTGTGTAGGGAGGATGTTTTGGATATCTTGTTAACTATTGCATGGGAAGGTTTTTTCTTTCTGTGTTTTGGTTTAAGATGTTTGAAATATCTAAAGTGCACTCTAACAAAGTTTCGTATGCCAGGTGTGAACAGGGACACCCCTATTTGATTGTTGAGTCAAAGTAGATCTCACTAGATACAACGCCATCTTGGTATTTATACTTTGATGCATCGTATCTATGTGTGTAATCAAAAATAAGGAAAATAAGCCCTTTATGTCCCTAATCCCAGATAAGCGACAAATCATCATCACTCATCATTAATCTAATGAAGTCTTAATGCTTCGTAGACTTTTTGGACTCCTATATCATCTCGAACTCAAGGGTTGATCCCTCTTTCTTCTATCTTCTCCATTTACTAATACTAACATTGTATCATAACATTCAAAATAAAAATCCATTTGTATCCATCCTGCATCCAAAAATCGTCAGCATACTACATATCATATAAAATAGGAAACATCATCCATCATACATAGCATTATCATTATATGTTTTAGCATAATATAGATTTGTTATACTAAGCATCTCATAAACAACACATTTGTATTTTCTTGTATTCATCCCATAATCATCATCATATAAATCATGTATACATAATGCATCATCATATCACATATAAAAAGATACTTGAAAAAGGAAATAAGCATAGCATTACATTGCATCCATCTCACATGCATTATTATCAAGTATAATATAGATTTGTTATTCTAAGCATCTCATGGCATCATAATATACATCACATCCATACATTACATATGCATTACATACATCATACATCGGTAAAATCACATGTATCCATATAGATCAATCATACATAAGCATTCATATCATCATATCATATCACATCATAAAACATTAAGCATCACATCATAATCACTAATACATCTATAACACATAAAGTACAATAAAATCATAACATATAATCGCATCGCAACCATCTCATATATATATCAAAAAATTTGAATGTCATGATACATCAAAATCAGATATATAGTGTCATCATCGAATATACAAGAGGCTAATCAAAACTCAACCAATGAATGTATACACATCATAAATTAGGCTATATAATAAAAAAGGGTGTCTAGTGCACCATTAGTACACTAAGCTACCCTCGCTCTGTCTATCACCATAGTGGTTGTCACGACTTTAGTAATGTGACCCTGATGGTTACTTGATGGCCTTGCCCGAGGGGTCTAGCTAGGAGCAACTTGGCCGATGTGGGAGAAATATGGCTCCCATCAATCCGATGCCACTGTTTTGTAGTACAAATTCTTGTAGTAGGATGCCTCTTGCATCACCCGTCCATACATCTTTGTTGGGAGTGTGGCCTGCCCCTGTGCTCGTTGTGCGATAACCTCTAGTTGATGCTTCCATCCTATCTCTTGGGCCAGTAAAAGATCGACATCCTACCTCATCTGGTGCTCCTGTCGTGCCTCCTGTTGAGCCTGATCATGCTCCTAGGTCAGGATCTATATCTATCCTTGTGCCTATTGTAGCTTCCCTGTCAACACCCGTACCTATGCCTGCAACGCTACTATCTATCCATCCTTGGGATCAGGACCTGGTGGTGGTGGTTGTGGGGCCTGTTGGGGTGGCTACTGGTGTGGCTACTAATGTGGTTGTTGAGGGGGCCTCTATCCAATTGGTGGCACTAATGGTGGGATTTTCCCATCATGTCCTACGTGTCTGCCACCCTATCCATCCTATGCCTGATGGCCTGGCTATTGTGGAACCTGTCCAATCTGTGGTCCTCTACCCCACCTTGGTTGCACAACTGGTAACATCAATCTGATCAGGGCATGGGCCTGCTAGTATGCATCATATGCCTGTGTAGTCCCTACATCTATGGGATCATCAAATTATACCCAAGGCTACATCACTAACTACTTAAACTCATCAATGGCCACCTATGGTTGGATCCTATGTCCCTAGGCTATCTCCCTCAACCTACGTGCAAAGATGGCTCTGTGTGCAACATCAAGTGCATCTTGCACCTCTTTGAACTAATGAGCAACCCTATCAGGAAGGTATCGCTCTATCATGTGGTGCTCTCAGCCCTAAATGTATCTAGTCTAGCGACAATAAAATAACTGCTCATCATCATCATGCCACCAATGGGAATGGAGCCAAGGTCTCCATCGGAACACCGTCATCTCATCAATCACCCGCCTCTAGTGTGAGATGCTTGTGATACCTGTATAATGAATAGTCATCATCCCCTGTACCTGTAAACTGCAGGATCATCGCAGTCTATTTGAACATCTGCTATGGTCGGCCTTAAGACGATTATGTGCTCATATGCCTAAACATGCAGAAGTGTAACTCTCACTCCAATGTTGCGGGCCCTAGAGTACACAACTTGGTGCATATCATGATATAATGAGGCTAGGATAATTTCCCCTTAGGCATAGACGATCATCTCCTCCATCATTCAGGACCAAACAATGCCCCATCCAACGCTGCAACCTCTAGTTCGATGATCGAGAACAAGGACTCCCGAGATCAACGCACCAACAAAAAGGGTGAAATCAATGGAAATCCCCTCATAGCGAGCAAGGTTGATTTGACTACTATCTGTCTTGTACTTATCAAGACCAAACAATCAAAAGATAGCATCACCATTGACCTCAACATCGTATATGATCTGCTCATCGTGTATGGGGATCCGTAAAATCTGCCATACGTCCTCCAAAGTCACAGTAGCCTCTCTGGTCAAAATATGGAACAATGAAGTCTCACTTTGCCATCTCTCCACCAAGGCTGTCATCATGGCTAGATGTGTCCACACCCTAGCCATCTGGGCCACATGTCTAAATCCAATTGCCCCCAAGAAAAATAGAGCATTGTCTAATAAATGCCTCACTTAGCGTAGAACCCGACCTCTATGCTCCTTCGAGTTGAGCACTCAAAGGACCTCCTACATCCAGAATGCCCACGATGTTAAAATTCATCATCTTGGCGTATTTTCAAAATTAAAAAATCCTCCTAAGGTGAGTCGACTTTTGTAAAAGCGACACTTTATCATTTCGCAAAAGCGACACTATAATCAAAAGTGACACCACATCTCAAAGGCAAGTCGGTATTTCAAAGCGATGTCAGACTCTTCTAGGGCCACATGACGCTATCTTGCAAAGGCGAGTTGACATTTTTTATGTGACTCTAGTACCCTACAATGTCACGCGACACTACACTGCAAACGTGGGTCGACATGGATAAAAGCGACACCAATCGTAACAAATGTGTTTCCCTAGAGGATCGCTTTTGATCAACCTATTTGGACCCTAATAAAGGCATCAAAAACGTGAAAAACGAGAAAAGTTTTGAAACGTGTACTGGGGGTATTGTGTCCTAAGGCTGCTGGAACTCGCAAACCCGATCCATTCGATGTCTGGGAAGCACATGAGCCACCATTTTGTGAACACCTCAGAGCAAAAAAGTCAAGGTTTCTAGAAGGTCAAGTACACAAATGATTTGAAAATAACCCCTCTAACCCTATTTATGCAATTTTTTAAGGGTTTTTAGGGGAATTTTTTGGGTTTTTGAGCCCTTTAATCTGTTTTAAGCCAACGGAACCCCATTTTAATCTATTTTCATTGTCGTAAGCCTATTTTTGCATCCCGTGGACTATTTTCCGCACCTGAAACCTTGTTGAGCCTTTTTTCGTGAGCTCAACCTAATTTTGCAATTTTTGCTTGATCTCTCAAGGGGGCAGTGTAGCAGCATAATTTTCTCCATTGGGGCAAAAATGGGGCATCCGAAAAATCAAAGAATTTTTTTAGTTTTGATAATGGCAGTGTTATTCTTTGAACCAACACCGCATGTACCTTGCTTCAAAGAGGGGCAAAATGTAGACACGTAAAAATTCCTGATTGATATTATGCATCTGATTATGATAAATTAACACTATTTCTTCTAAAAATCACTTCGAACTAGCCAATTAATTAAATAAACAACATGATATAATTAAATTCAGCAATTTCAGCTATTAATCAAATAATTAAATTTATTGATTAATTCACCTTTCTTCTAACTAATTTTCATCATATTTAATTAAATCCCCCTAAGTCTTCTCATTTGATTAAATAAATCAAATCAAATGTCACTAATCCATCCCAATTAATTAATTTTGAATTAATTAGTCCTAAATCACTTTCTAAACATCATTAATAAATCTTCTAGCTTTTAACTCCTCAAGAGTTAAATCAACCAATGGTCAACTAACCAAGTTGCACATGAAATTCATTTCTTTTAATTAACTAATTTCTCTAATTATCCTCACAAAGGAATATTCTGAGGAATATTCCTCTCAACCACCTCTCATTCAATTTCCCTCCAAAGGTTTTCAAAAACCTATCACATCCTCTTACATTTGCAATAACTTCTCTTACATCCTTTCAAATCCTCTTACATCTCTAACCACATTCATTCAATTATTATTACAACCTTTCAAATCCTCAACCATTCTCATTTATTTCTCTTACATCCCCCATTCCTCAACACATTTCCCAAAATGTGCTCCACCTTCCTCCAATAGAATTGTGGCACTTGGCACATTCTCATTGGCTCCCATTTTATCCCACATTCACCAATTCTTCTCATTCTTCAACCTGTGAGTTCTATAAATAGAAGCATTCTCTTCACAATATGGATCCACAACTTCAAGAATTATCACTATAACCATTTTCATCTATTTTGAGCATAATTGCACTATTTAGCATCATTTCCATAATTGGAATCATCAATATCTTCAAAGCTTGTCATTTGGGATTGGGAAAGTGCTTATTTCCACATCAAAGGAACACCACTCCCCCTATGGGATGAAGGATTAGTTATTTCAATTAGATTACATGTTATCTTTGTCTGTTTTATGTTCATTTTCATGTTTTCTTCTTGTTTTAGCTAAGAATTTCACAACGAACGCTAGATTTGTCTTTCTAACATGTTTAACAAGTGTTTTTTGATCTTGTATTCACCTTGTCCACACTATCATAAAAAAATGTGTGCTCTAAAAGCCTCTGCATCTGCTTTGGATGCTTGCGAGCCCTTCTCTGCCAATATCGATTGCGATGAAGCACTCAGGAATACAAAAATGGACAAGGCTCTCTCCAATCCTTCTTCCACCTAGGTTTCAGATGCCTCTCCTATTGGGCGAGGTCAAGCATGTGGCAGGATCGACTTTCCTGGCAAAAAACCCACGCCTCAGCAAGCTGAACATCTGCATTGGGAGATTAGTGTCGCAGGTATTTTTAATCACGCGATCGGTCGGGGCTGGGATGGTGTTAGCGGTTGCTCAAGGAGGATGAGCTTTGTTGACGCCCTTGCGGTTATGTCCCCCTCTCTGCAAAATGGTATGCAGGGTGTGCGTGATGCTAGTTCGGCCCCATCCAAGCAAAATTTTGAGCCTCATTTGCTTCACGGTGGAGCTTCACTTAGTCCTCCCTTTGTCATTCACAATTCCTCTGCTCGAGAGATCTGCCTTGACAG
Organism: Sequoiadendron giganteum; assembly: GCA_007115665.2. Classification (NCBI taxonomy): domain Eukaryota; kingdom Viridiplantae; phylum Streptophyta; class Pinopsida; order Cupressales; family Cupressaceae; genus Sequoiadendron; species Sequoiadendron giganteum. Next base: position 616,012,223 of record CM021107.1, read on the forward strand.
TCTTGTCTATGATAGAGAAGATTATTTGCAAGATCATGCCCTGATTTGTAGATTCACTAAGGTATGGACCAAATTATGCAATCTCCATTCATGGATTGCTGCAAACTGGAAAGAGTATCTTGAGGATGAAATTAGCATTTACCCATGTGCGAAGGGGTTTTTCATCTTAGAGTTTGAATCTACGAAAGGTAAAGAAATGGTGCTTGAAACTGTACCTTGGTTCTTTCAGGGTGATTTTTTGTGCATGAAGCCTTGGACCCCCTCATTTGATATGAGAACAGAGAAATTTTCATTGGCTTTCTTATGGGTTCATTTACCATACCTCCCTTTACAGTTCTAGGAAATTGGATGTCTCAAGGCGATTGCTAATAGTCTTGGCAATTATCACAGTATTTCCAAAGAAACAATTAACTATGAAAAATCCACTTTTGCTCACTTGTGCATAGAAATGGATGTCTTAGAAGGTCTCCCAGCAGAAATATTTCTCAAAGTTGGAAATAGGCGTTGGTGTCAACCGATAGATTATGAAAAGATTGCATTCAAATGTAGAGTTTGCTTTGCTACAGATCATGCTACTGCACAATGTGGAAAAAGAAGATTGGGGGCAAATGCCAAAGCTGTCCCAAATAGCAAACCCTCATGGTGGGAAGGGGTTGAGTCCAAACATTATGTTGTTTCTCCTCTAGAAAAGTTTTCTAGTGCCCTCTCTCCCACTCTTTAGAATACGGTTCCTGCCCATTCTTCTATGGATGATGGCCAAGGCCTTGTGACCATGCCTGGTACAAAGACAATTAATGATTGCAATGCTTCTCCTCCACCCTTGGAGGTTTCCAAGACTACATCTTCTTCACTTTCGACGACCTCCTCTGTTGAATGCATTTCTGGTTTCTCGTGCTGATGGAATCATGCAAGGGTCCAAAGATATCCCTGGATACCAAACAAGCTTAGATAGAGGTGAAGAAAAAGAAAACTCCATCTTCAAAACAAAAGCATCCAATGTCCCTAAGTTTTTCAAAGAAATTAGGAAATTTGGAATTATAATTTGAGGGTTTACCCATTTTTGATATGTTGATGGCTCTTTCAGGTTAGGAAAGTTGGTTTGGATTGTACAAGTTTATACAAATTTGTCTATGTTGGTGCACCCCTGGTGGCAAGGGCATGCATTTTTTATTTTTAGATCTTATTTTATGGGAGAGATATTGTAATCAAATACATACTTGATGCCATTATAGTATGTGTGAACACCAAACCTACAACAAGACGTTCTTCATCCAAAACAAGAATCACCCACTCTTGATATTCCCACACAAGAGTAAGTAGAATTTGAGATTCTTGTTTCTTACAGTGACTGTGCATCATCAACATCTTTTGAATCAACACCAACATATTTTGAAGTTGTACCAATAGATGACAATTTCATAGAATTAGAGAAAACAATTCATATTCTTGAACACCATGAACCCATAGAAATATCATGTGTTCATTACAAGTAATATTTAGTGGCTATGGATCAAAGGATACATTATCAGGGCAAAGGATTAGGTATTGTTAATACCTTCACAACATCGGGGGCAATCTTGTCTGATGCAAACATTAATAAATGGGGCATGAAGGGCCCTTATGATGAAAATACAATCAACACTACAACTAGTTCTATTATGAATCATCATCCACCCATCATCTCATACACAAATTGGGACCACTGTAAAAAGAAATATTCCTATCAAAGCAAGGAGAACATCATCAAATAAAATGAAGCAGTAAAGCAAAATAAACAAAGCAAATACAAATGGCTACAAAAGAAAAATAAATAAAATGATCCTTGTAGATCTCCATTAGCCAAAGAAACTATGGGGCAAAATTGAAAAGAGAAATGTATCCATCAAAAGCATCCTCAAATACAAAAGCATGATTCTCAAGCAAGGAATGAAGTATATCCAATGGTTGGTCCTAATTCCACGAAAACCTCCATTCCCACCCATCATTTCTCATCTTCCCAAGTTTGGAGAGTCAAAGGTTCCAAACCATCTACCAATCCATCTCATATTCCTTCATGCATGTCACCATACACTCCATTCATGATATCTAATTCTTGCATTGACCGAGTGTTGGCAACTACACTTCATCATAAGGATTCTAAAGGCACTCTATCACAATGTGTGCACATAGACAAGGTTAATTCTAGTATCCACAAGACATATCAGAGTTCTCAAAAGTTACATTCAAGTGCTCATGTCTTAGCAAAGCATCTTATTCAAGTAGGATATCATTGGCATGTTATGATAGTGGCCTCTATATTAGTACCACTAGGTGGTTCAAAATGAGGGTAAAATTTTTAAAAATCTAAAAAAATAAAGAAAATAGTAAAAATAAAAATCATCCTCTAGTGAAAACCACTACAATGACACTTTGGGCAAGTACTATGATGAAAACCTAGAAAATAGGCATCATGAGTAGAATTGAGTGTCTATATGATCCTTCTTTGACATAAGCATCTCATCCTTGTCATGATAAATCCAATGTTCCCTCCATCCATCCAATCCAAATTTGTCCAGATATTCTAGTTTATCTTGATCTTGACAAAGATTCGGTGTATACTTCAACTCTACTCATGGAATTTTTTTGATAGGATCTTTACCCTTTTATCTCATGAAATCCCATTGCCCATATCTAGCATGATAAAACTTTGTTGACCTCTTCTCATATACATTACCTATCTTGGTTTTCCATTGCACTGTGAAACATTGCTATACATTAGGGATAGGTTATTGCACTCTTGTTTTTAAATAACTCTTGATCCGTGTCTTATATCTCACAACGTGACATCGACATCATGATCTAGGTATTGCTAATCTCAAAATCTCTCAGAAAATCCCAAAACATTTGTGAAATCATCAAAAAAAATTGAATGCAGTAACCAAAAAAGTATCCCTTTTACTTACTTAATTTGGGAATAATTAATGATAAATGAGCATAATGTTGCCTTAATTTAGTGTTGGAATGTGTTTTTCACATTCACATTAAGTCTAGGGCCCTTTTTAATAAAATGGACTTAATGATGCCTTATTTAGGGTGTCGTAAAGTGTTGCTTTACACTTTCACACTAATCTAGGGATTTAATTAATTATTTGAGGTTAATTGAGGTTAATTAGCCCCTTAAATTCAAATCCAAGCTTTATTTATTACATTTTCTAAGGGATAAAGCCTAAAATTCATTAATAATATTTCACAACACTTAATTTTGTAAGGTATGTGTCCTATGATAATGACCCAGGACCCATTTTCCACTTGGTGAATGGGTCCTCACTAGGTCCTAGGATCCCCCTTTTGGCATGTTAATTCACATTCCTCGAAATATGTTCTAGTTATGTATGTTAGGACCCATTCACCCTATGGAAAATGGGTCCTCCTTAACTTAGGACACCCCCCTTTAACTTAGGACACCCCCCTTTGGATGTGTTTTTGGTAGTATTTTAATAATTTCAAATCCTAGACATGATGTTGGCTTGTGTTATTTGAATTCTAGGATTAAATCTTAAATTAAGTAAAAATATAAGGCTAATTTACATAGTTTCATAACTAGAATTTCATAAGCAATCAAGAGTACTTTCACAAGAGCATTCAAGGGCACATTATTGAAGTTATTGCAGCAATCAAAGATCATTCCATCATGTCAAAGGCATAAGGCATCATGCATGTTGTTGAGCTATCGTATTTATGTAGCATTGAAGATCCAATCCAAGCATATTCAAGCATTGTCTCTAATCAGGTGTTGTGATCAAGATTGCAGATTTATACTCCAAGGTTCAATTGAGGATTGGTGAGTTGTGGCATTAAATTTTTCGTTCATCTTTCCTTTATGCATTGTTTCAATTCAAGGTTTAATTACCAAAATGGGGTTTGACCAAGGAAAACCCCTATTCCCTAACAATCAACAATTTTTCTCCTCTTTGATGTGTGATTGCAGGTTTTAGATTGAAGATCAAGTGGAGAGAAAAATTTCAAAGTTGCAAAGTTGTAAAAAATTGTCATCTTTATTGCAAGATCATGGGAAGTACTCTATAGAATTTATTTTTGACTTTCAAGAGCTGAACATTTGGGATCAAGGAATGCAGACATTGAAGAATAGGATCCTAAAATTGATTTTCTAGAACCCTAGCAGGGACACATTTGCCACTGGGTGAATGAGTCCTCAGTGAGGCATGAAGCAACACTTTTCTAAAAAGGTGCACATCATTTCAACATATGAAAATCATCCTTTTTACTATTATAATAGCTAGGTTTGTTTTCTAATTATTATTTATGAATTTTACCTCTTATAAATTGAATGAAACATCAAATCAAAAATTGGGTTCCTCCATTTGGTCAATCCCATTTGGGGTGAACTCTCTTTTTCTATGTTTTATTTTGGTGAACTCAACATTTTGACTATCCTAATTTCTGATTTGGAGTGCTTTAAAACCCTAGATATTAGTTTTCAATAGTTTGTATTAGATTTACATTACTTGCATTACATTTAGGGTTAATTTAAAAATTGCATTAGATTTGACTTTGTTTTGCATAGTGTTAACATTGAAATCATCATTCAACCATTTACATTCATATTGCACATTAAATTTAGTCACCTTATTCATCATTCAACCTTAGTCAACATTGTATTTAGAGACTTGAAATATGGAAAATCTGTTACAGAATTGACCGTTACAAACTTGAAACAAAAAACACGCGATCACTTTGAAATTGCACTTTTCAATCTTTAAAAATCTTTTACCAAGACCCATTTTCCATAGGGCGAATGAGTTCCTATTAGGGATACTAATGCAACAATTTTTCACAGTTTGTAAGCTTCAATATCAGATTCAGAGTTTCTCGAAAAGGTATTCCAGGACCCATTTGCCATTGGGCGAATGAGTCCCTGGAGGCCTACAAAAACCAACTTTTCTAAGCTTTCTGGTGATTTTATGTACTTCCTAGGCTTGCTGGTAACCTACTGCATTAGTCTGGAAAGTGTCAAGAATTTATATTTTATGCATCTTGTTCTAAATCATCCATTTAGTGTAGTCATTTTTTAATCATTTCAATAGAAAAATCATTAGATATGAAAATGTGTACATTTTTGGAAATTTCCATTCTTGTATACACAATGCTTATATTCATGAAGCTTGGCATGAGTTTGATAAAATTACTTTTCATGTTTGTATATATAATGCTTACATTCTTGAAGCATGGCATAAGATGGATAAATTACTTTTAATTTTTGAGCACACAATGTTATTATCTTACCTTCCTAAGCATGCTAAGAAAAAGTTCATCCCTCCTACTTGTGAGAATTATTTAATGAAAGAGGAGGCAAGCGTAGATAATCATGAAAACCATAATTGCTCTTCTCCTGATACCTCTCCTATTAGTGATGAAGGTATCTTGTTGAAAGAAGATACAATCATTGAGAATCATTAAATTATTGTTTGTCCCTCTCCTCCCCCCCCCCCCTTGAAAAGATATTATGAGACAAGAAGATGATATCATTAACACATTTCTTAACATTATTTTACCTAGTGAGAATGCTTTAGTGAAAGAGGATATGTTAGCGTTAAGAGATCCAATGATTGAGAGTTATAACATTATTTCTCTCCTTCCTAACATCCCTAACATTTGGGAAGATCTATTCGAACAAAAGGATCCAATCATTGGTAAGCTTGAAACTCGTAGTTACTTTTCTCTTGATGCCTCCCCTTTTTGTGATGAAGTCACTTTACAAAATCTAACCATGCAATGTGATGAACCTCTTGTTTTCTCCTCTCCTAAAGGATCTCCTACTAGGGTAGATATTATGGAACAAGAGAGTGAGACCTTAGAGAAAAAAGATGAAATCATGGACAATCATAACAATCAAATTTGGCCTTCTCCTAGTAAATCTCCTATTTGTGAATAAGATCTAATCGATGAGAGTCCTAGAGAAAACAGTATTGAACAAGAGAATTCCATCATTGATAACTCCCTTACTTGTGATGAAGTCATTTTAGAAGAACCAAACTTTGAATGCTATGAACATCTAGTTTGTAACTCTCCTATTAGGGAAGATATCATGGTGTAAGAAAATGAGAACATGGACACATGTCTTTCAAGCAATAGTCATGTGGCTTCCTTAGATGAATATGATGAAGTGACATTAGACTTCCCTTCATTAGAAGATTATGAAAATAAGGATAATTTCGGTGAGATTATGAACATTAGAACTCGCTTGAGACGTCCTAGAGACCCTTTAATTATTGCACCTCCTAAGGCTAAACTCATCATTTATCCACCCTCACAACAACCACAAGTTCAACATAAACATGTTCTTATCTTAGAACCACCTAAAAGGCAACTTGATGATGATAATGTTTCATAGAAACCATTATAATACCATTGCTCATACATATAACACTAAGAACAATCCAAAACCAAGAAAAAAAACTCAAACATCCCTCCCATTGCCTAACCCTATCTTGCCTAGTGCTCCTCATTTGCCTTTACAAAGTGGAAAGGGGTATGATCTTGTTGAACAACTTAAGAATGCTTTTACTAAGATATCCTTATGGGACCTTATTCAAGCCTCACCTATTTATCATAACATGATTCAAAGTGATTTACAACAAGTTCCTACTCCTCCTAATGTGTAATCAAATGATGTGGCAACCCAAATTCAAGCTATAATTCTGATCAACCTAGACATTACTTTCCATCAAGATTAGTTACCTTCATTATAAAAACATAAAAATGAAGCTTTCATGATAATAGCTTATGTTAATCGAATTGTGATAAAGAGAACCCTCCTGATAGTGGTTTGGCTCTTAATGTGTGTAGTCTGGGCATTCTGGATAAGCTTCATATGGATGAGAGTGACATTGTCCCCGATTCTTTATCTATTCATGGGTTTGATAACATAGGAAAACAACCACTTGGAGTCATCACATTACCTATTAGAGTTGGAAAGGTTACCTTACAAACTCTGGTCCATGTTATGCCTCACAATCTTTCATATAATCTTCTTTTAGGCATATCATGGATTCATGAGATGAATGGGGTGCCTTCTACCCTTCATCGTAAAATGAAATAGATCTACGAAAACAAAGTTTACACACTCAAAGCTGACCCTAAACCTGAAATTTGTTTGATTGCCTTGAAAGAAGGATGAGACCCCTTGAAGGCATGGAAATCAACTATAAAAGTGGAAGTCACAAAGGAAGGACACAACAAGAACATTGATGAAGTCACTAAGTTGTTAGAATATGATTGGGGTTCCTTAGATTTCACTTCTACATTCATGGGAGAATACAACATCACAACAAAAGAGTCTGAAAAGGGAAAAGAAAAAGTGGTAATGTCAACACAAAATTCAAAAGCATCCACTTCAACCACTTTAAAACAAGAAGCAAATTACACAACAAACTTTGATGATGTTGATTGTGAACAACCACCGAATGTGAAAGAAATGAAAAATATTTATGGAAAATGTTATGAACTTATGATGTTGATGATGTTTGTTATAAATTGGAGCCCAAATGAGGGTGAAGAAGTTAGTTAGGTCAGAAAACCCCCTGGATATAGCTCCTTCTACCATCCTTTATTTATTTCATGTCTTGCTTGTGTGGATCCCTGCCTCCTGAGAGTTAACTATTTGAATTATCCAACTATAGCCGGAGGAAATGAATTCCATCCTTGTTCTCGAACTACTAATTAGCCAACGAGCTTCTTTCTCTAGGACTACCAACTGGGTAACCAAACTCCCTTCCAAATAGGGGGTGCCACCATGGGTGAGTGGAGGGGCATCCACACCCTCAATGGCAATGAAGGAGATGAGAAAAAAATAGGAGATGAGCTAAATGAACCAGGAGTGAGAAGGAAGGAACCTACCTTATAGTAACTTCCTTTCAACCATCCATAACAAATTCCTTTCGAGAGGGAGTAGGAGCCCCTTGCCTTCCACCTTCTAGTAAGATTTTTCTGGGCTTGCCTAACTAACTTTCCCAATCAATACATCCAACTTGTTTCCAGATACAGGTAGTTGCTAGTATTCCTCTCCAACCAAACTACACAGAGGGGAGGCATACAGTTCACACGGTTATGAAACAGAGGGTAGTTTCTTGATGGGAGGGTAGGGCTCAACCCTGCTCGATTAGAGCTATAGAAATTAGTCTTATTTCGTTGAGGTAGTTAATTCCCCCCTTTCTCATTGACTCAACTACTTTCTTCCTTCCGAGCACCGGAGCTAAATGTCTTTGAACTCCCTTCCTGGTAGATTGTTGTCGACTAGTTAGATTGTTCTCGGTTGATTATGGTAGTTAGATGAGGTAAGAGATTAGAGAAGTTCGTTGGAAACTACCAGGATTAGAGAGGAGTTCAATTGGTGTTGCTCCATCCCCCTGCATGCAGGGTAGTCTACTAAGTATTATTGGATTGTGGGTTGTAGGAATCCTTCAGCCCTTGGTTGTGGGAAGGTAGTTAACTCCCCGGAGCCCTTTCCTCTACAATTAATCTATTGGCCATCCAGGGGTGTAGAGGATGGCACCCCCTGGGTTGGCTCCTATAGGTGACCATCCTTCACTCCCTGCCTGGGAGGAGTTCACCCCCTGCAGGAGGTAGTAGCTCTTAACACCTTCCTTCCTTGTATTTTGTTGATTAGATCAAGGACCAGATGCATGGGAACAAAGGATGGATGGGAAAACCAAACAGTTGGTGTTGCTGGCCCTACAATTCTATGGGCTTGGACTTCATTCCGAAAAAATCCTTCCTTCCTTTCCTCCTTCATTGGATTGCCCACCCCCCTTATTCTATTTGTCTACTCGGGGAAATTCAAACAAAACAATATTGATCCAACCACCACCTAAAGGGAGGGAGAGGCCTTAATGAGGAGAATATTGGCCTGGCTCCATCCCCCCACCTTTGGTTAATGAAACTAAGTGGGAAACTTGACTATCCAAAGAATTCCTTGTGAGTAGGAACTTCAGAAAGTTAGGCCAGGTAGATGGGAAAAACTCTTCCTTCATCTATGTGCTAGTTGAGTCAACCAATCAAAAATTTCCATCTTGAGAACTATCCCTCATTTCTCACTTGCCTTCCTTCCTAATTGTATACCTAATCTAGTCGATGTTTCTCGCCGACCCACTAAACTAGAGCCCAAATGAGGGAGAAGAAGTTAGTTAGGTCGAAAAGCCCCTTGGATATAGCTCCTTATGCCATCCTTTCTTTGTTTCTTGTCTTGCTTGTATGGATCGCTACCTCCCGGGAGTTAACTATTTGAATTCTCCAACTATAGCCGGAGGAAAGGAGTTCCACCCTTGTTCTCGAACTACTAATTCGCTGACTAGCTTCTTTCTCTAGGACTACTAGCCGGGTAACCGAACTCCCTTTCGAATAGGGGGTACCACTGTGGGTGAGTGGAGGGGAGACCACACCCTCGGTAGCACTGAAGGATATGGGAAAACAAATAGGAGATGGGCTAAATGAAATAGGGGTGAGAAGGAAGGAACCTACCTTATAGTAACTTCCTTTCAACCATCCATAACAAATTCCTTCCAGGAGGGAGTAGGATCCCCTTGCCTTCCACCTTCTGGTAAGATTTCTCTGGGCTTACCTAACTAACTTTCCCAATCAATACATCCAGCTTGTTGTCGGATACGGGTAGTTGCCAGTATTCCTTTCCAACCAAACTACATAGAGGGGAGGCATACAGTTAGCATGGTAGGGAAACAAATGGTAGTTTCTTGATGGGAGGGTAGGGCTCACCCCTACCCGATTAGAGCTATAGAAATTAGTCCTATTTTATTGAGGAAACTAATTCCCCCCACTTTATCATTGACTCAAATACTTTCTTCCTTCCAAGCACCAGAGCTAGATGTCGTTGAACTCCCCTCCCGGTAGATTGTTCACGGCTAATTAGATTGTTCCCGACTAATTGTGGTAGTTAGATGAGGTTAGAGATTAGAGTAGTTTGTTGGAACCTCCCAGGATTAGAGAGGAGTTCAACTGGTGTTGCTCCATCCACCTGCATGCAGGAGAACAAGGTATCTGTGTCCCTATAGATCCTAACATGAAAGAAATAACTAGTGGTCTTGGTTATTATCCTTTGAAAGAAACAAAAACATCAAAAAAGCCTTTACTCGATATCAACACTTACAAAAGATTCTTCCAAGAAAACTTTAACCTTGGTGCATCTTGAACTAATAGATACTACATGTGGAAATATCTCATTAGATAGGCATCAAATTGATACTTCGTCTACACATTATAATCAATAACATTAGTTGTTGCTCCTTGTCATGTAATAGTTTTAAGATCATAGCATACTCACTCTTGCATGTTTTACATTCATTGACAATCATTTCCTTTTTTCAAGGAGCAACATATCATCATCCATTCTTGATTCATCCTTCTCTTGCACTAAGTGGGGGCAATGGGTTAAGTAGTCTTGTCCACATATGGCACTTTTTGTTGTCTCTTTTGGCTAGTTGATCACTTTCCATGTATATACAAGAGAAAGCTTGGGATGTGGATGACATGCCTTAAGTTGGCTCGCATGTGACATACTGAGTTATCTCTAGTATTGCATTTTGGGGGCAACCCATTATTCATAATGTAGTTTCATTCAGGAACATATGACTTGGCCTAGGGTTTTTTGAGGAAATATCTCATGTCTTAGGATTGAACATTGGCTACTTTAAAGAAATTTCTCACAACAATGGTGTTAGCAACCGCTTTAAAGTGGGGGTATACATTGATGATATCTTTTGACATTTTTCATATTTCATGGTGTGATTGTCTTTTTCTTGTGATGCATCCTTTTTTCAGTGATGTCATTAGGTTTGATGTCCTCCAAGAGTGTGATATGTCTAAGCGTACAACTTTCCCTTAGTGGAATGATGCGAAGCGAGGCATCCCATAAGTGGCAATCTGATATTCTTGACTAGTCCTCTCTTGGAGACATTAGAAATCATGTTCACTAAGAAGAAGACCTTACATGAAGTGAGATCCCCTTGAACAAAAACCTATAAGACATAATATTCATAAACATTCAACATTGTGGTACCTTATCAAAGTTTTTGAGAGGATAAATTTGATATGGTATGGGAGCCTAATATGATTCTCTCATTTGCCACCTTTTCAGGATACTCACCTAGTGGACAACCTAAAATTCCACCACCCCAGAGTGAGCATGTGTGTCGTTTGCATAGTGGACATCGTGTTCTACTTGTAAACATTTTTGGACAAATAGCCTAGACCTAGTCCACATTATGTTGGATAGACTGTCGAAGCTTGATCGTTTTCTTGGACAAATAGTCACGTTCCACATCGCGTTAGAACGGTCAAATTTTGATCCTTTATTTTCTTGGTCTTTGATAGGGTATGATTATGTATCTTTGTCATTTCTACATACATAGGTGTCTTGAATGTCTACTTTAGTGTGATTTTGACATGAGGGAAAACTCTCACTAAAATGGGGGAAAAATGTAGTAACAAAAAAAGTATCCCTTTTCCTTACTTAATTTGGGAACAATTAATGATAAATGAGCTTAATGTTGCCTAAATTTGGTGTTGTAATGCATTTTTCACATTCCCATTAAGTCTAGGGCCCTTTTTAATAAAATGGACTTAATGATGCCTTATTTAGGGTGTTGTAAAATTTTGCTTTACACTTTCACACTAATCTAGGGCTTTAATTAATTAATTGAGGTTAATCAAGCTTAATTGGCCCCTTAAATTCAAATCCAAGCCTTATTTATTACATTTTTCGAGGGATAAAGCCCAACATTCATTAATAATATTTCACAACTTAATTTTGCAAGGTATGTGTCCTAGGATAGTGACCTAGGACCCATTCGCCACTTGGCGAATTGGTCCTCACTAGGTCCTAAGACCCCCTTTTGGCATGTTATTTCACATTCCTTGAAACATTTCCTAGTTATGTATACTAGGACCCATTCGCCCTATGGTGAATGGGTCCTCCTTAACTTAGGACACCCCCCTTGGGATGTGTTTTTGGTAATATTTTAATAATTTGAAATCCTAGATTTGATGTCAACTTGTGTTATTTAAATTTTGGGATTAAATCTTAAGTTAAGTATAAATATAAGGTTAATTCACATAGTTTCATACCTAGAATTTCATAAGTAATCAAGAGTAATTTCACAAGAGCATTCAAGAGTATTCAAGACAACATTCAAGGGCAGATTATTAAAGTTATTGCAACAATCAAATATCATTCCATCATGTCAAAGGCATAAGGCATCATGCATGTTGTTGAGATATCATGTTGATGTAGCATTGAAGATCCAATTCAAGCATTGTCTCTAAACAAGTATTGTGATCAAGATCTACATTCCTCAAAGCTAGTTCATATAAGATTGTAGATTTATACTCCAAGGTTCAATTGAGGATTGGTGAGTTATGGCATTACATTGTTCATTCATCTTTCCTTTATGTATTGTTTCAATTCAAGGTTTAATTACCGAAATAAGGTTTGACCAAGGCAAACCCCTATTCCCTAAAAATCAACAATTTTTCTCCTCTTTGATGTGTGATTGCAGGTTTTTGATTGAAGATCGAGTGGAGAGCAAAATTGTCAAAGTTGTAAAAATTTGTCATCTTTATTGCAAGATCATGGGAAGCACTCTTCAAAATTTATTTTTGACTTTCAAGAGCTGAACACCTAGGATCTGGGAGTGTAGACATTGAAGAACATGATCCCAAAATTGATTTTCCAGAATCTTAGCAGGGACCCATTCACCACTGGCCGAATGAGTCCTCAGTGAGGCCCAAAACAACACTTTTCCAGAAAGGTACACATCATTTCAACATCTGAAAACCTTAATTTTTACTATTACAACAATTAGGTTTGTTTTCTTATTATTATTTATGCATTTTACCTTTCATAAATTGAATGAAACATCTAAGTAAAATTAGGTGTACCCATTTGGTTAATCCCATTTGTGTCGCACCTCTTTTTCTATGTTTCACCAAAAACATAAAAATCTTGTATGGCCAAAATCCAAAAACATTCAAAATTTGTAAAGTCAAAATCCAAAACATCCAAAACACATTAAAATCCCTACACAGGTCAAAAATTTAGAAAATCAAAACCAAAAATAGTACCATGTTGAACTACGTTGTCTGTAAGCTTGAACGTAGGCAAGGTCATCATTGATGTGCCCCCGAGACACCCTACGTCAGTCCTTAGGAGTCCATCATAATAAATTGGCAATCCATCAAGTGTTCATATCTCATCAATAAACATGTGAAAGTCAGTTGAACTACACAGTCTCCACATGTATAATGTAGGCAAGGCTCATCTTTGATAAGCCCCTAAGGCCCTAGGTCAGTCCTTTTCAGGTCTTGGTCAAAACTCAGAAAACATAAAAATATTTGAAAACTCAGAAAAACCCTAAACAACCTCAAATAATAAAAAACCAAAACATTCACATAAAATTTCAAAAAGATCAAAAACAGCCTCAAAACATTGCAAAATAAACATTGAAATATTCCAAAAACTCCAAAACCACCCATCCCATTTCGCTTTCACTTGCAATAAATTTCCATCCATAATAATTCAATCATCAAACTCACCCTTTGGTAACACAAATGGAAAACAAGTACAACAATCAACAAAAGTAGAGCCTTTAAACACAACAATCAAACTCTTGATCATTATTAAACATGTCAATCAAACCTTATATCAACGATCTTTTAAACAACCTATCAACCTGCCACCATCCACTAACATATCCTAGGATGCATCCTTCCTACAATGGGCATTATCTTTGGCAATCACTTTGGATATTTATCCTCAAAACACACTTTTTGGCAAGAGATATAGATAACATTGACTGTTTGTTCATTTTGATCTTGTCTTATGATTTATCTTATTGACCCATTTCGAGGATCTCTTGATGATGTCTATCAAAATGAGTTAGAGAGAAAGGAATGGGGCATTGATCATTATCTTTTGTTTTTTGTGCTTGTGGGATATTCTAATCTTAGCACATACTTGCTTAGTTGTGTGTAAGGAGGTTGTCTGGAGTAGATTGTTGACTATTGTGTATGCTTTGGTCCAAAATATTGTAAACTTCTAAACTACATTCCAACGAGGTTTTCGTATGTTAAGGTGTGAACAAGGATTATCCTATCTATTTGCATAGTCAAAGTCCATCGCACTAGATACAACTCCATCCCGGTTATCAATACCTTGATGCATTATGTCCGTGTTATATCAAAAAATAAGGAATGATGAAGTGTCCTAATCCCAAAAATGAGCATATCATCAATATCATCACCATATCTAATAAAGTATCAAAGAATCATTGGCTTGTTGGACTTCTAAATCAATCTCAAAATCAATGGTTAATCCATCTCGTTCATCCACCCATCTTATTCTTCTTATTCTTCTACCTTTACTAACATTTCTATCCAAGTATTGAATATGTGGGATATATCAAAATATACATGAGGCTACCCATGGCCAATGACTATTTGTATATCATAAAATTTGTCTACATCAAACATCTAAGCTTTCTAAGAAGTATATTTTGTCCTCTTTGAGTTGTGTTGGTGTTTTTTCTTGCTAGGCTCAAATATCTCTAAAGGGGTGCCATGCCTTATGCTCGAGAACATTTCAGGGCTAGGAAGCCAACACAACGAGCAAAGATCCTGAGGCCTTTTCTCCTGCTCTTTAGGCTCTGTGGAACCATGGAGGGTGTTCCTTAGTGTGTTCTTGTAATTTTCATTTATCTTAAGAACACTTCATACAAAGATTTGTCCCTACTTGAATGCAACTAGATGTGATTCATCAAAGGCTTGACCAACCTTAAACAAATAACCCTAAGTTACTAGGAACACTTGGTAACTTCAAGATTTTCATCTCATCATGAATGAAATATGAAATAAGTATTGTTCTGACTTTGAATTCAGGAGTGGGTACTCTCTGATTGTTAATAAACTACAAGAATTCTAAATGAACCAGCCAATGCCTTATCAAATTAGGTAGGTGTCAAGCATGAAATATTCAGTCATATGCAACACTTCGACCTGATGGGTGAACGTTTCTACAATGCATTACATCGAGGAACTTCACTATATTTAAAGCATAATTACTTATCAAATCCTTAGCTCATTATGACAAACTTACAACTCTTCCTTAAACATTTAATTAACTCATTGAGCTGAAGCAAACAAAAGAATCATACATTTCAAACAAACCTTTGAAAAGAGAAATGAAATTACACTTGTTAATTTCACCCATAATCCATCACAACAATGCATAGGAGAACACATACTTTAATTTTTTTAGATTTCTTTCGATATCAGTAATTACATAAGACTATTTAAGTGTGCTTCATACACATACCCTACCCAAGACAATTAATGGCAGATTCATGAAGAATTCTACATTCCATGTGTTTTCTTTGCCCTACCCAAAACCTTTCCTAGACTCCAAAATCCGACCCTTGCAATGAGCCTTGAGATCTCTTTTATAACAAAAGAGAGTGACAAGCTTCAGGCTCATTGCAATTACATTTCATTCAAATTTCATTTCAAAAAGAATTTCATATACATTTAGAAATTCCCTGATAGTTGGATGCAATCATTTTACCACATGAGAGAATCAAAACTATTACAACCCTTGTAACCAGTTGGTGTCACTATCACTTCGCAGCAAAATTTTCCATTAAGGCCTTATCGTTAACGTCCATGTCGAAACCCTAGAGAAAGAACATCATCATCATAGCAAAATTGAAAAGCATAGAAAACTACACCATTACTTAGAACTTGAAGTAGCACCACGACCACAGTACAGATGGCTGCTCCTTGTTTTCGCCTTAGTGGGAGGTGAAACCACCACCTCATCCTCATTAGTATGATTCTTAACACCAGAACCAAAACCATTACATGATGCCACCGCGATAATTGGAGAAATAGCGAGGACCTCCTTGTTAACACCAACCATTTCAGTTAGAGCAATGAAGAAATAGCCATAATCAGAGTCGGTATTTGAATCACCGCCATCATAACTGCTAGAGATATCAATGGGTGAGTTCTGTCAACCCAAAGAACCATGACCATATCTCAACCTAGCCCTCAAAATCCTTCCACGCTCTGTAAACCTCCCACTTCTGCCTGATACCGCCACCTCTGCTCTTGTAACTTGGCTTTTGAGTTGAGAGCTACACCTGATGATCCCAAGGGTGGGCTTCATTCTTTCCATCTTCAGGCTTAGAGAGCCTTGAAGACTATCTAAATCATCTGATGGAGAATCGCCACCTGATTTGTGAGTAGTGCTCCTTGCTGGCCTATGCATATTTGATGGAGAAGCACTAGACTTGCTCATCTTGCTTCAATACTTAGACCTCCACAAAAGTAACCACTTAAAAATAGAGCACTCCAGAAACTTAATTGCTATGGTGACAATGAAAGAACTATCATCTATATTTATTGAGCAGATTGCTATAGCAATCATTAATGCTCCAATTGAAGCACAACCAAACAAGTGATTATTCGTTGGCATCAACATCACCACCGTTAATTCCCAAGTACATGGAAATCGGTGTACTATCCATCATGATTGCCAAGAAATAGCCCTTCAAATGCATGGAGATTAGGCTCATATCCTCTGAAGAGCTTGTGCCATTAATGCCCATTGCTCACAAAGCTCAAACAACCATCACATGGCTAATTTTGAATTTTGAAATTAGGTCATCGATGTGTCAGCACGCTGGCTTGTTGAACAACTCAGATCGAGTCAAAACACTTTGAAAAATCCATGTTGTCACATGGTAGACGCATTGACCAATGATGTTTCTCCCCATCGGAAAACATGTGTACTACCCGCGGGCCCCATCAACCCTCCTTGTACTATCAGCCGAGTCCATGTGGTGCCATCACATAGGTCGTGCAAGGCATTAGGTGAAACCATTAAATATTATGTGTGGCGTGTGCGCTCCGACTCAGATCAAGTCTCATTGGTGCATCACGGTTGTCGATCCTCTACCACGAGAGATCAAGCCGCTAGTGGGAAATGGGTCCCACATGATATGAAAGATGCATAGCACAATCGCGCACACCGCGTGGCCCAGCCAAAATGCATTATTTTAATATTGTGCGGCATGCACGCAAGGGCCAAGATTTCATTGATCAAATCCAATGGCTTGGATTTTTGCACGTGCCTACCATTGTCATATGAAAAAGGGCCAAGGGCTAGGTGGTGGGTGACAATCCCTTAAGACATTAAAGACTTGAAACATAAGTCTTTAAAACAAAATATTTGGGGCCGACCATTTTAAAAATATTAAAACCATTACACACCCGGTGAGCGACGAGCCTAAGCAATGGGAGCGATGCCATAAGTCATAACTAAGATGACCGGTGACCTGGTACAACGGGTCAACATGAAAACATAACGCAAAGGGTTTGATAGATGAAAAATTTAAACAAGGGTGGCAAAACTCCAGAACCCTGCATACGACCATTAAGCAGAAGGGTAACAATTTGACAAAAAATATCTCATGGAACCAGTAAAAATTTGTAAAATTTTGAAAGTTCTATCAAGTTGCACCTATGTTCAATATTGAACCATTGTCATGATCTCCACCTAAAATTCCAAATTTCCTTTCAATCTCTTGAGGGGGTAGGGTACCGGCTTAATTCCTTTCGTTGGGGCAAGAATGGGTCATTCGAAAAAATTATAAATTTTTGAATTTTTTATCTGAGCAACAACATTAATCCGAAAAGTGTCAGTCTTTGAACCAATGTAATAGGTACCTCACTTCAAAGAGGGGAAAAATGTAGACACTTAAAATTATCTTAAATGGTATTGCACACTTGAGTTTGATCGCTAACATTGTTTCATCCTAAAATCCATCCTCTTTTCACCTATTTAATTAAATAAGCCTAGCTATTTAATTAAAGACATCATTTTCATCTATTAATCTAATTAATTTAATTAGGTTAATTCACCCCCTTTCACCTTCACCTCCCATCCTGTTTAATTGAATAAACCAAATTATTTAATTTAAACCCCTTAAGTCTTCTCATTTAATTAAACAATCCTAAATTATTTAATTAAATGTCATTTGCATCCCTTTTAATTACTAATTACTAATTTTCCTCACCCATCCACTTGCATAGGGAATACTCCAAAGGAATATTCTCCTATTTGGCTCCAAAAATGGAATATTCTTTCCTAACAAACTTTTAAAGTTGTTACAAAGTGTGTGTTTTTGAATCATTGTGAGCCCTTGATGCTTTATTTGATCCATGTGATCTTTGATTCTCATCCATTGATGATAATCCTTGATTCAAAATTGACCATTGATTGATCAAATCGATCTCAGCCCTTGATTCTTTATTTCCTATCCTATAAATACATCACCATTTGGAGATAAATGGATCAACCTTTTTAGAGAAGTTATGTTGCCCGTTTGAATAATATCTCTATTTATACTTGCACCATTTCCAAGATTTTTCACCTTTTCATCCATCCATGGCATCATTTTATCACATTTAGCTTAGTTTTTCAGCAATGGAGGTTAGTTAACTACTCGTATTATCGTAGGGATTGGAAAAGGGTTGTCATTCCACATCATTGCGACACCACTCCGCCAATGGGATAAGGCTTGGAGTATTAGAATGGGTTTCTTTTAAGCTTTCATGTTTATTTAATGCATAGTTTAATGGTATCTTAGTTTTTGAAGCTTTTGAACATCTCATTGGGATTGTAGCTTAGAGGGTTAAATATGTCTTAAATTCATTAGGATATGGTGTATTTAACTTATGCTATGATTACAATCATAGATACATATATGTTGAGTTTGGTACTTGAGCATTCTAAATCAAATCATTATGTTTATTATAAAACTGATGGTCATCATTTCCTGCTTATTTCATTATATGTTGATGATATGTTATTCATTGGTAGAGGGAAAGGTATGATTTTAGAACTAAAATCTCAACTTGTTGCTAAATTTGAAATGAAATACCTTGGTGTAGCTAGACACATTCTTGACATGGAAATGAAAAAAGATAGAGTGAATAGAAAGATATGGCTTGGCCAAAGTAAGTATGTCAATTCAATTTTACAGAGGTTTTATATGCAGGAGTGTAGACCATTATGTGTTCCGATTTCAGCTGGAACAAAGTTATCTATTTCAAATTGTCCAACATCTCCATCAGAGATGGAAGACATGAGTAGAGTGCCTTACCAGAGTGCAATTGGAAGTTTGATGTATGCTATGGTTTGTACAAGACCAGATATTTCCCAAGAAGTGGGAGTTCTTTCTAGATATATGTCTAATCCTGGTAGAGTTCATTGGGATGCACTTAAAAGAGTCTTTAGATATTTGCATGGTATCTCATATTATTCCTTATGTTATCATAGTTAATATGACTAAAGATGAGATTTCTCTTGATATTTATGGTTATGTGGATTCAGATTGGGTAGGTGATATTGATATCATATGTTCCACCAGTGCTTATGTGTTTACTTTATTTGGTGGTGCAATTAGTTGGATGAGTAAATGATAGACTATGGTTGCTTTGTCCACTATTGAATTAGAGTATATGGCAACTACTCATGCTTGTAAAGAAGCTATTTGGCTTAAGAGATTGTGTTCAGACATTGGAATAAAACAAGGTGAAATGAAAATTTATTGCAACAGTTAGAGTGCAATATGTCTAGCCAATCTAACTCGACATTTCATGCCACGACCAAGCACATCGATGTACAATATCATTTTTTTAGAGATATGGTTGAAGATGGCAGGGTGAAACTGGTTAAGGTAGAGACTTTGATTGATGTTGTTGATTCTTTAACTAAGCCTATGAGCACATAGAAGTTCAAATGGTGTTCAAATTCAATGGGCCTTATAGCCCCTAGCAATTAAGAGATAATGTTTTTACACCCTCTTGTTGCTTTTGCAAGGTGTTTGAGAAGTGGGAGATTTGTTGGGAAAATGTGTCTCAACCTTGCAATTACATATGGTATTGTCAATACATAAAGTACTATTGATATATCTGTGACAAGGTTCCCCCCTATGAGGAATTTGGGGGAATCATCCCCCCAGCTAGGGGTCTAGGGGCAGCGCGCCTCGACAGGGGCTCGGGGGTAGCACCCCTGAAAGGAAAATTTTATTTATATTTTATTACCATAAATCTGGACCATTCATCATTAGGTCTTAGATCCGACTGTCGATATTTTATTAGCTTGACTTTCCCTAGAAGGAAACTCTATTCTATATGGGCATTGTATTATAGTTGTGTATTGTGATGTATTATGAGAGTCCGATAGTGATCTTGTTGCCTCTGGATCTCTAATTGGTGATACTCTTGTGAGAAGCTTGCTTTACAAGTATATTGTAATCTTTATGATTTTTGAATAATATATTGGGTGGCCTTTGAAGTGTGGGGTTTTTCTCCTAAAAGGGTTCTCCCCATGCAAATCATTGTGTTGTGGTATGCATGATATTTATGTTTATTTCTATTTAAGTTTATGTAATTGGAAAGATCTGTAAATCTTTGCATTATTCTCCTCTCAAGATTAGTGTATTAAGTTGTTCCGCTACCTTAGCTTCCTTACATTTAATTATTTAATTAATCGATCCTTTTCTTCCATAATCTCTCCTATAATTAAATAAATATCTTTATTTATTTAATTACTTAATCCTTAATCTCTTTTATAATTAAATATATATATTGAATTAATACATGAGGATGAAAATAAATATATATTTTTTTATTTTTTTTATTAGGACTTTCCATATTTCTCTCTTTCGTCTTTCTATTTTCTCTTCTAGTTAACTATTTCTCAACTCCTTTTTTCTCTCCAATCAACTCAATCTTCCATCGTCAATCAACTTAGTCTTAATTTAGCATTTTGATCTTCTCTCATTAGTTAACTATTCCCTATTTTAGAAAACTTTTCTATCATCATCAATTGACTAAGCATGAAGTTGTAAACTTAATTTGCACCATTATCCATTATTTTAGTTCAAATAATTCATTATTATCCTTTCAGGAATTGAAATAACAACTTTCCCATTCTCTCCTATGATCTCATCCGTCAATTTTTCTATCAAATCTTGATTGTTGATCAATCCTACATCTTCTATAAATAAAACCCTCATCCTCTTTCAAAACTAACCACGAAATTCAAAATCTTGCAGCCATCATCATCATGAGCTTATTGAAATTGTGCACGCAATTCTAAGAGCAACAATAACTACTTGTAAAGAGAGATGAGAAGGACAATGAAGGTAAAACGATATTGATGAGAGAAGGTATAACATTTGTTTAATTTTCATACTTCTTGCATTTATTTTATTTTGTACTTCATTGACAGATTAGGATTGTTAGCTTAAATCTAATGGTTTTGTGGTTGCCTTATGATTTATGCTTTGAATTTGAGATATGATCTTCATCATCCCAAGCTTATTAAATTGTGCACACAATTGTGAGAGCAACAACAACTACTTGCAAAGCGAGGTTGAGAAGAATAATGAATTTAAAACAATATTGATGAGAGAAGGTATAACATTCATTACATTTGCATACTTCTTGCATTTCTTTTATTTCTTACTTCATTGATAGATTAGGATTGTTAGCTTAAATCTAATGGTTTTGTGGTTGCCTTATGTTTTATGCTTTGATTTTGAGTTTTGATCTTACATATATTATAATAATCTAACATAAAACCTCCCATATATGAATTTATGCTAAAAATGTAGCCCCTGAAGCAAAATCAACCACCAATTTTAATAATTTGTATAAAAAATGAGCTAAACTACCAAAATCACTCCAATCTAAAATTAAAATTTCTAAGGTTGAGTCTAAAAAAATGATATGGATAGCTTTGTAGTGCACAAAAATAGCTTTTCGATGCCTATGAAAAGTAAAAAATATGATTGTAGGTTAAATATACAAGTTTAAAAGTAAAAAAAAATCAAAAATTCAATCAACAATATCGACACCTACAACAAAATCTAAGAAAATAATTTATACTATTGTGAAGTGCTTTAAACTAGCTTTCTAATGAGTATAAGAAATAAAAAAATGATAAATAGGTGAAAAGTTATGGCTCTAAAGAAAAGAGCTTCTTCAAGCCATCAAATGAGGTCCAAGACATTTTTTAGGTGACCAAAATTAGTGGTGGAAACCCTGCTAGTAATAGAATTTAGTGGTGGGATATCCCTACCACCTGGGTGGAGTGAAGGCATTATAAAGGTTGTGTGTCGAGTGTCAAACTAGTGGAAACCGTCAACAATAGCGGTATATGATGGAGGTAGGGAAATTTTTGAGTGATGACTATGTGCATTACTTGAGTTTTAAATTCTCCTTGTTATAAAGAACCATTCACTTTGCTACCTCATAACCAGGGGCCCTACTAAATAACTTGTATTGATATTAAAAAAAATCTATTTAATAAATCAACAACCGTACTTGATCGACACTTTGAGTATGTAGACTACGCATGAATAATATTTTGTTGAATTTGACTAATGCTTGCGACTTTTGATGATTTATGGTGTACATACCATACATATTTCTTAAATTCTATTGACCCAAAATCTAAAAATCTTCAAAATGATATTTTCTCCAAAATAGAGTATCTCATACAATAATAGGGGTTCTTGGGACTTCTAGACTCAATGAAGAGATAATTTTAACCCAAAAATATATCAAACAAAAAATCCTATTTAAATCACTCCCAAATTTGAGAAGGGGCTTGTGGAATTGAAGCTTTGATACCATAAAAGTCACATAAAGACTCAAGATCCTATGATCACTTGCAAACCAAAAATAACCTTTCATAAAAGACTATCAAGAAATGAATTTCTTGATTACGAATGTAATAATGATACAATGATTAGATAAATCAACACAATCTATAAGAGAGGCCTTGCTTATTGTAAGAGAGGGGGACCAACCATGTCAAGGCCCCAAGTCATGGAGGGTTGAGTGCAATAGGCTGCCCTAACTTACCTTAGTTTAAGGGAATGTTAGGAAAGGTGGGATGAGAATGATGAGGACTATAAGGCCCTTCAATCACCCTACAGACTTGAGATTTGAAAGGGGAATAGGAGAGTCAGCTTTCAAGATCAACTCTATGTCTCAGATATCTCTTTGTAAGAGGACAAAAGCATGGTTCTAGGATGACAATGTGACGTGCTGGCATCTCTCAGGTGCGCTGGCGTCTGTATGGCCAGAGGACTAGAAAGACAAGGTCTAATCACTAGAAAATAGACTAACAACCTAGCTAATGGTTTCTAAGTGAACAAAATAGCACTATGAAGTACAAAACATATAAGCGGATATGATAAAATAGGTAAATTAAGGTAAGGGTGACAAGGACGATCTCACACAAAAACTTGTTCGTCAACTCGCTCCAAGATATCTTCACCTACACATAAAAGAGAGAAATTGTTGGGGGTTGTTTAGGGGTCTACCTCAGTTAGACCCTCGTTTTGGTGTTTCCACCTCCACAAACAACCAAGTTTGCAATGATATAGAAATAGTACGATAAAGAAGAAAATACAAGCAAAGAATACTAAAACACTACAAAGCAGTAATGTGCTAACTCAACCAAGTAATAGAGAAGGAAAGTAGAGAGATTACCACCTCCACCAAGAGTGCTCAAGGCTAATGGGGGAGAAAATGAGAGGAAATCAAGCCTCTTCTACAATGGTGTTGACCTACACTTGCTCTATTGAAGTGATGGAGTGATGGGATTGCTACTATGGAGTGCAAGAATGTGCTTGAATGGTTGAAGTGATTGTTAGAATGTTGGGAAAGATTATGAAAAAGCTCAAAAATGGATGAAGGTGAGTGAACTTGAAGGAGAGATGAAGAAAACAACCATATTCGAGTCGGTCAGCCAAAGGGGGCGTTACAATTCGACTTCCAATGGGAAGTGTAATACCTCTACAGACTCCAGCCATAGGAATATTCCAAGGACATAAGCGCACCGCGTGGACATTTGCGCACTGCATGGGCATCCTTGCTAGCTATTCCCCCACTGACGCTCAAAACAGGCACCGAGTGGAATGAGGACAATGAGCTTATGTGGAATTAAGCCTCCAAATTTGGTTTTCTAAAGTGGAGAAGGGTAAAAGGGGAATTTGCATTAGGGGTGCAAATTTGCTCCTATACATTTTGCCCCCACTTTAGCGAGCATGAATATTGATGAGTGCTTTGGTAAAGTAGATCGAAGGAGTAGTAGGGTTAGAAATGTATACTTGAACCATTAAGGAAGCAGACCGTGATCTAGTGAACCCAAGAGTGCATGATAAGAAAAGGACTTCATAACTCCGCGAAACTATGAAGCTGAAGAAAGAAAGCACCTTATAGGCCCGCAAACCTACAAGGAAGGTATCCTTACTATGAATCTAAAGAAAGAAAGTGCCTTACAGGCTTGCAGACTTGCAAGGAAGGTATCCTTACTATGAAGCTAAAGAAAGAAGGTGCCTTACAAGCTTGCAGACCTGCAAAGAAGGTATCCTCTAAGAACTCTCACATGAAGGAAACCAAGGAAAGCATCTTACAGACCTGCAAGGAAGGTATTGCCCAAGAACTCTCACATGAAGGAAACCAAGAACAGCAGACTCCATAGAGTAAAAAAAGCGGCGACATGTTTACCCGTAGATAGAACACGTCAGGAAGCGGCCGAGCAGGCCAGTAAGTGGACAGTCACATAGATCGTCGTCAAGTTGGAAGAATTTTAAAGGGGTCCCTTGGGAACCCTTCAAAAGGAAGGGGGGTCCACTCAAGGGACACATCATTCGAAAGTGAGGTCTAGTCAGGCTTCCCCCAAGCTAGACACAAAGATGTGAAGTAGGTCTACTCGGGCTACCCCCGAGCTAGATGCAAGGATATAAAGTAGGTCTAGTCAAGCTGCCCTCGAGCTAGACACAAAGATAGGAAACACGTCTAGTCGGGGTGCTTCCAAGCTAAATGCCATAGGGTATTTTCGAAGGAGTTCCTTGGGAACTCGATGTGAAAAGAAAGGGTCCACTCAATGGACGTGTTGTTCGAAAGTGAGTGCCTTATTTCTCAAATCGATTCATCATCAAGGAATCCTTTTGAAAGATGTTCACTTCATCAAGGAATTCAAAAGGAAGGATATTCCCCCACATGAGGGGAAGATCAAAGGTGTTCCCGCTTCAAAGGAAGGTTTCCAAGTCCTTTCTTTACGAACCTATGATGAAGGAAATATGTTCCATTAAGGTTTCAAGTTGATAATACAATTCTAACAAAGAAGTGTGAAGATTCTTAAGAAAAGATTCGTTGACAACAAATGCATTTTCTAAAGATCAAAGCGATGTAAAGGTGGCATTTTCACACATGAGAGGGACAACTCAAGAAAAGAAGAGAGAAAGATAAAGAGGAAGAAAAATGAAGGAGAGAACGAACAAAGGGCACAGGGGTAGCCTGATATTTCAGGGTCAGAACTGCTCATAAATATATATAAGTATAATTAATAGTATATAAATGAATTGTCATCAACCCCCTACTATATCAAGCTATGTGAGGAATGCATGATAAGATAAAGTAAATAAAAATAAAGATGGGTCAACATGGAAGGGAAGCCTAAATGTCCCTGACGCTTTGCATCGTACCCAATTTGCTAAAAGTCAATCATGAACATGGAAGAATGATGATACACATAGAAGAAGGTTTACAACACAAACACCACGCTTGTATCCAAGCACCAATAGGGGTGACAAGGGTCATATAGACACATATAGCACAATCATAGGGGAACACATCACAACACATACTAATCTAAAGATAAAAAAGGGGTCTCCCCCTAACACTGGTCAACCAAGAGGTCATCAACTTCCCACTCTAGATCATCGTAGGGGGAAGGAGGATGAGCCTACAGTGGTGAAATATTAAGGGGAGGATCTTTTGATCCTCTCGCAACAAGGGCTAAGGAAGAAGGACCTCCAAGGTCTCTGTCACTCAACTCTTGTGGGTCTAAATTCAACAACCTCGTGAAGATCACTGACAAGGTCAAAATCTTATCCACCAAGTTAAACATACACTTAATAGGAGTGCCATATTTCACCTCAACAGATAGAGGAGTTTGCACTTGAGGTTCATCGCTAAGATCACCGAGTGATTCGAGAGTGGCAACAAACTCAAGAGAGGCTGGGACTGGTTCTATTACTAGGACAAAACAAGTTAGCACGAAGCCACCTTTCAGAGAATGTGGGATCCTCTTACGTCCTCCATTGTTGGAGGGACCACTCTCTACCTTCTTCTTCATTGGAGGAGGCAAACTCCCCATAGACAAGGCAATAAAGGCAAAGGGAGAGGAGGAAAGAACCACAAAAGATACAACTGAGGTGTTAATCATATTTACGAGCTTCAGGAAAGGCGGGACATCCAAAATGAATTTCAATAAGGGAAGCTCCACTAAAGGGGCAATTAACACCTGCACCTTTCTAAGGTCAGGTGCATTCACGCTTGTAGTGGAAGCTAGGAGTGATGTAGAGCTGGTTTGAATGGGAACAGAGGGGAGGAGGGAGGAGGATGTGATATAGGGGTAGTCATCTCCTCTTCCATCTTCTGTGAGGCGGCCTACTCAACCAAGAGGGCCTTTCGCCGACGCTTGTGCTCGCGTGCAAGGCTATTTTTGCGACTCTTTGAACTAGAGGCCAAAGGTTGCAAAGGAGTGAAAGGATCTTGTTCAGCCATGGGAGTGTCCTCCACAATTGTTTCTAGCAAAGGGACAAACTCTTGCACGGGAACAGGAGGGACATGTTTAGAGACAACAAGGAGAGTCGGCTCCAACGCCTCGGTAGTGAGCCTCTTTCTGTTCACTTCTTTAGGAGCAAGGGCGGTAGGAGGCCACGAAGGTCAGATGTAGAGGATTCCCCATGGGGGTATTTTTGTCTACCGTATAAGTAGTACCAAGGTCCAAGAGGCTTGGTAGGGAGATCCGATATTCTGATCTTGGGTCTATGCCAGGCAAGCACCATTAGAATCAATGGATAAAAACTAGGCTTACTCATCCAATACTCCTCCTAAGGAAGGGGAGCAGACAAGGTAACTTGAGAAGGAGAAGGCTTCTCCTTTCCCTGTCGGGAAGAGGAGGAATTTGACTATTCTGTTATGGAAAGGGTCAGTTTCGGCTGTCTCTTGTCCCTAGTTTTATACTTTACGTAGTTCTTGTAAAGTGGGTCCATTCTCGGAGGAAGTAGATCGATCAGAGCAGGCCAAAAGTGATCCAACGAATATCCCCCATGAGATACCATAGGTTGATATCCAATATCATGCACCACGTGCATGACACCTTCATGGGAAAACTTTAAACATTTATGAATTACAGAGGTGATCCCACTCATGGAAGCTAGCCAAGGTATACCTAGCTTCACCTTGAATAGGTTCGACTTAGGAATACCATTGAAAACTGTGTCTACATTCCTAGGTCCAACCAAGACAAATAACGTTATCGATCTGTAGGATTTAAGAGCAAGGCCATCATGCGTACAGATGATGAACTTCATTTTTTCATATTCTTCCTTTTGCAAGGAATTCAAGAATATAGTCTCCTCTGTGATGACAGTCACCCTACTCACAGAGTCGATTAAGACCCCCGTCACAATGTTTCCATTAAGGTGAGTAGGAATGTATAGTAGGGAAGGTTTGTTGTTTTCTGATACATCTTATGAAGTGAATGTTATATCCAGTGAACCGGTCGCAAGATGAGGAGAAGAAGTAACAGTAACCATGTTAACGTATGCCTCAGGTTGAGTAACAAAATTAGAGAGATCGATAATCATGTTAGCAGAATGCGACAGAAATGGGTTTGTGTATATCTGTAATTCCCTATTAGCTTTTGTGACTAATTTGTTTGTACTTTTTTTGCTTCCATCAAGATGAATAATACCATCCTCGATGTGATCTTGTATCTCATGATGCAGGCGCATGCAATGCTCGGTATCGTGTCCATTAACTCGATGGTACTGACAATAGGAATTTGCTTCATACCAGTTAGGGTAAGGTTCCCTAACGGGCTTAGGGCTTGGAATGTTAATGATCTTATCCTTCAACAACTTTTGTAAGATGGAGGAGTAAGATTCTGATAACTTTGTAAATTTCTAGTTACATCTGAGGCTGTTATTATCCATAGCGGCTACTACATTCACAATGACTTTTCCTCTTCCAAAAGTTGATACGATGGACTTCCCTTCAGGACGAGAGCATGAGGAAGGTCCCCTGAACAAAACCACCATCTATTGGTACTCCCATTAGGCTGCACACAAATGCTTGAAAGAACGGTATTTCATAAGGGCAAACTTCTCTTGACAAGGCCTTTGTAAATTCCCTATGAACACCTTCTACACATCGGAGTCCGATAACGGGTACGAGATTTATGAAAAGAGTGCTTGATAGCACGCTATGAAATCGGTAATCTTCTCACTATCCCCTTGCTTACACTAGAGAAGGTCAGAGAAGGTCATCTTAGGTCCAATGTTGGCTTGGAACCATTGTAGGAACTGGTTCACAAGTTGACCGAATGTAAAGATGGAGTTGTCGGGCAAGGAACAGTACCAATCGAGTGCTATGTCCTTGAGAGATCGAGGGAATAGTTTTTCCATCAACGCATCATGATGGAAAAAGTCTATGCATAAGGCATTAAAGGTGGACACATGCGTTTGCGGATCCCCTTTGCTGCCATATTTCTCAAATTTAGGAATCTCCATCCCTTGCGGGAAAGGAGTTATTAGGATCACTACCGATAATGGGCTATCTCGGAAGAAGGGCTGGAAGATAGGTTAGACAAAAGCTTGGGAAAGGCTCGCTAGTTGGTTCTACATCTTCCCCATATTCTGAAGAAGGGTATTTAGAATTGGGTTGTTAAAAGATATAAAACTAGTGGAACCACCACTAGAGCCATCGCTAGGACCACCATCGTGACTACCACTAGAGTTGCCACCGATGCCACTGCCATCGGTGTGACCTCTACCGAAGCCACTGCCACTTCCAAAGCCACTACCATGACCTCCGTCGGAACTACTCCACCAATACCCTCTTAGGTGCACTAGCGTTTGTACGACCAAAGGACCAGAAAGACAAGGTCTAATCACTATAAAATAAACTAACAACCTAGCTAATGGTTTCTAAGTGAACAAAATAGCACTATGAAGTACAAAACATATAAGTGGATATGATAAAACACGTAAACTAAGGTAAGGGTGAAAAGGATGATCTCACACAAAAACTTGTTCGCTAGCTGACTCCAAGATATCTCTACCTACACACAAAAGAGATAAATTTTTGGGGGGCTATTTAGGGGTTTGTCTCAGTCAAACCCCCGTTTTGGTGTTTCCACCTCCACGGACAACCAAGTTTGCAATGATATAGAAATAGTACGATAAAGAAGGAAATACAAGCAAAGAACACTAAAACACTACACAATAGTAATGTGCTAACTCAACCAAGTAATAGAGAAGGAAAGTAGAGAGCTTACCACCTCCACCAAGAGTGCTCAAGGATAATGGGGGAGAAAATGAGAGGAACTCAAGCTTCTGCTACAATGGAGTTGTGCTACACTTGCTCTATTGAAGTGATGGAGTGATGGGATTGCTGCTATGGAGTGCAAGAATGTGCTTGAATGCTTGAAGTGATTATTAGAATGCTGGGAAAGATTGTGAAGAAGCTCAAAAATGGATGAAGATGAGTGAATTTGAAGGAGAGATGAAGAAAACGGCCATATTCGAGTCAATCAGCCAAAGGGGGGCGTTACAATTAGACTTCCAATGGGAAGTGTAACGCCTCTGCAAACTCCAGCCGTAGAAATCTACCAGGGACGTAAGCATGCTGCGTGGACATCTGCATGCTGCATGGGTGTCCCAGATAGTTATTCCCCCACCGATGCTCAAAACAAGCACCAAGTGGAATGAGGACAACAGACTTATGTGGAATTAAGCCTCTGAATTTGGTTTTCTAAAGTGGAGAAGGGTAAAAGGGGAATTTGCATTAGGGGTGCAAATTCGCTCCTAAAGACTTATATATAGGAAAGGTGAGAGGATATGTCATCATAAAATTATGGCATGTATCACAATCATATTACATGAGACATAAAAGTAAATGAACTAAAAATGCCCTAAGTAAACTTAACCTATTGTGAATAAGATCTAGGAGGTAAACCAGTTAAATAATATACCCCATTCACACTGATACTTGTGACTTGAAAATCTCCCTAAGATATTTTCAATACTGTTAGTCTTACTCATTACTAAACAAGAGGGATTCCAAAATATTAATTTTCATTTGCATAGACAAAAACTATGCCCCAAAAAATAATTCAATATTATGTGAGATTAATCTTAACCCACAAAATGATTCTAAATTTGCGTAAAATTTGAAATAATCAATATAATCCAAAATGTTAATTTTTTTATGTAATAATGATTTTGATTCTTTAAATCTCTAACATCTATATTTCATCACCAATTAAAAGTAGCTAGCAATCACACCTTGGTGTGTAATGGGTACGTCAAAAAGTGTGGGTCAACTAAGAAACATTTGGTCTATTTTTTGCAAACATAATTTGCACAACATGTGAGGTCAATTGGTAAGCCATTGTAATGTCCCCTTTTGGGATTGCCCTAAATTTTGCCCTAGACTCACAAATTGGTTGTATTTAAGGTTACAATTTATCAACTAAATGCTTCAACAAGATCAATTTTGGTTTGAGGTCATGCAATCATATTAGATCATATTGAAAAATACAATTCATGTGATCAAAATATAATAAATGCTTTATCTATTTAAGCTATACAAAAAATACATAATTACCTCAAGGCTACCTAAACTGCCAATATCCATAATGCATAGTGGAAGTTCTATTCATAACAAGACTTGGAGGAGATGTAGGATAAGTCCACCCAAAGCTATCCATCTAATCCCAAGAGCACAAGCGTTCGACCAAGACAACCCACCCCTTGGCCTCAAGCTATAGGAATGTCCAACCAAGACAATTCCACCCCTGAGGTGGGCTACTTAGTGGATACACTTGTATCTGCTTTCCCTATCCATGCTATCTTTTCCATCCTCTTATAATTACAATTCGTTGAATTCCCTCCTAACAATCAATCATAGCTTGATAGGAAAGCCTTGAAAGGGGTGCATGTAAACTACTCAACCCATCTAAGCCTGAGAGCACGAGCGTCCAACCAAGACAACCCACCCCTTGGCCCCAAGCGACAAGAATGTCTGACCAAGACAATTCCACCCTTGAGGTGGGCTACTTAGCATGGGGGAGCCCGTAGACTGCATCCTCCTAACTTGCTTCCCTCAACCTTACATTTGATTGATCATAAATATATATACAATCTATTCATTTACATAAAATAATCATAACTACTTATAAGACTTAATAATTGTTGCAAGCATCATTATTGGATAATCGTAAATAATATTATATATATATAATTACATGTGTCCACCACCTATGAGATCTTTATATATATATATATATATATATAGATCAATTACCAAATTATCAACATATGAATTATATATAGAAAACATATTATATTTAATATATCTATTTTTATCATATATATGTGTGTGTGTCAACTATTAATAAATTGTATCACTGTTTTGTAATATAATTTACTTACCTATTTGTCTGATCTGCAAGCAGGAGTCGTCCTTTCTCTTTTCTGCCAAGCACGATATTCTCTTTCTTTCTTTCCTCCACCAATCTTCCTCTATTTCTTCGACTTCAACCTGTAAGATTACTAACTGATTCTTCTTTAGAATATCTCTTTTTTCCCTTAATTGATGCCCAATTGTTTGAACTAGTCTTTTTTTTATAGACCAATCCCTGCCAAGAGTCATTTCCCCTTGTTGACTAGGGACGTGTCCTCTATGTGGTTGCTACCTTTTGGGAACCAATTCCTAAGGAATATACTGCTTGCTTTACCAAATATAATTGTTGCATTTTCTTTTAGATAGTTGTGGTTTTTAGGAAACACTTCATGTATTTAAGAACCAGTGCTTAGTTAATTAGGAATCGGTTCATGATAAGTCATCTTGTATTTATTATTTGTTCATTTAGTTAAGGCACAATCAACATATTTTATTATTATTTTTTATTTGTGACTTCCTTTATTATTATTACAATAATTACCAATAATAATATTTGTTGTTATATTTATGATATTTATATTATAATTATAATATTATCATGATAATGATAATCTATGATAATAATAGTTAAATGAAAATTAATTATATTCATACTTTTATATTTATTCATTTCTTTTGTTTTTGTTATTTGTGTTTCAATATCTCATCTTTGGTGTTACAGTTTTGGGGGCATGACAAAAGATTCTAAATTTGCACAAAATTTGAAATAATCAATATAATCCAAAATGTTAATTTTTTATATAATAATGATTTTGATTCCTTAAATCTCTAACATCTATATTTCATCACCAATTAAAAATAGCTAGCAATCGCACCTTGGTGTGCAATGGGTATGTCAAAAAGTGTGGAAGGTCAACTAAGAAACATTTAGTCTATTTTTTGCAGACATAATTTGCATAGTATGTGAGGTTAATTGGTAAGCCATTTAGAAAATTATATTGTCTGTGCAACAAAGGTCTTAATGGAGAAGTGATAGCTTCAAATCAAGTATGCATCCAATTATAGGGATCCAAACATGATTGAAACAAAACCTCTAAATTGGGAAGATAATCAAGCTTCATTACCAAGAGAGACATGCAGGGAGAGAGAGGGAGAGATAGAGAGGGGAAGATCATGTGAGAGAGAGGGGGTAAGGAGATAAAGATAGAGATATAGATGGAGGTGGAGATGGATATGGAGAAGGAGAGGGGTATGCAGAGAAGGAGAGGGAGAGGTACATAGAGAGAGGAGAGAGGGATAGATAAAGATGAAAGAGATACACATATAGCTCGATGGAGAGATAGGGAGAGATAAAAAAGATAAATATAGAGATAAAAAGATAAATATAGAGATAGAAAGTGATATATAGAGAGAAGTAGAGATAGGGAGAGACATAGGATAGAGATAGATGGAGAGATAACAAGATAGATATAGAGGGAGAGATGGAAGAAGAAATATGGAGAGATAGAAATAGATAGGCAAAAAGATGTAGATATAGAGGTCTAGGAAGAGGGAAAGGAAGAGAGAGGGATACATGTATAGAGATAGAGGAGGAGAAAGAAAGATAGAGGTATAGGTGAATATAAAGAAAGAGATGAAGGAGACAAAAAAATAGAGAGATAGAGGTAGAGGGAGAGATAGAGAGAGAGGAAGAGATATAGAGAAATAAAGGGAGAGGGAGAGAGAGAGACATATAGATGGTGAGATATAAGGAGATGTGGAGAGAGGGGGAGAGGGGTAGAGGGGGAGAGAGACAAACATACAAAAATAGAGAGAAGTAGAGGTAGATAAATAGAGAGATAGAGAGGGAGTGAGGGAGAGAAATGGGGAGAGAAATAGAGAGGAGAGAGAATTAGAGACATATAAAAAGAGGGACTAATAGGGAGAGGGAGACAGAGGAAGAGACAGGGATATAAAAAGGGAGAGATGGGAAGATAGAGATAAAGGGGGAAAGTTTAAGAGATAAAGGAGATGATAAGAGACAAGTGATAGAGAGAGGGATAGAGATAGAGATAAAGAGGGAGAATCAGGGAGTTTGTGAGTGAGTGTGAGAGATATTGAGATAGAGGTATGGAGGGGGAAACAAGGAGTGTGTGTCAGAGTGAGAGAGACATATGGAGATAGAGATAGTGGGAAAGATATATAAATTTAGATAGAGAGGAAGGGAGAGAGAGAGAGAGAGAGAAATAGAGAGAGGATAAAGAAGTAGAGAGATATAGAAAGGGGGAGTGATAAGGAGAGAGTGAGAGAAAGGGAGATAAAAAGAGATAAAAAGAGGGAGAGATAGAGACATATATATTGGGAAAGATAGGGAAAGAGTGAGAGAGATGTAGGAAGAGGTATGGAGATAGCAATAGGGGAGAGAGATAGAGGGGAAGATAGAGACGAAGATGGAAATGGAGGAAGATATGGAAGGATACAAGAAGAGGGAGAGGAATAAATAGAGATAGAAAGAGGGAGAGACAAAGAGAGAGAGAGATAGGGAGAGGGGGGAAAGGGGGAGGCAAATATGGATAGAAAAATAGAGTAAGAGAGAGAGATAGGGAGAGGGAAAGAGAGATAAAAGAGAGATAGAAGGGAAGACAAATATAGAGAGAAATATAAGAGAGAGGAAGAGAGATATTGAGAGATAATTAAAAGCATAGAGATAAAGAGGGAGACAAAGATATAAAGAGCTCTCTCTTTATATATATATATATATATATATATATCCCTATCTTTACATCTCTCTCTCTTTATATATATACCTCTTTATTTCTCATTTTTCTCCCTTTGCCTCTGTCTATATCTTATCTTTATCTCCCTCTCCCTTCTTTCTTTCTCTCTCTTTTCTCTCTATATATTTTTCTCCTTAAGTGTGCAATGAGTGCATTGAAGAGGTCTTAAAGGTGAATTATTATATCCTTAATCAAATGACATGCTACCTTGAGCATAAATCCCTAGGGACACATGTTATCCTTGGATTGTTGGCACAAAATGACCCATCAAAAGTTAGTTTCTCTCTCTCTAATTTTTAATTTAGATTTTAATATTTTTTTTATATTTAAGGGTTAGGTATATTATATTGATAATAAAAGCCATACAGTACGTCTACAGATGCAGGAGAAACCTTCAGCCAATTAAGCAAAATTCAACAAAAACTAATACTGCCAATCCCATTACAGGGTATATACGACTAAAAATGGCTGAGACCCAATTAACATTTAACTATAACTTATTGTAGCAGCCCAAAAAGAAGAAAAAAATAAAACTCCATAGAGGCACCTGTCACAAAAAATCGTTGAGCTTGGTGAAGGAGTCAAAATCCTCCACCCAATCCATGTCATCCATCTCCACCAACCCGAGCTTCCTTTTCAGAAATTCCACCGCCACTGCCACCACCATTATGTGCCTCATGAGCTCTGCGCCTTTCAAATCCAGAAGAAAAGGAAAGAATTTGACAACCTCATATGAATTCCAAAGCAACTCCATATCTGCAGGCTGTGAGATTCCTTTGCCAACTATGGTTGACTTCAACGTCTCCTCCAGGCCACCCAACAAATCTTTACAGAACAAATGCTCCAACATACCCTTTGCCTCCACTTTAGAAACACCATCGTCCAACACTGAGGCCAGGAATAATGAGGAGATATATGTATTGTCTCTCGAGAACTCCTTGCGCTCTAGATGGACTTTCCCTAAGACCATTTTAACCGCTACCAGAACCAAGGAGTCTAAGACCAACAAAATTCTATTAAGCCTCTAGTTTGTGATCGCTCTAAAGGCTCCTTATCTCTCTGTTACTTGCAGAGAGATGTGAGTGTCTGCTCCGAATGAATCCACCCCTTCCACTAAAACATAGATGATGAATTTTGACTTGGTCCTGCCGCTCAAAGCCATCTTAGAAGCCTCCAGAAGCCACACTCTTTTTTGCAGCCCACACATAGAATGAACTACACAAACACCCTTCCAACCACACTCTACCAAATTTTCGGCCATCACTCCCATAAATAATGCCCATGAGATTAAAGTTGAAATCACTTCACGTGATTGAGGCATAATTACTTTGTAAGGTAATCTAGTCCTTCACATGCTCGACCGTCCTCCAACTCCAACCTTTAATTACTAACTTATCTTGAGAATTGCAAACCTTGCCAACTAACTTCATTGCATGTACTCACCGTTAACAAGGTACTCCAACTTGCGAGCCAATTGTCTTTTCCTCCTTACTCGCACATTCGGCCAACGACTTTACTTAACGAGGCCCACATAAGCACTAATTCTTGCACCCCTAAATACCCTCTACCTATGTGGAGGGTTGCCCACCCAACTGCCCACTGTAATTGAGTTATGACTTTATTAATGACTTTCTTGTCTAGACCTACCACACCCAAATTTGACAAGTGATTTGCTTCCATATTCCCCTCTCTTAAGATGTGATTGAACATTACTTGATTGAAGTCAACAATCCATCCCAGAGCGATCTCTAACTTCTCCGCCAACTTCCAATTCAGAATTTGACTTGCTCTCTGAGCATTGATTACTAATGATGAATCCCCTTCAATAACCACCTTGCTTACTTTGAGTTCCCTACATATATTTAAACCCAGTATAAGAGCTTGGATCTCCACTTCATTATTAGTCACCTTAGGGAGAGCAACAACCAAAGAGCCCAAGACTTCCCCATCACTATTTCTCACTATACAACATGCTCCTAAGGGACCAGGATTCCCCTTGGAGGCACCATCAAAATTCAACTTGATCCATCTCGGTTCAGGTGGACTCCACTTCACCTTGCTTCGATCTTCAACTGTCTCTACTCCACCCCTCCCCATGACAACGTGAGATTTAATACCAAACCAGTTCTTCAAAATGAAAGAGTCCCAAGCCGAGAAATTTTGCACCTTGGGGTTCATACCTTCGAGCCTTGCGTTAAAGCACTCAATTATGCACACTTTAATTTAAAATTGCAGTCTAGGAATTGAAAGTTCTTTCTACTGAAAAAGTCTTCTATTCCTTTCTTTCCACACCTCCCAGAGGACTATCGAGGGACACATAAGCCAAAGATCTCCAAACAAAGAGTACCTTAGGGGTGTAGGCTAGGAAATCAGCCAGTCAGCCAACTTTTCAGGGGAGGCAGATTTCCACTGTAACTTAGAGCATAATCAATCCCAAATAACACGTGTAAAGAGACAGTTGAGAAGTAACTGGTCCATCGATTCTTCATTGCTTTTGCATAGGGCACATCTAGAAGGGCTATAAAATCCAAGCCTTGCAAATCTATCTCCACTCAATACCCTGCCCTGAGCCGTTGCCCAAGTAAAAATACTAGCATTGGGTAAGCAGGCTTTATTCCAACACAATTTAGTCGAAAGTCTCAAAACGTTCTTCTTGGAGGAAGCTAAGATTTCATAGCCAATCTTAGCCAAATAAGTTCAATTGGTGGCAGGATTCCAACATATAGCATCCCTGCCTACCCTCTTCTAGATACGCCAACACTTTAGAAGCTGCTCAAAAACTTCCACTTCATGGGCCTCCATATTTAGTTGGCTAAGAGGCTTCCAACAATAAAATCCATTCTGTGAGCCAGACTGAACATCTATGTAATCCATGACTTTATCTCTCCACACCTGTTTGGCCTTTGCCTTAATTCGAACCAGGATTGGATCCTCGGCCAAAACGGGGTTTCCTTCCCATGAGTCTTCCCAAAAGAAAACACCATCACCACCTTTGACTTCCCAAGTTAAATAATCCACAATGAGGTCCCTGGGGTTCTTGATGAAGTTCCAAATTTGAGAGCCATTCAGAAGATGTTTGGCCTTCAAGAAGCTATTTTCCTCGTTAACCATATATTTGGCTTTGAAAATTTTCACCCATTTCAGCTTTGAACAAGAGTGAATAGTCCAAGCCAGCTTTGCTCCTAGAGCTTTGTTTTGGAGAAGTAAGTTCTTCAAGCCCTCTCCATTTTTTTTCCTTTGTTCACACACTTTCTGCCATTTAATTAGAGGAAATTTTTTCTGATCCCCACTTCCATTCCAAAAAAAGTCATTCATTGATCTATTGATTGATTTGTTGGCTCCTACCGACATCTGAAGGCAAGAGATCATGTAGATGGCTAGCACTGCAATAACTGATTTTAGCATTGTTAACCTACCTGACCATGAGAGCCAACAACTTTTCCAAGTGGACAATTTTTCTTTCACTTTCTCTATCTGAGAGTTATAGATAGTGCCATGTTGGGTCCCTTTTGCCAAGGGAAGGCCTAAGTATTTGCACGGTAACTCCCCTCTTTTGAAACCCAAACACCTTAAAATCTGATTTTCTAGAATGTTGTTGATGTTGAAGAAGAAGGCTTCCAACTTGGTTAAGTTCAATACTTGTCCCAAGGCGGAGGAGTACTTATCCAATATACCTTTAAGTCTCCTTGCTTCTCTAAGTGAAGCCAATCCAAACAACATTGTATCGTCAACAAATTACTGATGGGTGACAGGTAGGAGAGAGCTAGTGACTTGGAGACCCTCAATCCAACCTGAGCTTCTTGCTTTATCTAACCCTCTACCCAAAGCTTTCGCCATGATTATGAAGAGGAAAGGGGAGAGTGGATCCCCCTATCTCAGGCCTCTTGATGCCGAGAAAAAACCTTCTGGAGAACCATTCAACGAGATTGAATATCTTGGACTGGCTACCCAACCAAACAACCAGTCAAGTCAATCTCTATGAAAACCAAAAGCCTCAAGGACTTTGAACAAAAATCGGCAATTTACCCGATCATAAGCTTTGTTAATATCTAGCTTTAGAAACATAGCAGGTTTTCTTGTTTTCTAGACATAATGAATGACTTCTTGCACAATTATCACACCTTCAATAATTGACCACCCTAGGACAAACCCTGTTTGTTCCTTAGAAATGATGTTGGGAAAAAGTATCTTCAGTTGATTTGCGATTGCTTTTGCGAGGATTTTATAAAATGCATTGCATAGTGAGATTGTGAAAAGTTCATCCCAATACTTCGGCTTCTCCTTGTTTGGAATGAGAGCAATAAAAGTATTGTTAAGCTCCCTCAAAATCTTTCCTGAGCTCATCAAGTCCTCGATTGCCTTTGAAACCTCCCCACCCATGAAGTCCTAACAGCGTTGAAAAAAGAACACTGGGAAACCATTGGGCCCTAGAGCCTTTTCTGGATTTAGCCCAAAAGTGGCTAATTTTATTTCTTCTACCGTAAATTTGGCATTCAAAGCAGCCATTTGCGAGACTGATATTGTAGAGGGGATGTTCTTTAGAATTTCATTTTGTGCATTTAAGTTTGAACCCTCCCAATCATTGAGAAGATTGTTGAAATAATCTACTCTTGAATCTTTGATTTCTTGGGGGTCTTCTATCAAATGACCAACAAGAGCCTTGATACCACTTATCCTATTAATTTCCCTACGAACCTTGGTAGAGTTGTGGAATTTTTTTTTGTTCCTGTCTCCCGCTTTTAATCAGAATTCCCTTGACTTCTACCTCCAAAACAACTCCTTGGCCAACACATCATTCAATCTCAAAGTCAGAGTCTTTTCCTGTTCGAAGCTTTCATTGTCCATACCATTCTTGAAGATTTCCTTTGCTAACTTACCCAAATCTTCCACAATCTTTAATCTTTCCTCAAAGATATTTTTAAAACAGTCTTTGTTCCATTGCCTCAGCTGCTGCTTGATGTATTTTAACTTTGCCACAATATTGAACTTCTTCGAACCATCTGGTTTACATTCCAGCCACCACTGTTTTATCATGTCTAGTATTTTTGGATCCTTAAACCACATTAGCTCTAGCTTAAAAGGGCAGTGAACCAACCCCTTCTCTCCCTCTATATTTAATTAGACTGGGAAATGATTTGAACCAACCCCTAAATTGATCTTACTGTCTAGGGTAAAGGGAAATGCCCCCAAGTTCCCTTTAAAAAAAAATTAGTCCAATTTTTCTGCTATGCTGCAAAAGTCCTTCCTTTTGTTTATCTAGGTAAAACATCCGTTGCCAGTTTGCACCTCAGCTAAAGAGTTTCTCTCCACAAATGATTGAAAATATGTTTGGGACTGCTGAGCCGTACCCACCCCTCCTTTTTTATCTGCAAATCTTAGAATAGCATTGAAATCACCCCCAATGACCCATAGCTCAACCCCTCGATGATTGAGAATTTGGTCAAGTTCTTGCCAAACTTCTCTTTTGAGTAAACAAGAATGAGGACCATAAACATTGATAAGCATAAAATGAAGATTTGAAATTATACTTCTTACTCGACAAACTAACCAATGTTGAATTGAATCCATCGCTTCCACCAAAATTGATTGAGGTCTCCAGATGGTTAGCAAACCACTCGACGCCCCATCCGCTCTTACTTCTGCCCATTTCCAAAGCTTAAGTTTTTTACTGAACTTCCCCAAATCTTGATCACTGAGTTTTGTCTCTTGCAAAATGACTATACTTGCCTAACACTCATTAATGTGAAGCCTAATGAGGCTCCATTTGTTAGGGGCATTGAGGCCCCTAACATTCTAGGTTAAGAGCCTCATTACTATTCGGGAAGAGTCTCGCTCTTCCCTACTTTCATCATGAAGTCAATCTTCTTTTGACCATTTGCTTCACCATCCCACTTTCGTTTCTCCTGATTTGAGATTCTCCCCCGCTTTTTATTTTCACCACAATCCGGAGTGGATTTGAACAAGTCTTTTTGGCAGATGCCTAGTTCTAGCTGATTCCAATCTTGATATCGATTTCCTCTTTTTCCCTGATAGGGAGCCCAAACCTTCCGGGTCCTCCTCTGTCCTAATCACATCATGAGCTAGAAAGGTATCATCATCCATCTCACCATCCTCATTCTCCCAAGAGTTGTTCTTTGCTGCCTCCGCAAGTTCCACCAATTCCTTGCCGACCTCTATTAGAGAGTTTAATTTAACACTTTGGCAATCTTCCCCCAAGATGCCCAATACTTCTAAAATATTGACATTCAAGGTCATATCCTTTTCCAAAGTTGTTTCCTCATCTTCTCCCAAACCCTCAACGTCTTCTTGCAAAGCTTCCTCATCCATAGGGTTGATATCTAAATCCTCAATACCAGGTTGTTGAGTCGAAATGTCTCCTCCCATGTTAGGGCTCGACAAAATGGTACTTCTCAAAATCATTGGTTCCGACCTACCTTCTATCTCATGATTATATACTTTAGACATAGCCCGAGGTTTAGCCACCTCCCTTGTAAGCAACGATGATGCTTCGGTCTCCCTTGCTTTGCCCGCCTTTTGGAGGGAAGACCGAGAGATCAAGGGATGCACCAGTGAATGCATAGTGATGGAATCTACGCTCAACTTTTGCACCCAACTATCGTAAGTCGAAATCAGTTTTATTTCATCCCAAATATGTCTCACTAGATTGTTTTCAACACACACCCTGACATATATCGAAGTCTCCTTTGCATCTTTGTGTTCTTTTGCACAAATGAAAGTCCCTAGATGATTCCCTATCTCCTCCAAGATGTTGGGCTCCTAGTATTTAGATGGTAGATTTGATAATGTGTACCAGTCTTGCATCGTTTCCATTTCATGGCTTGAAGGGTTTAAGCCGACTGCCCACCTTCATAAATAAAAGCCACACCCATCTAGGACCCAAACACCTTCCACTATTTCGTCCCTCAGCTTTCTGGTCAGACATATAACAAAAACAAAACCATTTTGGAGCATTTCAAACTAGAGCTTTGAACCCTACCGCTCCTTCCACCATTTGACTAGATAATCCCAATTAAGGGAGGCGCCATACCATTTCACATTCATCCCTAGATTCTCTAATCTTAGCACGTCAACGTGAAGCTTAACCGAACTGACCACCAAGGAAGCCCTTCCACCCAGGATCGCTTTTCCCTTCAACAAAATTGAGCAATGAGTCTTCCCAGACCCAGGATCTTCCCTCGCATCCTCCCATTCCACTTGAGATTGCTTACACTGACATTTTTTTGATGTTGTTAGGGCAACGATTAGGGTTTCGCTCCCACCCCGCTGGATCCTCCATTCTTGTTTGTCCTTCATAGCCTTTGTCCCCACCCTGTTGGCGAGGTCTTCTAAATTCTTCATTTTTGTAGGTCCCTTTGGCATTGCGCCCCCAACGTGTGGTGTTTCCCTGACGTGGCCTGCGTCCGTCCAAAACTCTTCCATCCTCTTCCTGATTTTGAAAGTTGTTTCTACAGGACCTCTCCCACCTTTCTGGGTGCCAAATGTCCTCGATAATCTTCTAGGTTGTCTTGCCTTTGCCATACAGACCTCGACCCATTCTGCGACCTGCATCAGACCATTGTAGACCTCCATGCCCACACGCCATTCCTCGAGAGCAAAAACGGTTGACCTAGCTTGTTAGCGCTGATTGCGGAAGTGGTTTTTTATTTGTGGAAGCTTGGTGTAGCATTTTGGTGTATATTGTGGTCTTAGTCAACCCTTAGTGTGGTCCAACTTCACTTCTTTCCATAATTTAGATTTTAAATTAAAATAAAAATTCAAAATATAATTATCCTATAACAACTAAAATTTTAATAAGAAAATTAATTATAAATTAAAATAATCCTAATAACTATTAATTTTTTTTTATAATTTCATAAGACATAAATAATTAAAATAAATTTAAAACTTAAGTCTAAATTAAATATTAAAGTAGGATAAACTAAATGCAAAGTCAAAATATATCAAAATGAAAATATTAATAAAATAATAGTAATAAATAATAAACTTATTAAGTTAATTAGCCGATAGGCTACATATAGTGTGAGATTTGATAATTTTAAATTTATTAGAATTGACATATTAGTAGCACTTGCACCTAAAGGAAGTTCAAAGATTACCTCCATAAAAAAACATATTTATGTTAATATGTTAGAGAGTATGTGTTTGTGTTGTGCTATTAAACAATTAATAATAAGTTCTAAATAATGGAATGAAATAAACTTAGACAAATCTAAATTTTTTCCTTAAAGAAATGTATCATTGATTATGAAATATTTGCATACAAGTTTAAAACATAAAGCCATACAAATAAAAAAAAGAAAGTTGCCATCAAATTGACAACAAAATCTACAGATGGAAATAGAATGTTCCCATCCAGTTGTTAAATCAATATTTATTTGAATTTTATGTGATAAGTAAGATTTTGGAGGCTTTAAACGACAGTTGGTTTACCATTAAATGATAGTTGAAACTTGTTTTCCTACGACTCAATAGTGGTTTGGAGCTCAAATCTCACACTATATGTAGCTAATTAAAATATAATTCTATTTTTATTATTTAAATATTATAATCTTTTCTTTTCTTTTCTTCATTTTAAAAACAAAAAACTTAATTTTAAATTGTTAAATCATTTTTGAAAATAAAAATAGAGAAAATTATTACAATTGAAATATTAATAAAATATAATTCTATTTTTCATTTTAATCTTATCAACTTTTTTTTTTCTTTGTTTTTAAAATAAAAACCCTTCTTTTTAAATTGTTAAATCATTTTAAAAATAAAAATAGAGAATGACAACTAAAAGGTGGATGGTTGTGATTAATTGCATCATCTTGCATCTTTCTCCTCAGTTCTTAACCATTGATTTCAAAAAGAAGGCCGTCCATTTACATAAGAAACAGACATAATTAATAATTTAAAATATATAAAAATTCTTAAAAAATGAATAATTAAAACAATACTAATGATTTGTAATGAATGCAAGCTATGATTTTACAATAAGTTATATGTTTATCCTTTGCTTCATTAAGAAAAATATAAATTAAAAAAAAAAGAATATATAGAAATTTGATTTCTAAAAAAATTAGCTTTTTAAATAATTATATTATCTCTTTCATTCATTAGAAAAAAATATAATTTAGATTTGATTTCTAAAAAAATATAGTTTTTTTTATTGATATTAGCTATTATTTTCAAGGTTAGATCTTTCTCAATGATCTTGCATCATTCTAACATATTCTGAACCATTGTTAACAAAAGTTAGCCAATGAATAACAAAAATTAGCCGACTAATTCATATAAGAAACACCTTTGACATTCATTAGAAAAGAATATAATTTAGATTTGATTTCTAAAAAAATATAAGTTTTTTTTATTGATATTAGCTATTATTTTCAAGGTCAGATCTTTCTCAATAATCTTGCATCATTCTAACATATTCTGAATCATTGTTAACAAAAATTAACCAATAAATAACAAAAATTAACTGACTAATTCATATAAAAAACACCTTGGATATAAATATCTTAAATTTTTTATATTTAATTTTTAAAAATAACATTTATTACAACTATACATTCACCTCCTAAATTT
The DNA here is from genome assembly GCA_007115665.2 of Sequoiadendron giganteum. Classification (NCBI taxonomy): domain Eukaryota; kingdom Viridiplantae; phylum Streptophyta; class Pinopsida; order Cupressales; family Cupressaceae; genus Sequoiadendron; species Sequoiadendron giganteum. Next base: position 616,056,199 of record CM021107.1, read on the forward strand.
CCAATAGATTGATTGTGCTTCTCTTGATTTTACTACCTTATACAATATACACTCAATTGACCGTTGAAGATTAACCTTGTAACTTGTATCCTACATTAACATTTCTGTTCCCACACATTGACATCTAAACTTCGTTGTAGAAAATAGGATATCTGTTTAAGTACTCTAAAAGGTATCAGCCTACTTACATCAAAGCCCTGATTTTGTTCCATATGACCATGGCCTCACATTGTCACCAAAATCCCTAATTTTTTTTAACATCATCTTTGCTGACTCCATTCTTTGTCCAGGTCAAGTTCCCCTTCCCATTCTCTTTTCCTTAAAAGTAACATTTTTTTTTCTCTTTTTCCAAAAGTTCTTCGGAGTAGAAGAGTACCTATCAATGTAGAAGAAAATCCCATCCTAGGAATATAGGAGGTTTTGTCTTGCCATCATTACGCAGAATGGGACACCATCATTCTGCGATTAAAAATGTTGAGAATGGGAAGGATCTGAATCCAGATAATCCCATTTAATTGCCCTGCAGGTATCTTCAGAGGCGTACTTTACCCATTTGGGATTATTGGCAATTAAATTCTTAAACATGCAGGCCATTGTAGTAGAAATTAGTTCTTCAGATGACGAAGAAGAGACTGAACCACAATCATCGAGGTCCTCTTCATTCAAAAGGACCTCATTTACAGACGACGACGACGAGCTTAGTGTAATTGAGAGCTTTATCTGTTCTGAGAAGAACAGTCGCCCAAAGAGGGCCAAAATTTTTGGAACCCAAATTGAAGATTTGGACAATGACTGCTTGGTTTTAGAGGGCGATCCAGAGAAAGTTGTTGCTGATCCAAGGGCTATCGCTGATGAGTCAGAGGATTTGGTAGTGACTGCAGAAAAAGGGGAGGTATGCTATCTTTAATTTGTTTCTTTACTTTCTTTCTTGTACCCGTTCCTGAAATCTGTGAAATTTGTTAATATTTTTAACCTTTTGCTCCTAATTCCTGTATAAGCGCATACTTATCATTGAAATTGGTTTGTTGATATCGTTCTTCTTCTACCCATTGAAGAAATGTGTGGATTTCACGAGTACGTTAAAGTTTTCTCCCCTATTTCTAGTTTTAAAGGCGTGCCTTATAATGAATTTGGTTGCTTGATTTTTTTTTCCCTCTGCCTATCATTGAAATCTTTGCAATTAGTTCATTTTTTTTAATTTCCTGCTTCCAGTGCTAGTTTTTTAAGATATGGCCATCTTTGAAATTGTTTTGTTGGTTACATGTTCATCTTCTATCCATTATGAAATCTATTATTGAAATTGGTAAGTTGGATGCATCTTTCTTACACTCATTATTAATGAAATCTGTGTAACGAATGATTTTGAGTTTCTGCTCGTACTGCTAATATATTAAACCCTGCCTATTATTGAAATTGGTTGGTTGGTTGCATTTTTCTTCTACCCATTACTGATTAAATTTGTGACATTTTTGCGAAGTTTTGATCTTTTTCCCCAAATACTAGTATATTAAGATGTACCTATCATATTTTTTTCTCTATGCATGTTAACTTTGGACTTAGATGCCACAACAGAGGGGTACCACTTCTATCAATTTCATCCAGGACTTGCACCCGCCCTTGACCGTTGGGTATGATGCAACCATTGTTGGATGCTATATTTTTTCCCAATTTCAACACTTAACAAGTTAACATTTCTGGGAGGGATTTCAACTTGGGGCTTTGCTATGAAAATGCCGATGACTACCATTGGAATGGTCATCCAATTCAATAAGGCGCCTGTGCACCAATCAGCATTTTTAACTAAAAGCATTGAAGGTTAAGGGGCTCAAGAGTCAGATAAAGTATGGGTAAGATGCAAATATTAAAATATGGCATGGATTTCAAAAATGAAATTTAAGCGGGGTTGGGGCCCTAGCTTGGTTGGCTAAATCTTTCCTGTTGCAGGAGGTTGGTCACGAGGTCTAATCTCCCCCACCCCCGTGGTGTCGGAGGGTGTGTCGCGCCAGCGCCGCCGGTCACGTTAAAAAGTTTACCAGGCGCACTGCAGTTTATAGGGGGTCGTGCTACCCGATTCCTGCAGTCTAATAAAAAAAAATAAAAAAAATGAAATTTAAGCATTTGCTTTTCTGACATCAGTACAATCTCCTCTCTCAAGCTCCAAACATATTCCACCTATCTGTAAGTTAGCAAAAACAAAAGCCTTTGGCTTTCAATAATTATCCACTACGCTCTTTTTTCTTTTATCATTTGCTTCTATTTGATTTAAAAATGTCTAAACACATAGGGTGTGAAGTGTTATTTAACAGCTTATATGGAAAGTATATAAATGCTTATAACAACAGAAATATAATAGAAGAAAGCAGCATGTAAAAGATCAGCTCTATATTGCTATAGATCACTAAATTGTATAAATGATTTCCTGAAGTGGAATGAGTTCACCTGTATGTGAATATAAGGGGATCTAAAAAAATTGAAACCTTTGACGATACCTTTTCAATATACTAACAAAAGTTAAGTAGATTAAGTTAAAAATCTCTCCGAACTTAATGTACGTGGTGCTTCACTATATATTAATTACACCTGAGTGGTCAAGTGCTGCCTACAGTATGCTCACCAAAAAATAGTGACAAAATCTTGATTGTTGTCTTGTGAAGCTTTGAAGTGGGGTGGTTCTACAATTGTTTGGTATCAGTCATCTCCAAGGCAAGGTTATTTGTCTGATCCTAAACAGTTCAATATTCAATGTCTGATAGTTTTGTGTATTGCTGTCAATGTTCTGCAACTTCTTCCTTTGTTGCAAAATGTATCTTGCATACTCTTTGTTTTGTTTTTTTCTGCTTAAATTTTTTTTCCACATATCTTTTCTTTGTTCATCATTTATTTTTTCCCCTATTAATGCCTCATTAAACTTGCTTTGTGTGCACACTAATAAAAGATTGACCTGCGGTTACCAATTGCATAGTTCATCCAGAAATTGTCAATGATTGGATTCTTTGGCATTTGTTAGTATTCCTAGTTAGCCCCAAATTCTTTCTTCAATTAATATTATGAAAAATTATGTTTTTTGATGTGTGGTATGTATTCATAAGCCCATGACTTAATCGCGTGTTATGGTTCAGCAGTCATCTTCCCTTCATTTATCAGTGAATGGCATATTTTTCATTTGTCTAGTGATCATTAATGTGATGATGGTTGTATGCTTGCTCGGTTGTTGTGTGCTAACTGTCAAGGTTTGTTGTTTGGTAGACGCCACATTCAAAAGTTCCCATCTTCATGGCCTTAAACTAATGTCAGGCTCAAATTGCCATTCAAGATTCTTTGTTTGGCAGTTTCTATAAGCGGGTCCAGTTCAATGCAATTTAGTAACTAGGAAGGTTTCAGTGTTTCATACTCACCGATTTACCAATGCAGCAAACCTGTATCAGCGTACCTACTATTTTTTCAAGTATTTATCCAAAATGTAGTACCTTCATCGTCTTGTTTAAATAACCCATCTGAATCTGTTCCAGAACTAGCATGCTCTTCTCCAATTATTTGGCCATTAAACATGTCTATCATTAGTTGGACTTAAGCAGTTTTTATTGGGAATGTTTTTTCTTTCTGATTATGGATAGCTGTAACCTTTTTCAACTGTGGATACTGTGTAGTATTGCATTTTCATGTTTTAGAACATTTCTATTGGTTTGAGTGCAAAAGTCTACCTTTGATGCTTTCACTGCTATCATAATTTCTTAGTTAAAATTTTCTAACAAAATTTTCTAATTGAGAAATCCCTTTGTGATTTGCTAATTTTTGTCTAAAATTAGTTCTTAACAATGGGTTTCTTTTCCAATTTCTTTCAAATTTTTTCCTATAATATGTTACATTTGATCATTAATTAATACATTCATGAGGGCGACATCTCCTATTTCAATTGTTATTTTAGGAGGTCTCTCTTTTCCTAACAAGAGCATCTCTTTCTTCCATGGTTTCTCGTGACTCTGCTTGCTGTGGTGAATGTGGTTGGGCTAGTTGTGGTAAATAGTCAAATAGTTTGACTGGGACCATTACCACAGTCTCATATTTTTATTGAGATTAATCACTGTAATTGACAATTTTCTTCCATTTCTATTGTTCTTTTCATATTTTGTGTCTGCGATTGTTCTCTCCTAGGGTAGCATGGGACATGATCCCATTGTTTGCAAATTTTAATGAAGAGCAAGCTCTTTTGCTTTGGTTCAGTCTTCTGATATTAACTTTAATTTCATAGAGTGAAAATGCTGAGTACAAACCATCATGCATGACTTTTCTACCTCACAATTGGCCACTAGTTCTGCTGCCATATTTCCTCACCTAATTTGCCATGAGATTTAAAATTCTCTGTTTCCTTCCTGAATAATTATTTTCTTCTTCCAGTCATTGTGCTTCCTCTTTTAACTGCTTGGCTAGTTAGCATTGAGTCCCATTCTAGCTTAAGTTTTTGTCATCACATTTCCTTTAGACAGTCTTTTTCCTCCTAAGAGAGCCATTCCTTCAGTCTTCCTATTTTTGTATTCGGTCCCAAATGGACTAGAAACATTATAAGAGATTGTCCAGCATCCATCTTTAAAGATCCCCCACCTCCTGCTAATCCCGAATTAACTTTTTCAGCTCCATCAAATTTGAGCTTAATTCAATCTCTTATTTTTCTCATTGTTGTGGAATGTCTAGATGCAGAAAAGACCTAGAACCATGTGGAATTTATTCACATTTTTTTGTAGCTTTTGCTTTCAATGCTGGTATGTTTCCTTTTTGACAATTTAGGAAGGATTCTTTAGTGGCCTTTACTCAAGAAAACCTTAAAAAACAGTTACAACATAAATTGTCTTTACAGCCACCAAACAAAAATGGCCAACATCCACAGGCCAAAACCAGACAAAACACTAAAAAGACAACCTCCCACCACCCCAGGAACAAGAACAGACAAGCATGACAGAGACAAAAAAGCATTACAGAAACGGGGAACCATCATCTGGTTTGGATACTCTCAACAGCCAACTCCATCAGCAAAGTCCCCACCCCAGCCATCCAAATCCACCACAGCCACCTGCACACTACCATCCCTTCCAGCCACAGAGGAGGTGCACACTGCATCAAAGATTAAGGCTGGAAACTTGATAACATGAAAAAATTCTTTCCATTGTTGAGCTTGAGCATTCCATCTTCTTCCCACATTGGCATCATGTACAAACTAGAAACTTCAAGGTGACCTCTAGAATGGGTAACCATCAAATTCTTAAGGACCATTCTCAATCCACACAAAAAGATTTGAGATCCTGCAGCTCACAGTACACCACCATGATTTCCCTTCTAAGCACTATCATATCTCCCATGGATGCCTGAACTTCATCCCTTCTACTTTCACCTGTGGCTCTCCCAAGTCCTCATTAGCCAACTCCATGGAGCCAAATTGGGAAGATAAGAAAAGATGCAGGAGCCAAGCCCTCATTTCAGATGAAGGAGCAACCAAAGACAAATTGGCCACAAAATCATCTTGGATTGAAGCCTTTGACTGAGCAGGATCAAAGTTGCCAAAACCAGGAGTCGCCAGCACACATTTTACCACACCCAAAGGTGCCAAGTTCAGATAATGGAAAATGGAGCTCAAATGCTTGTCTGAAATCCCACCCCTGAGCAGGGGTCCTCGTGCTTCAGAGAACAGTGATGCTGAGTCATCTCCCCCTGCCACAGAGCAAAACAAACAAAGATGTTCCCTAATCCAACCAAAAACCTTGTCAAAGCAGTGTGCAAACACGTAACCACCTATAGAGGAAACCAAGAGTATGCTAAAAAGCCAAGGATTCATTGCCATAAATAGAATGATGCCTTGGCACAAATGATATAACCCTGTAGCTAGGGGGTCACTTGAGTGATCAAAGTTTGACACTCTCCAAGCTTTAAATAGATGTTGTCACACTCACAACAAACCATCAATTCCATACTAATAAACATCTCACAAAGTATGTGCGAGAAAAAAAAAAAATCAAAACAAAAGTATGTGACAGGAATGAAAGGGGCTACCAAGACCCTTAGGGAGGTAAAAAAATCAATTTATTATTATGCTGAGAGGCATTTCCTACAATCACAGCACAGCATGAGCTAAAAGATTCCGTGTATACAAAACTCGAGATTAAATCTCGGAGTAATAACAGATCCTCACTGTCAAATCCAAAAAAAAAAAAATCCGAAAAAAATACTAAAAAACCATTCCGAAATTTGAGGATATTGTTATACTTAATGCGTGCAGTTATGAGGTTACGTCTTCATGTGACCTTTTGCGATTCCGGTGCTTCATCCAATTAAAATGATTCTGCCAGCTGTATGCAGCTTTAAGTTTCACAGGTGATCTGTTGCGAAATATGAACTTCTTCTATCCGTATCATATGTTTCGTTATCCATGTACCGTATTTAGAAATCTACAAGGTGGTGCGTCAAATCGAGTATAGTGATAGAGACGTGAAGATCTCTGCAGAGGATGGCTCAATTTAGACTGCAAAGAACACCATTATTTCCATTAGCGCGGGAGTGCTGTAGACTAATCTTCACCAGGCTCCTACCTGTCACTTCTTCCTTTCTTACATTTCTACAATAATTTCCACTTAATCATATATTTCTACCTTGTATACTTAGATCATTTGATTCATACAACTTAATCAATTGGTCCCATGTCTCCTTTGTTATTTTATTCACTTACATGCAAAATTACATTATCACTTATTCACTGCCTGTAGTTTTGCACACAGACGCTTGCATCACACACTCTGCCCAAAGAGCTTACAACTTACATGAAAACTTAAGCCTCAAATTGTTGTACTCTCCCTTCTGCCAAACACAAGAATTAAATTGTTTTGTTCGAAGGGGCAGAGGGTAGTGCAGCAAGTTCGGTGACTGGATAACAAATTTGAGAGGGCTGGAGTACTTGGACCTCTCCAGGAATAATCTCACTATGATAGGAGATACTTTGTTGGGGAGAATTGCCCCTCTCACCGATCTCAACACAATTCACATGCACAGTTGCGGACTATCAGAAATTCCTCCCTCCTCTGTGAATCTCTCACGGCTTCAACTTTTGGATCTTTCAAATAACTCATTAAGAGGTAAGATTCCTTCATTTGGTGGAGCTATTCCTTTGTCATATATTTTTCTTTCTGACAACAAATTGGAAGGTTCTCTTCCCTCCTCTTTAGGTGGCCTCTCAAAATTACAGCATTTCTATCATAGTTCAAACAAATTACATTGTGTCTATTGTAGGTAATCTTTCAGCCCTTAGTGAGCTTCATCACATGTACATCTAACAGATTTAATGTTATTTTGTTGAAATATTCACTATAGTGTTTACAAAGTGGTATTCATAACAATAATATAATATATTTGTATTATATATATATTTTTTTAATTTTTCATATTGTTCATATTATTTTTATTATTGTTTTAAATTAATTTAATTTTATCTTCATTTTAATTAAATAATATGATAAAAAATAATTAATAAAGATATATCTCGGCGTTATTTATATAGATTATTTAAAGATATATAAGTTAGTTTAGTTTGATCCTCAGCCAAGCTTCCAAACTCTTGTAAAGGGCTGAAAATGGTGCCTGATCAATGCCAACATTGGCTTAGAAAGTCTGCCACCAAGTTTGATTCATGAAGGCAATGTAAAAGTAATTTAGCATCAAATAATTTATTCAATTTCATTGCTGCCTCAGGTAAGTGTATTTTCTTCAGACTTGTGCATGACTCCCTATTCAAACCCCGAATTAACATTGTTGTTGTGAAGAATTTACTTGAAATCAAGATTCATAAATCGGATCTGTAGACCTTAGTGAAACTGCTAAATCAGAATTATAAACCCAAAGGGTTATTTCAAATTGTGTACAAGCTATCAAAGAAGCTAAGGCAATACTTGCCGTTGCAGCTTGCCATTTTGTGCAATTTAATTACCTAGCACAAGAGAATAATATAAGATAAAAGAGATGCAATACTCTATAGAATAAACCACATCAGGGGGCAACCTCCAAAATTCTTACAGTAAGAACAAAACTTTAAATACCTTGCTTAACTTCTCACTACCTCCTATTTATAGGCATCATCAGGTATTATTAATACTCTATCCACTATTCCCAATGAGGCTGATCTAGCTTACAACATTTATACTTAGGACTAATAAATGACTGAAATAAGGATTATGTGAGCTATAGTTGATTATCACATATTCCAATACAACCAATGGATTAAGGGTGTAGCATGGCTTCCATCCCTTTAGGCAAGAGTTGTCCTCAGCGTGGATCAAGTGTGGATGCTTCTGCATGAAATCTTCATCTTCCCGCATATCTTCAATAGGCAATTTCTTCCACTTGATGAGGTACCGTGTGATTGAGTCCAAAGCTTGTTTGTGTGTGTCTAGAGAATCAGTTCAGTATTGAAGATGATTTTTCTCTCTTCATTGAGCTCAGGTAACATTGTTTCTCCTGGAATTTGTTGTCCAATAACTTTAAACAAAAAGCACGAAAAACTGGATTTATTTTTGTTGTTGGAGGTAACTCTACCTTGTATGCCGCACTACCTATCTTCTGCAAAATCCGATAAGGACCATAATATTTGGGTGAGAGCTTGTTCTTCTTTTGTTGCTTTAGGTAAATTTAATAATATGATTTCAACCTTTGAAAAATCCAATCTCCCACTTCAAATTTCCTTTCATTTTGGGGTTGGTCTGCTTGTTGCTTCATTTGGTTTGGTGCTCTGACCAGATTTGCCTTAATACCTGAAGGCTGAAAGTAATTGCTGATATTGAATGTTTTTTGGTGCAATGCCAACTCTTGGTGGTGATGGTGGAATCTCTAGAGGAAATAGTTTTGCCTCTAATCTTGTTGAACCTTTTTTGAGCACATTTTACATTTGTTGAGAGCTTATCATTTGCAAATCCTTTTCTTACAATCCCCATGATTCAAATGTGTTACCCTTAGAATGAAAGCACATGAAGAGGTCGGAGAAATTCATCTCGATGCTGTCCAAAGTTTTGAGCCATTGGACTCCCAATATTATATCTGCACCCAATGTAATGACTAACATAGGACTAGTCAAAAGGCAGCCCCCCCATGGTAAATTTAATATTTTGACATTTCTTGGAATAGCCAGCAATTCCCCATCTAGTGTCATATCTTGAAGTTTTGGTGCTGGAAAAATAAACCGGCTCAAATTTGTGGCTAACTTTTTAATAATGAAATTGTGAGTACTCCTTGAATCAATTATTATTGTGCCCTTGCTTGTAAGAATTACCACTACTTTGAGGCTTTGTGGGGAACAAATACTTGATAGTGCACGGCAAGATATAATTAGTTTGCACTCTTTTGATGATTACTTTGATGCCACTTTTATCTCTGTATCTTTTTCATCGTATAATGCTCCTTCAATATGGACAATCTTCTTCTCTCCACACTTGTGTCCCTTACCATATTTATTTTCATAGTTAAAAAACATAGCCCTTTCACCTTTTTTTCTTCAATTTGTTAAGGTGTCCACTTGGTAGGTTGACAAAGGGCTGGCAATTGGGTTTTAAGATCTTTGACTTAAGTGAATGTTTGCCTCCTAATGGCCAAATGTTTTCCCTCTACCTTCCTTTTCAAAGTAATGAATTGGGATCTTGCAAAATAATTAGTTGGGTGCCAATCTTGAGTTAGATTTGAATAAAAGCAAGACCAAGAATCCTCATTCCCTTAGAAGACACATTAGCTTATCAACTCTTGTGAGGTGAATCTGCCCTTAGGGATTCCAAGAAACCCTTGAGAGAAGATGATCCAAAAAGTAGGTCTTGGTTATGATTCTTAGGATGGTTTTTCTCCATTTCAGTCAAGGGGGGTTCAATCAAGTTGTTATTTCATGTGGATAAGTTGGTTCTTATCAGTTTTGGCACATTGAAGATATGTATGTAATTGTAGGGTTGTTGATGACTTGGGGTGATGTAGAGCATCTTGGGTAAGAAGTCAGACTTACATGTCAACCTGCTGATGAACTTGTTAGCAAATGGTTAACTATTTATTAAGAAGTGACAAACTATTTATTTATTGAGAACTGATGAACTCGTTCTATGAATTTGTCATGGAATTTGAAATGTTTTGGATGTTTGTTTCCATTTCCATGTTTTGGGATTCATACTTCCAGCCTTGTAGGATGTATGTGCATCTTCTTAAGCATGCTTTCAAGCTTTTGTTCAGGTTGGCACTCTTGTTTACTTTCATTGCAAGTGGAATTATGCATTCTATGCCACTGTTGGAGTAGGGTATGGAGCAGAACAATGTTTAGGCGGATTGTTCAACTCTTGTAACTTGTTGAGACCTATATTCATCTTCAATGATTGCACTTGACTATTGATAATGGAGCTGGAGAGTGATTTGCTTATCCAAGCTAGAGTTTTCTCCCTTCAATGTTTTTCCCAGACCAAATCCTTGCATTTGTCGTTGTCTAGTGTGTGTTGCTCTATTTTCTTGCTTTCCATTACTTTGTTATGATGTTTGGATGCCTGTTTATGGCTGGCTTATTGTTTGAAGGACTGTAGCAGCTGTTTAAATACAAATGGAGGTTGTTTATGGGTTGTCAATTGTTGAAATTCGTAATTGGTGGCTTGTTTGAGAGTATCTGAGATAGTTTACAGATCAGAAGAGAGATGGTTGAAGATGTCAGATTGGAGCTCATTTATATCTTCTTTTCTAGATATCCCTTTCAACTCGTCCTTTGTAGCCAAGCTCACTAAATCTGACTGGAAGCCAAACCCACTAGATTTGGCTTGAAACAGTTACCAAAAAAATTTCCTCCTTGACCTAGGTAGTTGTTGCATTAGAAGTAGCTTCAAACCATCTCTTCTATTCTTGGATCCTTTGTGTCTTGAGACTTCCTTGGTGTGATTGGGTTCCTTCCATTGGTTCTTTTTGAAGTCCCCAACATGATGTTTCCAACTAATTTGTAATAATAAATCGAAAACAAATCCAAATTTGCTGAAATATTTACTGCATTTTACTTGAGCCTAATCCTTCCTTTGTTAAAAAATCTCCAAAATTTTTGATGTCTTGCAACCTTGGAAGCAAATTTGATAAAAGCCCTAATTTCACAGTAACTCTTTAAAAATGTTCCAAATTTCCTCAAATCTATATTGTAACTTCTTTAATGTGACTTACATCACCCCTCTAGATTTCAGGAAAAAAATTATAGTTATGAGAAAGATATGTGCTTAACAACACCACCTCCAGAACATTAAAAAAAGTGCCCTTTTTCTCACCTTCCAGTTGCCAAGAACATGCTTTGATACCACTTGTAATGAAATTATTTAGCAGAAGAGAATAATATAAAATAAAAATGAATGCAAATACTTTATTAGAATAAGCTACTTCAAGGTGGCAACCTCTAAAAGTCTTACAATAAGAACATAAATTCCAATGCCATGCTTAACAACTACTCACTGCCTCCTGTTTATAGGCATCATTAGGTAATATTAATACCCTGATCTCAATGAGGCTGACCTAGTTTACAATAATTAAACTTAGGGACTAATAAATGACTCAAAGAAGGATAACATGAGCCATAGCCCATTATCACATACCCCAATACAATCAAATGTTTAAGGGTGTAGCATTCTGCCTGATTGTTTGTCCTACTCCAAGAAATAAATAGACCCCTTTTACATAGAGACCATTGAATCACAATACTAGCCCCTAACAATCTAGGGTTCTCCTTAGAAGCCCCATAAAAATTGAACTTTAGAAATCTAGTTGGAGGTTTCATTAAAGTAGAGTTTTTTCTCTTAACGATTTATCGATTACCCAATTAGTGGGACTCAATTCTGTTAAGTTTTTTTTTTTTTTTCAAAAATACATTAATTAGTTGGGGGATTCTATTGGGGCCCTCTCCCTTGAAAATAAAGATTAACTCAACATATTATCTAATCTTTTTTTCTTATGAGACCTTAAAGTTAAAATTATTTAAGAAGCAACTTTCCTCAATATATCTTTCTTGTTAGATACCAAAGTTCATCCTTTTTTTAAGGAGATACATTCACGAGGACTACAGCCTCAACCCCTCCAGAAAGGGAAGATCCTCTTCTGATGCGACAGAAGGGCAAGCCTCTAGGGCAGAATTCTAAAATAGCAGGAGACTCTTTAGAGAAAACCTGGTGATATAATTCAGGTTTTGCAGCTTTTATAGAAGCTACCTTCTTAATCAAAGGCTTTGCAATATCTACTTTCTAAGCAGTCTCAATAAGCAAGGGCATAAACTCTGTTGGCAAATCCAGTCTACTAAGGGCAGGCAAAGATTCTTCTTCAAGGGGACTGTTGACAATATAATGATGTGGTTCAACACCCAGCTGTTGTGAAGCCCTGCCAGTTGATTCTATTTTTAGTATTTACCTGGACACAAGTTTAAAAAATGACCAAGACCGAAACAATTTCTACACTTAATAGTCAGCCTTTCATAATCTAGATATTGCTTCCAAATACTATTACCTACTTTTAGCAAAACTTCTACTGGCAAACCTAGAGAAGAATACATTTCTACCAAATATACAAGCAAAAGTAGTATGAGAAAGCCTCTGAGTTTCAGAGGAGATAGATACAAACTTCCCTAAGAAATTACCAATGCTTTCCAAGGAAGAAGACAATCAAAAATGTAAAGTGAGATTGGGCATCCTCACCCACTCCCATAAAATCTTAAACATTTTATCAGTAGATTAAAACCTTGGAACTAGGGTTTGGCAAAGAGAGTAGCAGTCCTACAAGCCCATTGTCCCTCGGCAAGAAACAGTCTGTGTCTGCCTTAGATTCACACTTTAGTTAAAAAACCATGAGCACAGGGAGAAATCACACCAGGCTCTGCATGAAAATGTTTACATGTTTTATTAACCCATTGATGCAGCTCTAGCAGACTGTGTGAAAGATAATTGAAACTGCAAGTAAGCACCATAACTTCTACTACTTTGCAACCTAGCTCTAAGAGAGGTATCTTCTTAACTGTCTTAACCATGCACCCAGAAGACCCTTTCTAGCCAAAAACCTTACTAGCAGAAATAGTTTGATTCTGCCCTTCATTTAAAGCAGCAGATTTCAAAGGGTGACTTTTAGCATTTGCACCTCCTGCAACACCTGAAAATGTACACCCTAAATGGCGAGCAACATTATTTTGCATGGCACCATGGGAGGATTGTGTAGATCCAACCACCTTTCCACAAGTGCAGGGCTTCTCCCAAGAATTGACATAATCAGGAACAATGGCTGCTATGCTTCGTGAACTGGGGCGACCTAATCTTCACTGCTGCTTGGCCTAGCAGCCGTATCAACAGAGGCTCCAACGTTAGAGATTTTTGTAGAACCCTTACCCTTTGGGGAGGACACCTTTAGAGATAACATAGCATTATCACCCCCTCCAAATGAAGCCGAACATATCTCATGGGGATGAGCACTGTGGGAACCAGGAGAGACAGGCACTGCCATAGGAGCCCTAGCCATGAATGCTGAAAACAAAACCCCGAGCACCTTTTGTGTGGCAAACCTATACAGATTCCATAAAACACAGCAGATGCCTTATGGATAGTTGTTGCAGAAGGGGTGGGAGGCTGTATTTTCTCTCTCTCAATGCTGGTACGTTATGGTGTACAAATAATTAGAATTTTTTGGTTAATCACATTTTTTATTTAACCAATTCTTGAATGCTTTTCATTTTTACTTCTAATACTGGTATAACTATGTGTGCTCAGTATTTAAATGGGTATGTTAATGCGGATTTAATTAGATTGGATTTAGATTTTATGTGGATTATGGCACTGGAATGCCTAGATGCAGAAAAGCCCTAGAACCCTGAAGGCAGGGCTGAACAATGGTTTATTAACTTACTAGTGATGACCTTTTGACAGTCTTTCACTATGCTCATATGCACATATATATGTTGGTGTGTGTGCTATATGTTTTTGATAATATAAGCAGCATGCACATGTATATGTTGGTGTGTGTGTGTATACATATATTTGTGTGTGTGTATGTATACATATATTTGTGTGTGTGTATTTATATGTGTAGCATATATACACATAGACAAAAACATGTATATATACACATACACATGTATATATATACACATGTGCATAATATATACACACACACACTCTACACCAATCTATCCTTGGATATTTTTAGTAGCTGTTTTCAGAGGGCCTTATTGTAGTTGCAATGTGTACTGAAAGGCTGTTTTGAACCGTGGTGAATAATGTATGGGACTTGTTTTATATTTTTAATTTCACTTTTCTGATTCAAACATGATTTTCATAACATTGTTGTCTATAGACATTTTTATGACTTAAAATTAATGGTCTCTGCTTTTGGTTTTGGCTGTTGTTAACATTCTGTTCAATCCCACCCAAGCCTGATGACAATCACCTCTATATTATCTCCACCATTGTAATTATTTATTATCCTAAATATAGACCTGGTCCTCTCTGCCGACTTGTAAGTTAGATTATTTGGGAATTTTAGTTAACTTTAGCCTCACGGTTTGCATCTAATAAGTTAGGACTTGCTGGAAATTTTCAGCTCACTGGACACTCGCTGCCTCCATGTAAGTTAAAATAGGATCCCTAGTGACTCTGTGTAAGTTACATTAACTAGTAGGATTAGTTCACTGCATGAAAGTTAGGTTTAACTGAGGAGCTGTGTTACTGGGTTTGCTCATAAGTCATAACTCATCACGTACCTGGACTGGTTTGAACCAGGTATGGGCTGGCTTCACAACCAACCCAAGTGAAACAGGGCCAAACCCAGATGAACTCAGGAAGAACTCATCCTCCAAAAATAAAAGTCACTTTTTTGATAAATAAACCATAAAAGAAGACTAACTAAACCTAAATTTGTATGTTTTGTGCAAGATATGGTTATGTTTCTATATTTTTTATATTATTGTAAAGGAAAATAAAATTTCCTCAAGTTTACTCTAGGCTTACTCGATAAAGTGCATACACGTAAGTCCAATCAACCTAGACTATTAATTAAGAGCTGAGATCTGAATATTTGAGTGATAATTGAGCACGGGAAATGTAAATAGAAAATAAATGTATTTAGCTCTATAATTGATGAATGCACAAAGATTGATGAAGTTCTGGATCTGGTCATTCTTCGGATCAGGAGCAGTAGATGACTGGTAATTGCCTTGGGATCAGAATTTTGTGTTAAATCTGCACAGGGATGAGTCTGGCTGTCAGGTATGAATACACAACCATGAACCTTTTCTGCACCTGCAAACTTTCCCTATCTGATCTACAGACTTCTGTTCTTCAATTCCCTTGATCACCTTTGACTTAATTGAGTGAGTTAATCTCCATGCTCTCTAGAATAACTAGGGACCTGATAGTATTTAAAAATAATGTAAAGGATTGTTGTTATGTCACAAGGAGCTTTCACCTAGATCAATCTTCAATCATGCAAATGCTCCTAGAATCTTTGTGAACTAGTAGATTCCTTTTAAAGCACCAATTGAAGTGTGTAGAGTGAATAGTTTCTACTTATTATCCGATGGTTGTTTGTTGATTAGAATGAATACATTGAATGCCTTTAAATACAATGACATAGCAACATATTGTGCAAACTCGTGTTTAGTTGATCAAAGTTGGGAAGTTGATCGAATTTAAATTTGGGTGGGACAAGTCTGTGACTGTGAGGACGACCTTGCATGTGATGAGCCCAGCTGGCTCCTTCTGAAACCCCTGTTGTTTTCCTTATCTTTTTGTGTTTTTTTTATGATTTTTAAGAAGGGTTTATAGACAGAAGTAGAAGGGACGTCCAAGCATAAATGGAAATAAAACTGAATTTAAAGCTAAATCTGATAAACTGTAACTTAATAACAGATCTGGCAATTTATACAATGAAATTTCATACAAGGAACATACCCGAAACTCTCCAAAATATTTAAATAAAGAATTTTTGAACATGCTAGGCGGAAATGGCTGAAATTGATGAAGTAGCACACCTAAGGCAAAGATCTGAATTCTCCCACTTCGGAACTAGAGGAAGTATGCTGGAAGAGGTAGGCGCCTAATATAGAGCAAAGAAATGGCACAAAGGAGAGGCGTTTCTGCCTTTAGTTTCACACACCCCTTTCCAGGAGGCACGCCATCCAATGCAATTGTATGGCCTCAGAAGATGCTGAATCTTCTTTATTGAAAGCAAATAAACTGTTGAAGATGGCGTCCAAGATGTGCAGCCCTCTTCTTATTGCAAACTGAAACCCTGCTCAAATAACCTTCGGTGAAGATCACTGAAGACTCCAGAATGAAGCCCTCCCAAAATGCAACAATTCGGTTGGTGTCTCACAGCCTCAAAGTAGCCAAACATTGAAGATTTGTCTTTTCTCCAATGGTGAAACTCTCTGGTAAACTTGTTTCAGACAAAATCATAGAGAAAGAGAAATTGCAATGTCAAATGATAATAAGATGATTAGGTTGACTTGCAACCCTTTGCTTATATCTCCTCAAAAGGCACGATTCCCAAGGAAGTACGACTTTTGCCATTTAAAATACATTTAAATGTATTTTAATTCATTTCAATAGTTGGGCGCACTTTTTTGCCATTAAGTGATTTAAATATCACTTTATAAAGTATTTAAGTGGCATTAAACTTTATAAAGTCAATTTGACTTTATAATAAATCATTAAGTTAAATAATTAACTTAACCACAAAAATAAGCTTAACTCCCTCCAAACTCAGTATTTCTCTGTGCCGTCAGAAGCTGGCGAACACTGAACTGCCAATGCCTGTACTGAAATATTGGAGTGAAGGATTGGGAATGGCAATACCCACCAAAAATAGTCACTGACCCCCTAACCAGATCTTGTTAGCCCACGAGGGTCCAAGAAATAGGCTAACTCCACTGCTCTTGAACACTGACTAGAGTGGGGACATTACATTGCAACTGCAAACCAGTCTTGGGGCAGAAAAGGGGTTAGATCTCGGTGGATGATGGGTGCATGGAAATATCTGTGAGCATAGGAGTGATCGAAATGAGTTATTTTAACTTTTAAGAGCTGAGATAGATGTAGATAGTAGTTCGCATGAACTAAAATAAAACATTGTAGATAGCTAAAACATATATAAGTTATAATTTACATTAGTTATATTGTATTTTGATAATTTCAGTTAGTTGGCAATTGTAGTTGTGACTTGTTGGTTGATTGAAGTAGTTTTGGCTAGTTGCTGATGGTTGGAATTCCTTGCCAACTGTCAGCAAGTTTAAATACATCTTTTGTAGTTGGAAAAGGGACCGAATTGTTGGGAAGTCATACTTTTGTACTTTGGTCTTTGATGGAGATTCATGTTTTAACAGTGTTAAATGTCATACCCTAGTCAGCTTGACCAATTGAATGAGAGTAATATCTTAGTTATCCTTGCACATCACTGTTTGGCAGCTTGACCGCCAATTCTAAATTTATATAATCTTTTGTTGTTCATGTGAGGATATATCTGTTGTTGTTTATAGATTAGACATGAAAGCAAACAGAAAATGCAACACATGAGACAATGAACACAATCAGATACCCTGGGAAAACCCTCCTCCTGAGGGAGAAAAACCCAGCAAATAATTCTCTTATATATTGTAGGAACAAGAGCAGAAATCTGCTTTACAACACAGGCCCAGCAATGGCCGAATATGATACAATAACAGTCGCACCTCTCCTAGATGCAAAAGATACAAATGAATATGTTCTTCCTTGAAATCGGACTGCTGCTACAAGATGATGCTCTGCTGCTTAAGTGTGAACTGCTGTAGGAATGATGGATGAACTTGAATGAATCAATGAACAAGTGCGACCTTGTATATATACAAGATGAGGCACCTCCTCAATTAGGTCGGCCATCTTCAAGAATAAATAATTACAAAATAACAATGTAGGTTGGCCCAAATAGGAATTACAAAATATTAATGAAGGTCGGCCAAAATAGGTGAATGATAATAATCTCAATGAACATAAATTAAATAGCCGATTAGGCTATCATTTAATTTATGCCTATTCTCAAATTGTGTAAGCTGGAAGAAGCAGCCCGAAGCTGCTAATAACATCAACAATATCAAAGCTATTTTTGACTCCTTAAAAGTTAAAACAAAGGAATTACTTGGAAGTAGAGTTAGTGAAACATGTTATCACTTGATTTTTAAGAAAAAGGGGAGCACAGTTAAAAAATAAAAGAATATTTTTTTGGGCAGCATGGATTGGCAAGGAAGAATATCAGAGAGTAGAGGGCAGCTGAGAGGAACAACATGTCTTCGATTAGTGATTCAAGTTTGGGCAGCATAGGTTGGAAAGAAAGATCGTCATGAAATGGACAGTGGCTGAGACTGAGAGGAGTGGTGCCACTTTTGTTAATGATTGAAGTTTGGGCAGCATGGGTTGGTAAGGAAGATTATCACACAATAGAGGGCAGTTGAGAAAACAACCTCACTTTTATTTTTGATTGAATGTATGACATATTTTTTTCACTTTTCTGAAAATTTCACGCATCATACATACCCTAATCAGTCACTGGAAAACTGTAGTATAGGGGCAAGGATTGTCCCAGTACCTAGATTTTTTTGTGGCTATATTTATATTCAATAGCTGGGCCGTTATTCATTTATTCATGTCCTGATTTGAATGGCATCTCTGTCCTTGTACTCTACCCCCACCCTCACTTCTCCAGGTGACTATGTTCTATATTCATACATCCTCTTCCTAATTCTGCAAATTAAGTCCCCATCCCTATGCTGTATACATGCTAATGGTTTAGCATTCCCCAAGACATTCAGTTTGAAGTTTGAATACATAATTTCAGTCATCTCTGAAGGCTAATTTTTTAATATCTCAAAACAGTGTACAAATATAGCTCCAAGAGCAACAATAATACCACATCTCACAAAGATGAAACAAATAGAAGCTGCAACATGACTAATATGACTGACAAATACTTATACTCCAAAGTTATTAGCTGCTATAAAACAGAAACTGATAACCCAGCTGACCCAGACCAAAATGACCCCACATGTGAGATTTAAATAAGTGTTACAGCTGCCTCATGATTATTAACAGAACAAGACACAAACTAATATACATTATAAGCATGAACAGCAGCTAGTACCAAAAAGAGATACATATCAGACATTTGACTTATGACAGGACAGACTCATTTATCCTTCTTATTAGCCTTTTCTGTAGATTTTGAGACAGCTGTGTGAGCAGCTTCCAGGCGCACAAGAAGAAGATAAAATTGAATGTAGCTGATAGCTATTCAATTATATATATATATATATTTATTTGATATAATGATTTCATGAAGGGGCCGACTAAATCACTATTATATGTAATTAATTAAATGCGATTTTATTTAATGATGATTTATTTAAGGCCGACTCCTTCTAGATAATCACGCCTCTACACAAAGTTGTGTTTCCTAAAGAGGCCGACCTATCTTGGTGAAGAGGTGCGTCTCTTGTGAAATCGCCTATATATGCAAGGCAGATCAAGCAAAGTTAATCAAGTTCATTCAGCAGATCGATTTCAAGGAGAAGTTCGCATTTGTGCAGAGGAGGTTGATCTGAGCAGCAGATCATCATTTTGTATCAGCAGATTATTATATTCAGTTTGTACTTGCATCTAGGAGAGGTGCGAATTATTCATTGTATCAAATTCAGCATTGTGTTGGCCTGAGTTGTAAGCAGATTACTGCTCTTAAGTAATTCAATATATAAGAGATATATTGGCTGGGTTTTTCTCCCTCAGGTTGGAGGGTTTTCCCAGGGTATCTTGCTGTGTTAATTGTCTTATGTGTTGCATTTTCTGATTGCATTCATTTCTGATCTTAAATTAACATGGTATCAGAATAGGTTTGAGGAGATAGTGATCAGATTTGTTCTTAAAGCAATACCCTATTCTCTTCTTGATATTTAGTTGTCTATCTCTACCCTAGTCAAGATGGTGAATGGTTTGAAGATTGAAGATAGACTCAAGGGAGCATCCAACTATACTTCATGGAGGTTTAGAATCATGCTCATTTTGGAAGAGAATGATTTGGCTGAGTTTGTGGAGACCAAAGTCCCCGAACCAGAAGAGGAAGAAGAGAAAATGCAATGGAGG
Organism: Sequoiadendron giganteum; assembly: GCA_007115665.2. Lineage (NCBI taxonomy): Eukaryota > Viridiplantae > Streptophyta > Pinopsida > Cupressales > Cupressaceae > Sequoiadendron > Sequoiadendron giganteum. The sequence goes on from CM021107.1 coordinate 616,076,352, forward strand.
AAGAAAGATATTAAGGCGAAGAAGTTGTTGGTTGATTCCGTCAAAGATCATATTGTTCCAATTGTCTCCAAGTTGAAGACGGCAAGGGATATGTTCAAAACATTGGAGGAGATGTACGAAATCAACAACACGAGTCGGGCACTTGCACTAAAGCAACAACTACATCATGTGAAGATGTTGAAAGGAGAAACAGTGATTGCTTATTTCATGAGGATTTCAGAATTGAGAGATCAGCTCTCTACAATTGGTCATATGGTTGATGATAAAGACTTGACGATGCTTGCTCTCAATGGTCTTCCATTATCATGGGAGTCCTACATTCAAGGAATTAGTGCAAGATCCAAACTTCCTAAGTTTGATCGCCTAAGGGCCGATTGTATTCAAGAAGAATCAAGGTTGGTGGCTAGAGGCGTTGGTCATAGTTCAAAGAATGAAGATATTCATGTTCTCGCCTCTCATGCTACGAAGAAGAAAGGAAAAGATGGGAAGAAAAGGTTCTTCAAGAGGAATCAAGATAAGGGAAATGATGATACACCCCGCCTTCAAGAAGAAGAGAGACATGTCCAAGATTCAATGCTTTAGGTGTGATAAGTTTGGCCACTTTGCTAAGCATTGTCCTACTAGACCTAAGCAACAAGCCACTATTGCAGATGTTGATGATGCTTCTCCGTAGAAGGATACATGTGAATACTTGTTCTACTCGACATTGTCAAGCAATGTATCTTCAAACACCAACACTTGGCTGATTGACAGTGGTGCTTCTCGTCACATCACAGGTTTTAAGGAACACTTATCAAGCTTGGTGGAAAAAGACTCTTCCGAACAAGTCATTATCGAAGATGATGCAAGTTACTTTGTGAAAGGGATTGGGACCTCTATTCTTCATTTAGATTCCGGCTTCACACTTCAGTTGAGCAATGTTCTTTACGTTCCAAGAATCAAGCGCAATCTCATTTCAATTTCAACCCTAGAAGATAAAGGATATCAAGTTGTCTTCTCCAAAGGCAAAGTACTTGTGTGGATGGAGAATTCCAGCTTCAAGGATGCCCAAGTAATTGGGGTTAGGCATGAAAGTCTCTATAGGCTTTTTACGCATCCACTGTAGGCATTAGTTCACGATTCTTCAAGCTTATGTGATCTTTGGCATCAAAGATTGGCTCACCTACACTTCCGAGCCTTACCTATCATGGAGAAGATGGTTACGGGTCTTCCGAAGTTCAATCAGGAGCATGAAGGAACTTGCAAAGGTTGTGCATTGGGTAAGAATACAAAAGCTCCTTTCCATAGTAGAGAAAATAGATCTAAGTGTATTTTAGACCTTATTCATTTTGATTTATGTGGACCTATGTTTGTTCCATCTTCGAGTGGATTCTTGTATTATGTTCTGTTTATTGATGACCACTCTAGAAAGACTTGGATTTATTTTCTGAAAACTAAAGAGTCTGAGGAAGTGTTAGGAAGGTTTAAGGAGTTCAAAGCCTTAGTAGAAAATCTTTTTGGTAAAAGAATCAAGGTCCTCAGATCTGATAATGGTGGAGAATACACCTCTGGCAGCTTTCAGAATTTTTGTGTTGATGTAGGGATTAAGAGGGAGTTCTGTGTTCCCTATAATCCTCAACAAAATGGTGTTGCCGAAAGAAAGAATAGACCGATTGTGAAAGCTGCAAAAGCCATGATCCATGACCAAGATCTACAAACTTTCTTATGGGTAGAAGCTCTAGGATTGCAGTATATGTGCAAAATAGAAGCCCTCACAAGATCTTGGAGAATATGACTCCAGAAGAAGCCTTTACAGGAAAGAAACCTGAAGTTAGTCATTTAAGGATCTTTGGATGCCCTGCTTATATTCATGTTCCAAAGGAAAAGAGAACTAAGCTAGAGCCTTTTGGTAAGAAGGGAATTTTTGTGGGCTATAGCGAGACATCAAAAGCCTACAGGATATACATTTTAGGACAAAAGTTGATCGAAATCAGTAGGGATGTCACATTCGAGGAAGATGTAGCATTCAAAAGATCCAGGGGCACTCATATGGAGATCGATAATGAAGAGTCTCCTCAGGATATGGAAATTGATCATACTCCTGAGATTCAGAGGGAGACTTTAGAGGTAAAAGAAGATATTGATCCTATTGAACCCTTAGAACCTACTGATGGGCCTATTGACATTGTAATTGGGAGAAAAAGACCTCTATGGGCCAAGCGTACTATGCAAGAGGCTGAAAGTTTTGCAGCCCCTAGAGACACATTCATAGAAAGTAAAAGGCCACATAAGTTCTCCAGTTATGTTGCCTTGATGAGTTAGATTATTGAGTCTGAGCCTTCTAGTGTGGAGGAAGCTTCCAGTCATCAGGTTTGGAGAGATGCTATGTTCGAGGAGTACCAATCAATTCTCAAAAATGATGTTTGGGACATTGTTCCTAGACCTGAGGGCAAATCCGTGGTATCTTTGAAATGGCTCTTCAAAATCAAGCATGCTGCAGATGGGAGCATTGAGAAGTACAAGCCAAGATTTGTGGCTTGTGGATTTTCATAGAAAGAGGGAGTTGATTACGAAGAAACATTTGCTCTTGTTGCTCGCTATACTTCTATTAGAACCATCATTGCTATTGCTGCATCTAGAGGATGGAAGATTCACCAGATGGATGTGAAGACAACATTTCTGAATGGTGTGATTGAGGAAGAAGTTTATATCGAGCAACCTGATGGATTTGAGGTTCATGGGAAGGAGTCTCATGTTTGCAAGCTGAAGAAGGCCCTGTATGGTCTCAAGCAGGCTCCTCGTGCATGGTACAAAAGGATTGATCGTTACATGTCAAGTTTAGGCTTCTTAAAGAACGATGCTGACTCTAATTTATACTTTAAGGTAATAAATGATGAAGCCTTGATTTTGGTTTTGTATGTTGATGATTTTATAATCACTGGGGAAGAACACCTGATTCTAAAATGTAAGGAGTTAGCTTCTGAATTTGAGATGAATCTTGGTCTCATGCATTACTTTCTTGGCTTAGAAGTTTGGCAAAAACTGGATGAAATGATTCTAAGTCAAGGCAAGTATACTATTGATATTTTGAAAAGGTTTGGTATGATTGATTGCAAACCTATGTCTACACCTATGGAGACAAATTTGCATAAGTTGAAAGAGGCTGCAGCCAGTTCAGACTTGGTGGATCCTACTATGTACAAACAACTGATTGGGTCCTTAATGTATCTAGTTAACACTAGACCAGATATATGTTATGCTGTGAGTGCACTTAGTCAGTTCATGTGTGAACCGAGACAGATACATCTTGTTGCAGCTAAACATATCCTAAGATACTTGCATGGCACAATTGGATATGGATTAAAATATTCTTCAAGTGTGGATTTGGAGCTACATGGTTTTACTAATTCTGATTGGGTAGGGTGTGTCACAGATCGAAAGAGTACCTCTGGTTGTTGCTTCAGTTTAGGTTCTGCTATGATATCCTGGTGTAGTAGGAAGCAGTCATCTGGGGCATTAAGTACAGCAGAAGTAGAATATATTGCAGCTCGGGAAGCAGTGTGGCTTCGTAAGCTCCTTACAGGATTGTTTGGACAGTCAATGGAGCCTACTATCATTCATTGTGATAACCAGAGTTGCGTGAAGCTTTCTGTCAATCCTGTGTTTCATGACAGAACCAAGCATGTTGAGATCAAGTATCACTATATTAGAGATATGGTACTACGAAGGGCTATACAGCTAAGGTATATTAGCACTGATGAACAAACGGTTGACATTCTCACCAAGCCTCTCTCCAGAATCAAGTTTCTGTACTTTCGAGATAAGCTTGGTATGGTGGATAATCCAGCCTTAACTGAGAAAGAGTCTTAGCATCAGTGAGCCTGTGTAATGAGTTCTTCTCTATGAGAGAAGGCCGAGGTGAAATCCCTTGTTAATGCATTTCTCTTTCAGATTTGAGGTGAAAGCCCTTGTTTCCACCCTCTAAGAGAGTCACGGTGGATGTCATGTGTGTGACTCCATGACAACATCACATGAGAGAATCCGTGATGATTTCTTGTACTTGTATTTCACCCTTTGGGAGAGCCATGGTGAAAGTCATGTTGAGGTGACAACATCACACAAGTGATGAACACTTGTACTTACCATACATGGTTGTAGCCATTATGGTTGATATCATGTTGAGGTGATATCTGATATCACGATGAGGTGATATTCTTCCTTTCCACAATTGGTTGTAGCCATTGTGGTAGACATCACGTTGAGGTGATATGTCTTGTGCAGCTGAAAGTATTCCTCCCTAGCTGAGAGGGAGTGTTGATTTTGAGACAGCTGCGTGAGCAACTTCCAGGCGCACAAGAAGAAGATAAAATTGAATGTAGCTGATAGCTATTCAATTATATATATGTATATTTATTTGAGATAATGATTTCATGAAGGGGCCGACTTCATCACTATTATATGTAATTAATTAAATGTGATTTTATTTAATGATGATTTATTTAAGGCTGACTCCTCCTAGATATTCGCGCCTCTACACAAAGTCGTGTTTCCTAAAGAGGCCGACCTCTCTTGGTGAAGAGATGCGTCTCTTGTGAAATCGCCTATATATGCAAGGCAGATCAAGCAAAGTTAATCAAGTTCATTCAGCAGATCGATTTCAAGGAGAAGTTCGCATTTGTGCAGAGGAGGTTGATCTGAGCAGCAGATCATCATTTTGTATCAGCAGATTATTATATTCAGTTTGTACTTGCATCTAGGAGAGGTGCGAATTATTCATTGTATCAAATTTGGCATTATGTTGGCCTGAGTTGTAAGCAGATTACTGCTCTTAAGTAATTCAATATATAAGAGATATATTGGCTGGGTTTTTCTCCCTCAGGTTGGAGGGTTTTCCCAGGGTATCTTGCTGTGTTAATTGTCTTATGTGTTGCATTTTCTGATTGCATTCATTTCTGATCTTAAATTAACATTTTCAATCCTTTGTTCAGCTTCCATAATAGCCACAATCTTTCTGGCTAGGTCTTGAACTGTATGTTTCATGCATTTTCTAAACCACCATTTAGGGAAGGCTGATTTATCCTTCTTATTAGCCTTTTCAATCCGTTGTTCAGCTTCCATAATAGCCACAATCTTTCTGGCAAGGTCTTGAACTGTATGTTTCATGCATTTTCTAAGCCACCATTTAGGGAAGGCTGATATAGGGATGCCATCAAAATCTCCAAGCTTGGAAATGGCAATCAATATCTTTGGAAGATCTGGTATCAGCCTTCTTAAATCCACCAGCTTTAACTGCTTTAGAGCTAGATTTCTCATTGCTAGAACCAGCCTTCTTCTTCCCTTTTTTATGCACTTCAACTGACTTTTGGATCTCCTCTTTATTCTTATTTTCTGTTCACAAACCTGACAGGATTAACCAGATCTTATCAAGAACTTTGGAAGAAAAATTAGCAGCCACAATATGACTGTATAGAACATGATAACAATTGATAACTTTGCCCCCTGCGCACACAGACTGAGCAGGCAAAAAAAGTCCCAAACCATCCTTGCAAAAGAGCAGTTAAAGAAATCATGCTTAGGATATTCTTTATTGCCACAGACCAGACAAAGACTATGATCAGATGACAGACAATCACCCACAACAAGTTCCCCTCATATAAGAAGCCATCTAAAATTTCGTAGGTTCCATCACACTAGACCGGATGTTGCTGAGCCTGGTAAGGCCTCAGGGTCATTAACCCCCCAGAGGGTATTAAACAAAATATGAAAATTTTAACAAAATATTATAAACATTTTTTGTTTCAGGGTCATTAACCCCCTAGAGGGTATTAAACAAAATATGAAAATTATCCACTTTAACAAAGTATTATAAACATTTTTTGTAGAAACTTCAATCAATTTGCTCCCACAAACCAAGAAAAATTAAACCACAGATTGGTATCATAATTCTTCTCAAGAAGTGGGCAGTTATTACCAACAGCAAAACCAATAAGAGAGTCAGTCCTTTTTATGAGAGTGGAAAATCATAAGTAGATCTAATGACATCCCAAGAGATAATACCTTCATCTTTTATAATATTGCCAAATGTTTTTATGCCTTTACTGAACCACTTTGGAGTAGAACACCCTTTTTGTAATGCCAAAGTTTTATTATTAATTTCCACAGACCACCAAATAGATCTGAAAGGGCACAAAGGATCAATATTAATTTAGATACATCTCTCTCAACAGCAAAACTTTTACCCTGCTCCCAAGCCTTCTAGATTGAGCTAAAAACCAAAGAACCACTAGTATGGCATTTAATATTCCCAAACAGGAGATCCACAAAGGTAAGGCCTTTCCAATCAAGCCTAGATTTTGGATAATCACTCCATATATTATGCCTAACCAACACATTCCAAGGCTCCTATCCATTGTAAGCCCTTAGAACTCACTTCACTGCCAAAGAGACACCCTGCACATACGAGTTCTTGAGACCTGTGCCCCCAAAATCTCTAGGCCTGCAGCACCAGTTCCAATTAACTAACTGCTTTAGGTGAGAAGAACAGACCAACCAAGCTGAAGAAAAATACGAAGGATAAAAAGAAAAAACTTTATGACAAACTCAAAATTTGCCAGAAACCAAAAGAAAATTTGTATGACATTTACCCATCTTCTTTACCACTTTAGCCATAACCCAATCCTTCATTTCTTTAAAAAATGGAGTCAGAGCAAAAGGGTTGCCAAGGTACCTCAGCTGCTTGTTAGGGCCACCTTACTCCCAACCATCCTTAAGAAGCCAATGAGAGGGAACCTCCTTCCAACAAATATTAAATAACAATAGATTTACAAACAACTTTGGAACTAGAAGCATTTCAGTAACATTCTAGTCTGTCATGCAGATTCTTAAAGTTTTCTTCCACAAGCACACGAAAATGAGCAGTATCAATTTGCAAATTGGCACTCTAGAAGAGTATCATTATTGGGAAGAGTTAATCCTTTAAAAGGGAGGCCTAAACAGGAAGCCTTAAGACAAGATTCAATGCTTCAGCAACAATAACAATTAGAGAGGAAGCCAGTGGACAACCTTGTCTAATTGATCTTTGCAACACAAAGGGGAATACAGAACACCATTAACATTGACCCGTGCAGTGGCAACTTGGAAGAGCACACTAACATCAAAAAAGTTCACCAAAACCCAAGGATCTCATGACATCCAAAATAAACAACCATTGAATTCTATCATAAGTTCTTTCAGAATCAATTAAAGCCATACCAACATGCTGCCTAAAGTCTTTTACCCAATTCATGCCCTCCCAACTAGTAAGGAGATTCTCTGAAATGTATCTCCCCTCGACAAAACTAATTTGAGTAGGGGAGATCACATTTGGAAGAATATCCTTAAGATTGTTGGCAATCAACTTAGCAAAATTTTTATAGGACACATTGAACAAAATAGTAAGCCTCCAATTCTTAATTAAAGATTCTCTCCATCATTAGGTAGACGCTTACTAATGCCTCTATCGATCTCTTTCCCCAAGCACCAACTCTAAGAGCTTCATTATACAGTTGCAGCAAATATTACTATTATTAAGAAATCCACTCCTTACATTTGTAAACTTGCAAGATAGCCCATCAGCACCTGCAGGCTTATCATTAGCAAAATAACCTATGATACTTTTAATCATATTCAAGGTAATATGCTCGTCTAACTTCATGGTATCAACAAAATTTACTTTCTTAGGAACAATCCTTATTATGATTCTCTATTCCTGATAATGTTAGAATCAATGCCACCAAATGTGAAAAGATTTTGATAAAAACAGTTAAATGCATCCCTTATTTGAGATTCATCCTCAAGTAAAGCACACTGTAACCTTGATATACCAGAAATATTTTCCCTCACAGCTCTGGCTCTCAAAAAATTAAAAAAGAACTTTTAACCTTTATCCTCCAACTTCAACCAATTAATCCTGGACCTAATTTTAACATCTTTGGCCTTTAAAAACATTTTCACACCTTAGCTTGTGCTTAAGCTTGGTAACCTTAAGCTGAGTGCCTTCATTACATGGATCTTTTTGCAGCCTCTTTTTAGCAGCAAGAAAATCAGCATGATCCACTCTAAAGCACTCACCCCTCCTCTTAGCCTGAATTTTACCATAAGACCTAAAGAAGTTCTCCATCATTTCCACTGTCTCTGACCAGATAGAAGCACAGTACAAAGCTTTACCCCTAGCCTGGCATATATTCCAAAGACTTTGGACCCCATTACAACATGATTTATCTTTTAACAAAGAGCATTCAGCTTGAGAATCTCTTTAGCAGAAGATCTAACTTGAGCATGATGAGCAACAAATTCAAAAGAGCATTCAACAGGGTGATGATCAGATAAGGGGTAAGGGAAGACACTAACAGATTCTTATCAACAGAGGGAGGGAAACTAAAAACTTTCTGTCAAAATAAAATCTACCCAATTTGCAAAAGACTCTTTTTTTCCTTTCTGCATATTTGACCATGAATACCACACACTTATATTCTCTTTGGTTTTGCCAACCATTGGATCAATCAAGTCAAATTTTCTCTTAAAACTAGACCAGAAAAATAATTCATTCCCTTTCTAAGCAAATCTTAGCCCATCCAACTTATCTTCTTTTCCCTTAGCCATGTTAAAGTCCCCACCAATAATCAATGGAATACTATGCAAATTGGAAGACATCTACAACCAAAGGTTAGATCTCTCCCTATAATCATGGAGCATAGACTGAAGAAAGCCCAAAAACCTTCTCTTCAACAGCCAATTTAACCCATACAATCCTTGAACATGGAGAGAAACCTCTATCAACTATAGAACCAGCTAAATTATTGTTCAACATGATAACAGAGCCCCCTTTCCCTTAATATGCTCAGAAGCAGAGCCGCCTTTCCCTTTAATTTGCTTTCAGATCTGGATGTTCTTTTTCTGCAAGAAATCAAGTTTGTGGGATTTTCATTAGATAACGCTAAAAAATGTATTTCTCTGGAGGGTTCGTGCATAAACTTGTACATGTTATGCCCCAACTTTGTGAAATGCAAATGAGTATGATTAGTTATTATTTCCACTGTGCATTAATACTGCAACTTTTTAGTAACCCTAGAAAATGACATTTCTGCTACTGATTTCTGCCTTTAGTTGAAAGTGTATTTGACATGCTTAGGATGTCTTTTCTGAAATCAGATTCTTAGCAATATCAGGCTCCGTGAATTTCTATATCATTTATCTTACTTTTTAATTTTTTTCTGGCACTTTACCTTGTTTACATCTGATGAAACTGCATCTCCACCATCCATTTTATCAACACAATGACATTCTATCGAGTATGCATTGTGTGGCCTGCTAAATTTCTCATCAGAAGGACTGTATAGGTTTTCAAGTTTTCAAAATGAACCATAGTTGCTGGGATCTGAATATTTGTTTGCATTGAATAGGAACTATATGAACAAACTGGTGATGTTCACATTATAGTTTCCAACACTTGTTGGTTTATTGGCTCATTGAAACCTTATTTTTCAAAATGTTGAATATAGATTATGGGACAGCCATAGGAAAATGTACTCAAAAGAATATTTTTTTTGGCACTTATAGACGATATGATTTGATAAGGGTGAAAATAAAAATTTGAGTCATCTGCTTTTTGCTGTTATGTCAGTGTTATACCCTTTTTCTTGCTTTTTGCCTGCTCAATGAGGGTTTATGAGCTCCTTAGCTCATGGAACACAAACAGGGGCCCAGTCTCAAAGCATGTGCACTGTGCGCTTTGTTTTGCTGCATTAGCACAACAGACATTGCCCAGTGATTTGTTGGGTGGTAGGGTGGTGATGGCAGGTCATTGAACTTGGGTCTTAATCGTGGCAATGATCCATTCTTACCTCTCAGTCATTCCTGTTTAATTTATAGAAAGGCTTTGTTGAAGTATGCAATTTTTCTTTTATGGACTTTCTTGCATAATTTAATGTTTGTCTCATTAGCCTTTTTGTCTTGAAACTGAAATTTGAACTCCTTCATTTTGCACGTGCTTTGTAGTTACTATATGGGTCATATTAGCACGTCCTTTTCCAAGAGATATATGCTTGTGGGACTAAATTATCTAGATTTTTGTTTGGTTTACCTAGTTGCAGTAGTCTGTTTCAATTGAAAAAGTTGTATTAGCATTATTTCATTAAACCCTGTTTTACATGATGAAATATGTTCTTTGGCTGCAAAGTCTTATCAAGAAGCAGCTTTCTTGAATTCTCACTGAGCTTTTGGTAAGCTAATGGACTTAACTCTTGGCTCCCTAAAAGAGTCAGATCCTTATAAATCTGGTGGATTTTAGGTGTCAACTGGGTTGATCGATATTTTGAAGCAGGGGAATAGATCTCCAAGCTGGTTTGGATGACATTGACTCTGAGGCAGACAAACTGAACTGTGCACATGCACTTTAGCAAGTACCTCATGACAGAATAAGTTTCAAATTTGCTGTTGTTGTTAGCTCTCATGCTTTACTGTAGACAGGCATTGAATTCTAAGTTTGCCTCATCTTTTGTTAGCTATTCGTTTTCCTACAGCCATGGGGTTGTTGACAGAAAAGCAGTGGATAGAATGCCTTTCGTACTTTGTAGTTGAATTGTTTATTGTTGAGCTCTTGATGCTGGTGAATTTCTCATCTATTTTAATTGTTTGCAGGTTGCATGTAGGGACTTTCCTCACCCACGTCATCTTTGTGTGAAGTTTCCATTCAAGATGACTCCTCATGAGAAATATTGTGAAAAGGTAAGTTTTCTTTGCTCTTTCAGCTTAGCCATATATCTTTTTTGATTTTCTCGTGAAAGTTTTGTAATAAGGGGACTAATGTAAACCTGTGTTTACGTAGGCTTAAAGTTTACAATATTTTGCTTGGAATTTATGCAATTGTTGACTTTTACAATGTTTGATGAAGCAGTGTCACTGTTATGTATGTGATAAGCCTGCTCCATGTTTGTTTTGGGGCAAAGAGAATCCTGATAAGGATCACTGTCATTCATCAGACAAAGAAGAAAAGTGGAAAAGACAAAGGAGTTTCTACAAGATCCGTGATTGCAAAGAACCATCCAGAAATTTACAGCGCTCTTTCAATACCATACTCACATTAACTGCAACGAGGACCACAGTTCCTGTAAGTCGAAGCAATCAAGCAAATGCAGTGGCAGTGTCACCTCTTCAGTTGAATCCTAACATGGATCAACAAAGATCTTTGTATCCTACAAATAATAGAAATAAGGAAGTGACACCTTCCTGCTATATTAAGCATGTGGCCAGCCAGAACCCAAGAGTTGCCCGGAGTAGAAGCAGATTTGCAAATTCTTACCGGAGAGATCAATCAAACTTAGGCTCTTATGGGCCAGGAGCCTTTGTCAGAGCATCAAATGGAAGCCGATTTTCCGCAGATGATTTGCAGAGACAGAGACAAAGAGATTGCTTCAACACGTTTCTTACAAACAATAACAGGCCAAACACTCTGGATGCCTGTTCTATTACTCAAACACAATCAATAAACATTCATTCTAGTGAACAGATACATGCCACTGATTTGCTACAAAGGAATGCCAGTTGTCCTCAAAACTCTGTACGTGATGAATGCATGAGTAAGCTGTGGGATTTTCTGCTGGGTGGCGATATAGAGGAAAACAGCACAATTCAGAATGATTCTTCTAGTGATCTGAGTCTTAATATTACATTAAACCCTTCTTCCACCAATTCAAACACAACAAATGTCACGATGCAACCCAATCCATCCACAGAGTCATTGGCTTCTTGTGTTGATTCAAACCATGAGCTTCAATTATTACCACAATCTAGTTTTTCTGTGGGAGTTTCTGCTGCAGCTGACAATATTGTTCAATGGCCGCACACTCAAAATCCTAGTTCAACTGCCACAGAGCAGAGCTCAGAACCTGCCTCTTACTTCAATTATGACTGGCTTCATGAAACTGCATATCCACCACTGAATCCTGTAATTGATCCTTGGCCTCAATTTGTAAGTGAAGTAGCAGCCGCAGGTCAAACCTGGAATTATGTTGCTTCTCAACCTTCTACTAAAATCAACGAATCTGGAGTCTCGGTGAACATAAGTGACCAGAACCCTATTAAACATAATGCTGAAGCAGTCATTCTTGCTGCACAACCACAACAGGCAGAGTGGGCAATTCCTCAGGTACCCTATCCAGATATAAGTAATACTGCAGGGCAAATGTGTTCTGAGCACAGTTTTGCTGAATCCTCATCATCAGCTCCTGCATTATTTGTTGATCTAAACAACTCATGGGAGACATTGGCAATGAGGAAGAATCCGGGTTCCTACTTTGAATGCACTTGAGGATAATGAGATTACCAAAAAGGATGCTCACTATCATAGTATCAACTGGTCCAAACTTTTTGCCAACTTTTCCAATAACCAAAGAAAATCTGGTAACTTCCGTAGAAGTTATTCTACTGTGGAATTGCACTGTAAAAAATATACAAGAAGTTTTTGATCATACTTGTACAGTAGCATTATAGGATATGTAGTCCTTATGCTTTTTCGTTTCCCACAACCTTCATTAGTAACTGATTCTGAGGAGCTTCAATAAATATCATTTTCTATTTTATGGAATGGCATTTGTAAAGTTTTTTTGTATTGTCCACGTTTGTTTATTGTAGATAATTTAGTCTATTTTGTAGGTCCTATTTTATTGGAAATTCATTCATTTGGTAATTCGGCTTGTTTGATGCTGATATCAATCTCTATGCCTTGTGATAATAAATTAATCATTTGCACATTAGCTATAATACGGTGTAGTTTTAGTTATAAATTCTTAAATTAAAATTCTATTCCAATATATTCTGGCACAATTTTATCTCACAAATTTTCATTCTACATTATATAAGAGAAACAACTTGAATTTGTTTTGTAACAGTGAGGTCAAATAAAACATATTTTGTACAAGGTTGGTTTTTCACTCACCCAAAGATAACTTTTATGGGGTTTTCCTGTCCTTCATCAATGTGAAATGTGGGACATGGTAGTTAGTATTCTCATGACATTATACAAGGATGTTTGGATTCAAGGCACTGACACATATGCTGATCAATGATCTCATTCCTTGCAGATATGGAAACAGCTGTTTCTTGAAGAAGTTTGAAGACATCCAAGAAAACATGATCTCACCTCACGGTTAACTTTTTTCTGCCACAACTACAGAAATTTGCACTTGCAGACTATTCACTACACACATAAACTTTGCTAGTCAACGACTTTCTGCAGTTTTGTTTTTGAACCCAAGTTTGCCCATGCTTGATTAGACTTATTGTGCACCTATTCATTGACATACAAGAGAATCATGTAATGGCAATTTGATCACGTCAAGACCTGTAATGTGCAAGCTTCTCACCATAGCCTCAGCATGTCTACACTGTGTAATCATATGCTGGATTTTTGGCTTTGCAACCTACCTCACCATCTATAACTCCACATATATTTTGGCGACCTAATGCAATTTGTGAACTGTTTTGCAGCCTTTCAGCCTACCCAGTTGCAATGCACTTACCCTGCAAACACAATGGTTTCCTTCCTTGAGTAACCATGCCTTGCTACCACCTTGCACCTCGTGATTAAGCTTAGCACTAACTGTTGTAATGTTGAAATTCAACTTGAGACCTACTGTGCAGTCTTGCTGATGCATAGCTGATTTGGGGCCCACCTGGGGGATAACCCAAACAAAGAGGTTCAATTAGCCTATATGTGTGTGGAAGGTTTTTTAATATTTCTGATACAGATGTAGTTATGCAAAGAACAATTGAACAGAAAAACAAAGAAGATGATTGGCAATGGTATTAGAATTGAAACAACGAATATGTATTATGCTAGTTCTGTACATGATCTGTGAGAACAGATATATGATGGTTGTGCCTTTGTTACTCCTTTTTTGAATGTCTAACCACAAAGAATGGTTATGTGCATTGATATTCAAAGAAGGAGAAAACATGGAGCATCAGTTGGAAGCACAATGGTTCATATTCTTGTTTCAATTGCTCACAATTGCCCCAAACATGTCAAGCTGTGTGGTAATGCTGATATGGAGTTATGGCTTGTGGTTTGGAACATAGGTGTTGACTAGAATAAGATCTTGTTGGTAAAATCATAAGGGCTGCCGAGTAATGCCTGAGATTTGGGGTAAGATCTCGTGTTTCAAATTCTCCTGGATTAGTTGCCTCTCTTTGAGAGCAATAGTCCCCATTGCTAGCAGTTGTGGCAAAAGATGTGGGTATAGATTACCAATCTTCTCAATGACCCATTTTCTTTGGGAATAGATCTAGAAGAGAGGGATCTCTTGTTGTCTTATCTGTTTAATCCTGATGTCAATGACTTTATCCAATTCTGCTGGAATGTTGCCTTCTGGTTTAATCTCCATCTGTTGAAGAGTCTTTGCTACATCTTAAGTGTTCAATATAGATGGATGGTAATGGCGAAAGAGTTCTGTGTTGAAAATTGGATGCAACCCAAGGTAAGAGGATAGATTGAGCTTAAAGAAGTTATCTCCTTGCTTGGTGATGGTGTAGGGTTCCGACGGATGTGGGGGAAGCTTGGGCAAGGTCCTAGCACTCTTTCCTTTTGCAAGTGTTGGTAGACTCTTTCACAACCTAAAAGGTGTGTGGTGCTTGATGCCTAATGCTTGTTATGGTAACGTTTTTACTTTGCATTACCTTGTTGCAAATAGTCTGCACTTCTTGTTGAATGTGCTCAATGAATTAAACAATTTTGTCAATTTCCTTTAGAGTTGAAAATCCAAGCAAACTTGAAAAGGGTTGTGTTGTAGAGCTGTGCAGCTAGTGTAGTTATGTTGAATGAAGGACATCCTTTCATCTCAAGTGTGTTGCTTCTTTGAATTGTATACTTTGAGAAGGTGCACTATCACTCTATTTACCACTTCTGTCAATTCATTAGTTTGGAGATGGAATGTGGTGGATTTGTTCAACTTTGTGTCTAGCATAGGTCTAAGTGCTTTCCAGAAAGCAATCAAGAATCTTTTGTCCCTATTTTACAAGATTTTTTTGGGATTCTAAAGTTGATCCAGGTATGCTGAAAATACAATTGAGCTGCTTCTAGAAATTGCCATTTTTGAGAATCTACCAACAACTACAAAAACACAATCATTACCATGTTTAGTAGTACGGTAGTCTGAGAGGAAGTTTATGGAAACTAAGAGGTGTGTACAAATCTTGCTTCTTGTTGACTGGTTCGCCAGTTGCATGTTCGGTATAAGACAATGTATTTGAAGATGTCAAACTTGACGCGTTGCCAAAAGAAGTATTCCTGCAACACCCCAAGAGTTTTTTCAACTCTAAAATGCCTTTACAAACTTGCTGAAATGAGCCTCCCGTATCAATTTCTATCTCTACATCACATGAAATTCGAAAAGAAATTTGGAACTGAATTATTGTAAATCAACTTTTGGTAGATATCTGAGAAATCCTTATTAGAAAGGTATAATTCTAATCATGTGTTGACTTCATGACAACATGTGTCAAGGACAGAGCTTGAAAATTGGGTTGGGACTTATCTTCTTATGCTTGATGTTCAAGTGAATTGCTGAAGATAAGAAGATAGTTTTTGATGTCTCTCATCTCCAATGTTTTCTATGTTCGTGAGAATTGAAGGGACTTGTGATTTGTGTGGATCATAATCTCCTTACCTAAGATATAATGCTTCCAATATTTACATGCCTACACAATGGCATAAAGCTGATGATCATAGGTTGTATAATTCCTTATCAATGTAGTGAATGTCCCAATGTGGTAAGCAATTGAGTGACCACGTTGAATGAGGATTACTCTAAGTGCATATTCTAATGCATTAGTCTCAATTTCAAATGGTCTTTGAAGATCTTGCAATGCAAGTATTGGCACATAATGTAGTTTGCATTTGAATTCCTCGAATGCTTTCTATTGTGTTTCTATCTAGAAGAATCTTGCTTTAGTGCCACCTTTGGTAACTTGGTTCAGTGACCAAGTCACATGAGAGAAACCAAGTACAATCCCAAGTAGTTGTAGAGCTTTGTGAGATTCTTTGCTTGTGGCCAATCTTGTATGACTTAAATCTTGGCCAAATCTATATGCACGTTGTATGCATCTACAATTATAATGGATACAATACTTCCCTCATGGCACATGAACATTTCTCCATGTTTAAATACAACTTTTGTTTTCACAAAGCATCAAGCACTTGCTCAATATGGTGCATATGCTCATCCCATGTTTTGCTAAAGATCAAGATGCTATCAAGGTAGACTTATCACAAATGAAGTGGTGAGTGGCTTGAGGACGTCATTCATCATCGTCATGAATATGACTAGATTGTTGGTTAGGCCAAAGGGAATGAATAACCACTTTCTTAGGCCTCGACATTTGTCTTCTAGATAATAGTAGGTTCAACAATAATTTGATGATACCTAGAATTGAGACCAATTTTGGTGAAGAACTTCATTGTGGAGCTAGTCCAACAACTCCTCAATCCTTGGAAGAGGGTAGTTCTTCACATTGTTGAGAGCTTTGTTGCCAATACACAACCTTGATTTGTCATCTTTCTTTTATGCTAGCACAATTGGGTTGCCTCAAGGTGATGAGCTAACCCAAATATGTCCTTTCTTCATGAGTTCATGGATTTGTCGCTTGATCTCTTTATTTTCTAGAAATGATTTGTGGTACAATAAAGCATTAGGTGGAGGTAGTCTAGGTATCAAATTGATAGTATGTCTTATTGCATATGTGTGGGCACTTTCTTTGGTGTTTGAAATATGTCTTTGTAATCTACTAGCTTTAGTTCAACAGTAAGGTCTTTGTCGATGCTATTGGAGGACCATCAACATGTTATATTGTTGCAAGGATGTTCTTACATTGTCTCACCATCAAAAGCACAAAATTCTTATTAGAAGTAACAATCCTTTTACATTTTTTGATACTTATGAGTGAAAGCTTAGGTACTATTTTTAGTATGTGGTATCTCTTATCACCACCTACGACATCATTTTTTGTATTTACCTCATAAATTGCATGCCATTGATAAATATATGGTTGCCCAAGTAGAACATTACATACCTCTAATGGAATGTTGTTGCAAGTGGCTATATATTGGAAAGGCTTGATTTTGTAAAATGGTTGATAGTACTGAGTGATGCATTTCTTAGAGGTTGTGCAATACCATCCAATAGAGTATGGTTGCAAGTGAAGCATAAGTGGCAAAATCAATTCTTGAATCGCTTTAGGGAAAAATTAGTTCTTTTGACTTTCGTTGCCAACAATGAAATGTGTTGGGACCATTGGTCCACATTTGAGAGTGAAGTGATCTTCTATTTCTTAGGTGTTGCTAGGGAAGTAGAGATGTTTATAGTACCCACCATGGCACTTGGTTTAGATTCCATGATTTGCTTACCTCTTTCCTATGCTATTGTAATGCTAGTACCTACTCCTTCAAGCTATGCAAGTAAAATCTTGAGTGTGGCATTTTTGTATGGAACATGTGTCGAAATTGCGAATTATGCACCACTTGTCAATCTTGAACTACTTAGTCTAATCGTTTGGCAATTGTTGCTTCTTTTGTGAATGATAATTTATTTATTTGGAATTTTTCTTTGATGGCTTAGATTGGGCTTTGGTTTGAGACTTTTAATCTTTATTTTAATCTCAATTTTAGCCTTTGCTTCAAACTTGCAAGAAAATCTATAGGCTTCTTGTTGTTCCTTACATACATGCCCCATTTTGCTTGGGCAAAATGAGGACCCCCTCTTTTGATTTGGGTCCTTGTTCTGGTCTTTGGTCCCCTTTGATCCCTTGGTTTGGTTAGCCTTGGCTCTGAGGATTTGTCCCATCTTAGCACATTGACGTGGTTTTATTTTGGTTCACAAAGGTCTTGGATTGCCTCATGGGTCATTAGTGGTCTTATTGGTTGATTGATGCATGGGGATCCTAGTTCTTGAGATGCCCACATCTTTTCATGTTTATATAGTCACATTGTATTTGTAAGAGATTTAAATGTTTTTACTAATGTTAATATGGTCTTGATCTTGGATGGGGTGGATTCCTTTTGCCTAGGTTGTGAGAAGCCTAGATGGGTTGGCATCCCTATATACTCAAATCACACTTTCAAAACATTCATAACGCCTTTATAGACCCTTTTGCACTCTTGCAAACCTTTGCAAATGGTCCTAAAAGCACTAGAAACCCTCTAAATAGTTCACTACCAACAAAGTTTGAAATTTTAGAGGGAAGGTAATTTGGGATGATAAGCTTGACTTGAAACCATTACATCTTGCTTATTTCAATCCTAGCCATTAATCATCCTTCTAATAGGAACTTTATGCTATAATTTCACATTTCCTTCCATTTTAAATTTGATGGTTTGGGGTTGAAAGAGAAACCCTTCTTTGGCTATCACCTATTGTTACCCACTGCCATAAGATAATTATGATCACAAACAACCGTAAAAACACTTTTTGGGCACATTTCATCGTGCACCGAAGTTTACACCTATGGAAGTACAAATTTGTACCCTTTACACTTGCTGCCAATATTACATTTGATTTTATTTTCCATTGCGAGGGAGTTCAAGGATAATAGGGAGGTTTATGTTTGTTATTCAATTGGATGGAAATTTTTCTTGATTCTAGATCGTAGGAACATGGTAAAGCTATATTCATGGTTAATCACTGTCACTCATGCTCTAGGTTGTAGATCTAGATGGAAGACAAAGAAGACAAGAGTAAAATGATGTTATTTTCTTGAGGTTCTAATGGCTATATTACCTAGGGTTTTATCAAGATTTAGCTTATGAATGTTATTGATGCTCATATGGGAAAACTCATCTGGATCTAATATGTTTTATTGTTTGAATGATGGGGATAGATGGTTTAGAGCATGGTTGGTAGACTTTGACTCGGGAAAAAATCGATAGACCCAAAATTTGTGATTGCAAAAACTCAACAAAAAATCACAACTTGAAAAATTGCTTAAATTTTCTTAGGAACACTTCTTTTTGAAAAATTCAATGATAAAATGTATACAATGAGCTTATAGATGAGTACAAAAGTGTTTTCTATTAATTTTGAGTAGTTTAAATACAAATTGAGTAAATAATTGCATGATCATCATAAATCCTAATGTAATAGATAGTTGACAACTATTATGAATTTATGATGATTGCCTTTGAAAACCATCTTCATAATTCATAAATTACATATTACAAAATACATTTTACATCTTCCTCTTCCCCAATATATTGAAAACTTGAGGAGAGGTTGAGTTTGTAATCCTTGTAGTTTATTGCAGCTCCTCACTCTGTATAGAAGGTTGTGCTTGTGGCTCTGATTTGACCTCCATCCTTCTAGTAGATGGCAATGATTCACCCTTTGCCTCATTAATTTCATCCAATCCTATAGCTCCTTCTGCTGCAACCACATACTTTATTGCCCGTCTCTCAAAATGAAGAATCTCATCTTCAATAAATAATGGGGACTTTTCATCCTACCCTATCCAATCACTATAAGGATCAATGCCATCCAAATAAATGAGCACCTTTGATTTTTCCTCTACCTTTCTTGTGTGAAGCCAAAGGTTGTATTGCACAAATACAAGCTCATTGAGACATTTTTGAGTTAAAAACAATGAGGACTACTCACTCCACTTTGTTTAATTGCTATAAGAATCAATACCATTCAAATCAACGAGCTACTCTTATTTGTCCTCTACTCGTCATGTGTGAAGCTAAAAGTTGTTTTACACAAAGATAAGGGCATTGAGGCATTTTTTAGTTAAAAACAATGGGGATTGCTCATCCCACCTTGTCCAATCAATATAAGGATCAGTGCCATCCAAATTAATGAGCTCCTTTGATTTGTCCTCTACCCTTCTTGTGTGAAGTTGAACGTTGTATTACATAAAGACAAGGCCATTCGGGCATTTTTGAGTTAATTTGTTTCTCTTCTTCATGTGGATGACCTCAAACAAACTCTAATTGTGCTCACAACTAGATGGACTACAAGGTTGGCATAAAATACAGAGAGCTAATCTTTGAAGATTTGGGGTATTTGCACCCCAACCTATCCACCAAGAATCTACAAAATCAAATATTAAAGAGTTAGTAAGCAAACCATATTTTATCAAATCATCAATAGTTGTAAATTTGAAATTTGTAACTTGTAAGATGCATGTGATGCAAAGACTCCAATTTTTGTTACTTGGTGACTGAGTGGTTCTTTCTCAGATAGCTAGTTATGAAGAAAAGAGCTTGCCCCTACTAGTCTTGTAATTCTACAATTCTTGAACAATGAAGTCTTTCACCTCAACCTAGGGTGTCATCCTCTTAATGCATGCCATGAGGCCTTCCATAACCTCTCCATTAGGATATGAGAAAGTATCCAAAAAAAAGAGGGTTGAGGAAGTACCTTGCTACATAGACGGGTTGGTGGAGTTGATTGTTCCACCTCTAATCAATGATCTCCCAAATGAGATCAAATTTATGTTTGTCTCATTTGTAATAGTTTTGGATGGATTTTTTAGCCCTATCCATGGCCTCATAAATGTACCCCATTGAGTTTTGATCCTCATCTACCAAACAAAGAACTTTACCCAAGGGCTTCAACACCTAAAATTTATAAATACAAAAAAATTGGTTACAAATTTATAATGAAAGACTAAAATTAAAAAAAAAATATTCAATTTGAATTTAAAATTGGTTTAGAGATTACCTTCATGATCTTTGTAGCTCTTTGTATAATTTTTTTTTATCAAACACTATCCTTGCAACCCTCTCTCCTTTAGGCTTCTTTGAATATGATGAGTCTAGCCATGCTTGAATCACAAATATTTATATCAAGAAAGTTAACAAACCAATAATGCTTCAACAACATTAGGAAAATTGTTAGAAACCTTGTGAACCTCTATCACACCAACTCTTCCTTTGGTGTGATTTCTCATCAAACTAAAATCCCAAGGGTGATTTTTTCGTATGCTTCTTACATCTTTACAACTATTCTCACCCAATCAATTTTGCCTATGTCCTCCAAAAGAAGGTCAAGGCAATGTGGTGCACAAGGGGTCCAAAAGAGTGACCGATGCCTCTTTTTCGAGCAATCTCCCAACCACCACATATGCTATTGCATTGTAATTTGAACTACATTCTCTATGCCCATCTCTAATAAAACTTCCTGTAACATTAAACCCAAAGTTTCTACATTTTTTACTTTGTCAAAGGTATCAACTAATATAAAAAAATTACCTCACCATTTGAAGCTACCAAAAAGTAGATAACAGTGCAGTTATTTTTGTTTGTCCACCCATCTAAAATAATAGTGCAACCATACTTTTTCCATGCTTCTATTCTTTCACAATTAAATTTTCCTCTTTAGTTGTGTTCATGAGCAACCTTCCACTTAAGTCTTCCCTATAAGAGCATTGCAACCTTTTCCTACTACCATCAATGCAATTACCAAATTATCCCAATAAGGACTACTCACCACATTGAAGGGAAGGTTGCTGAAGTACAAAAAAATGATACATGCCTTATCTTCTTCTCAATGCACCTCCTTGTTCCACCCTTTCAATGACAGTTGTGCTCCAAGTGTGTTTATGGGTACAAGAAAGCTATGTGGTGTGTGTGTAGGTGCTTTACTTGAAGTGGATGCCAATGTGTTTTGTATGCATGGACCACAAAGGGATCCTACTATGCCTTCAAAATGATGTACTTCATTTGTTTCTACTTGCATTTGAGGACCATGAATACTAGCCATGCATGTTGCTATGATTGCCTTTTTCTTCTTCCTTTGTAATTTTTTCTCTTTTGTCAATGCACAGTGTGAATTCACATCTTATTTCATCTCTTCTATAGTGTTGATAGAGGGTTTGATGTCACAATGAGTAGTGTTTGCAAGATGGTATTTGAGGTGATTTATGCCTCCATGGTATAGGTTTTGACATTTTCTATAAACAACTGTTTCAATTTTTGATCCTTGTAAGATATATTTCCAAGCATGGTCTTTAGCTCTCGGGGACGAGTGCTTGTAACCAACATTGATTGGGCTGAGCCTAAGCTTTAGCTTGATCCAAAGACTTCTTTATTTTCTATTGTTTCTAACTTGCAAGTACAAAACACAATATTTTAATTTTAAATTAAAAAAATTAGCCTAATTCAACATAATTACTAAAAATTAACATAAATTTAGCCTAAAATCAGTATAATAAATATAAATTAGTTTAAATAAGTATATATTCAATATAACCTAATCATTTTATTCCCCAAAAAAGGTATCAAAAATATTTTGTGTATACAAAAAACACTGAATATATTAAAAATATTAATATAAATGAGCAAAAAATGTTCATAAATCCAATTGTTTGGAAGTAAATTTCAAAATAATACTTTTTTAGGAAATTATGAATTGTTTAAAACCTACATTCTAGATTTTAGTAGCCAAAATGAATTTAAATTCTTGCAAAAAAATTAAAAAATTACTAACCTACCATTGAAATTCTTTAGTTTTCCCTTGAAACTCACCTATAAATACTTGCAATCAAATCAAATAGATGCTAGAGTGTTGTGTGAGGAGGCTTGGATGGCATGGTTGCATTCATAAGTGAAATCATGTGGGTTTTGAGTGCATTTTTCATGCTTTAGGTGCGTTTTTATTTTTCCCATGTCTAATGGGTTTTTGGCTTGGACTCGTTGAGTTTTTGGTGAGCACTCACCAAAAAAATGATGAGTACTCAACAAAAACTTTGTGAATTTTCCATCGAGTAACTCATTATGCCAAAAAATCAACGAGTAGTCATTGAGTTTTCCAACTATGGTTTAAGGGATTATTTATGCAATAGAAAGTCTAATACCATAGTTTGAGAAAATTGTACAAAGCCAATAAGACAATTATGATAAAAATAAAGACGAACTTTAAAGTATCTTAGGTTTGTTGTAATCATAAGAACACTATTATAAACCCTTATTCCAAACAAGATTGTTAGTTATCACAAAATGTTGTTTTAAGGGCCATAAAACACATGTCAATATCAAAATAGTCTAGAGGAGTTCAAAGGAAACCAATGGTTTGTCACTTGACCACTAAGCGTAATATTATAGACCTGGGCCCCATGGTAAGAGTTACCACCAATCTAGGATTTTTATGGAAACCCATGAGTGACCAGGAAAAAATTAATACACTATACCAAAAGTTAGCTACTTAAACCCTAAGATTCTTATGACTATATCTAGATTGTGCTAGCATTGAATTTCCATAATCTATACCTATGGACAAATTCAACATCATGAGACATATAACTGTCTTGATAGTCATTAGGCATGATCTAGCCCCACTTAGATATAGAATTTCTTAGATACATATTGTAGACATGAAAAATATACAGATTGATCCTATACACCTGATCCTGATCTTACTAACACCAGTTCAACTTGAATCATCTCCTTTACTAATCAATTTAATTGGATAATCTTTATTATATTAAATTCATCATATTTCAACTCTTAATTAAATAAATCAAATTTATCTGATTAAGTCACCATCTCCTATTAATTAAATAAATCATTTTGTTTAATTAATCTTATAGTCCCTCTTGTAATTAAATAATTCACTTTATTTAATTACTCTCTAATGTCATCTCCTTTAAATTAAATAAATTAATGTTTATTTGATTTAATCTAACACCATCTCAATTAAATAAATCATACTTTATTTAATTAAATATAAATCCATTATTCATCTCATTTTGATTTATTTAAATCCTAAAATCTAAGTCAAATTATTAAATCAATTAATTTCCATCTAAATTAATCAAATCTCGATTAATCCTAATCCTAATCCATCAAATCCTCTAGATTTTACAACTTGCACAAGTAAATCAATTTAATTGATTTATAAATTCTTCTATTTTCTCCCAACTTGGCATCAATAAGGGAATGTTTCTCAAATTCAAAAATCCCTCCAAAAGGGATGAGTACATCCAACAAGGCATTAAAGGCCTTTTACATGTCCTTTGCCTTGAGCCAAGTGGCATTTACTCCATTCTTCTCTCCCTCCAACTTGTCATTTCACAAATTTCAAATTCCACCTAGCCATATTTATTTGCACATTCATCAAAATGTTCTCATTGCCCCTCCAATCACATGTGGACAAGTGGCCTTCTCTCATTGGTTGGTATTTTATCCCATATCCTTCCATTTTGCCTCTTCCTCCATCATTCTATTATATTTATAGGAGGCTCTCATTTTAATCTAGGATCCATAAACTAAGAGCACAATCACTATAGGCATTTAGCATTGAGTTCATAGCATTTCATATTTTGCAATCAATTTAGCTGGTTATTGGTAAATTTCATCAAGGAAGCACAATCATCACTTTACATCAAGGAATTGGGAAAAGGGCCATTTTCCACATCAAAATGGCACCAATTCCCCCTATGGAATTGAGAGTTTGTTCATTAGAATAAGATATGATAGCTTTGTTATTGTGTTCTTCATTTCATTTCTTGTTTTCATGCTTCAAACTAATTTCATGGGGAATGTTGATCTAACTTGCATAAAGATCTAATTATATGTTTGTTCTTTTGTGTTTGTGCAGGTATAGATTCACCATTCACATTTTGGCGTTAAAAGGAGGGCAAATCTGGAGAAAACTAACACGTTTTTTCAAAAATTCTATGATTTTTTGTTAAGTTTTGTGTCTACAGGAAACTCCGCCACTATCAGTCTAGCGACACAATATAGCGATGTTGCAAACTCCAAACTGCGCCGCTGAAGTCTTCCCACCCAAAAAAATTGAATTTTAAACTCTGATGTTGGACATTCAAATTCCAATCTCCACTGCTGGTTCAAATAGCGTCGCAATCACACTCATTGTTTTTGTGCAGAGTGCCGCTATTAGGCCCAATGACGCTATATAGAGCCATTGACTTTCTCAAACTGCACCACAATTGCGGATTGCGTCGCTGGAGTTGGTTAAAAGGAAAATTTCAGATTATTTTCAACATGTGCTTTTTTCACTTTGGTTGTTTTTGACTTCTAACTAGTTTTTGGCCTTTATTTTTACAATATTAACCGGTTTTTGTAGGTTGGCTTGATCAAAAGTGAAGAAAGGAAACGAAGACCAAGAGTTCTTTATGACATCATTATCTTGTTGTATCAAGTGTTTTTAAACACTTTAGGGAGAAATTATAATCCCTTTTCTAAGGATTTGTTATCTTCTTGCTTTTTAGGACTCAATAAATTCCGTTTGGGCTTAAAAAGAACAAAACAAAGGGATTAAAAAGAACCATAGAAAAACCTAGTAGATTTTATTTTGGACTTATTAAATGAACAAACAAATCTCACACTTCAAAGTTGGTGCTTAAAAAGAATTCATATCATTGCTTTATGGTTTAAAATGAACATGTGTACTCTTTGTCTTGTAATCTCTTCCACAAGTTAACAATATTTAAAAAAACATATGCACTTCTTTCGTGCCTCATGACGATCTTGAGAATCAAAAGCCTTTTTTGAGATATTAAGTTGTATAAGTGATTACCTCCACATTTCAATTTGGGTTCCTAAAATTGAACAAAATCTTGCTAGTGTGAGTGGAGTATATTGCGAGTGTTCTCTCTTTGTTTCTCAACAAACATTGATCGAACTTCAAATGTACTTACTTGCTTTTTGTTTAATCCTTAGAAGGCCTTCCTTGGTGGGAAAATGTACTCACCCCATGAGAATGACCCAACTGGTAAAATGCTAAAGCCAAGTGACTTCCAACCGGTATATAAGTGTGGGTACTTGAGGAAAGTTCAATTATCACAAAGATTGTTCTGACAAGAAGAGAAACAATAGTCTCTTGCCGTATGGATGATCCCCCACAAACAAAATGCCCATATTAAAACCCTTTGTTTAGAAGGCCCAAATCCTTAGATTTATTTGTTGATGCAAGAACGATTGTTCTGAAGCCATCCCACATTTTTACAACTCTTGGTAGAGATGAAAAGTATGCCATGGGAGTTTCATGGGTACTGATGCTTGGGTGACCTGAGAAGTGAGTGCACTGTAAGGGGGAGCCTGTGTGGTCAAGCATCTGATCATTTGCTAAGAGTAACCATAGCTGAATTTATCCAAGTGGGAACTCAACAAATATTGCCTCATTTTATCCTAGGATTGTGCATCAACTTTGGAATCAAAATACTTTTCTTGGATCTAAAACGCTTGCAAACAAACATTCACCAAATCTTCAAAATTTCAAACCCTTTAGGGGGAATGAATACCTTTGATAAATCCCAGTGCTCTTGCTTGCGCTAGGGATTTCATCCTTAGAGGCTTTTAAGTAGTTGAATTTATATCATAATTTGTTCTCACTAAAGTCCACATTAGGAAACTTTTTCCTTGATTTCCTTGATTCCCACATAATGGACTTTGTGGGATGAGAAGTTAGAACATTAGATATTTAATTTGAAAACCTAATCAAGAATTGTTTGTGATAAAAGGAAGTCATTAAGCAAAGATAAGAAACAATTGAATTCCACACATGTGCTCTCCCAAATGATTTCCCGAAAGATCAAAATCCAAAAACCAAATTCTAAAGGTCTTAGTCAAAAGGCTCACAAGAAATGGTTGTCTATGTTTTATGAATTTAGAGAAAGATTGACCTTCAACTTTTACAAACGTGCATCAAAGAACAATCCTAATTTGTATGAATTTTGTTACCAACAAAATCCAATTCTCTTTCAAAAGTTTGCTTTTCTCACATAGGAAGTACCAAGCATGCTCTTCAATGCCGAGGTCTTGTAGAAAGGAGTTCTATCTAGGTCTAATCTAGGATCAAAGTCATCATTCTCATCCACCCCTTAAGCATCAATCAAAAAATCATTTCACCAACAACTCTTGGAAATCTTGAAAAATTCATTCACGCTAGGCTTTTGGAAAATCCAAATCATCTTGTTTGATTAGATGTGTATAGATGAATCCTTCTCCACATATATAGTCAAATTATCAATCCTTGTGACAAAATCTACCCCTTGATAACATCCAATATCTTGGGGTTTATAAGTTCATTATCTGAAATCCAAAAAGGAAAATCAAACCAAAATCATCTTATTTGGCTAGGGGTGTATAGATGAATCCTTCTTTACACACTTAGTCAAATTATCATCTTGTGTACAAGTCTACTCTAGGACAACATCCAATCTCTTAAGAGTTTATGAGTTCACTATCCAAACCAAATCCAATCAAGCCAAGGTCGAGATCAAATCAAACCAAACCAAATCAAATCAAATCAAAATCCAAAAAAAAAGTCCCAAAGTCTAGTATCTCCTTCAAGATTTCTCAAGAGTTCAAATCATTCACATCATCCATCTTCCATTTGTCTTATCATCACACTTTGATCCTTAAGCATCCTAGATTTTCTCTTTTTGTGCATAAAGTTAGATCAATCTAAAGAATTAGAGGTTCATCTCACACATTCCTAAAAGTTGATCCCTATTTTATGGTGCAAACTAGATCACAACACAAGAAGAACATGGAAACCAACAAAGAAACATCAACTTTGAGTGACTTAAGACAAACTGCTCCTGAAATGAATCCCATTGGATCAAGCAATCCCCTAACTAATCTTACTCTATCATCACAAAATCCTCAAGAGGAAGGTCAAGTGGAAGACATCACCAATAATGTCTTAGGGATGAAACAAGATGAAATCCTTGAAATGGTTCAAAATATTAAAACTCATAGAATTGTCAATGCCATGATGAGGCTCAATCCCTCCCAATACATTCTTGAATTGGAAAAAGAAGGGGCTAAACTCCCTTTCGATTATGATGTGAGCACTATTGTGGAAAGGCCTCTTGGGATCGTGACCCCAATCTCATCCACACTTCCATTTCAAAACATCATTCAAAGCATTCCCCAAATCACATCATCCATTGCTCCAACTTAACCAATTATCAACAAGGGAAGCTCATTGCTTCATCCACTTCAAACACATCCCCTTGTGAACAACCAAGATTTGGATGCAAACACCATATTGGGTCAATCCATTTTGTTGAATCCATTACACCCATATGTTCTGCTTGCATTTCATGATCCTACCCATCCAACCTCTTTGCACGCAACACCGACATATCCTTTCAACACACAAACCTCTCTCCCCATGACTTCACAAGGAGAAGGTGGAATATTTGGAGCAAGGGGAATTTTTGATCCCTCATCATCATCGTCATTTCTCCAAGGGAATACACCACTGAAATTACCACCATTTAACCTTCACCATTAACGTCCACACCACCCCTTGGGTTAGACCTTCCCCCTTTACCAACCATCAATCTGTAAGGAAAAACAACAATGCGGAAACGCTTTCCTAACGCTAAGACCACAAAGGAGACGTGCAAAGTCCAGTTTTAAAACATTTAAAACAAATAAGATGAACACATACAAGGTAACAAGAGTAACATAAATAAAATGATTACAAAGATAACATCCGATTTACATGGGAAAACCCTTTCGAGAAAAAACCCACCACACCAAGAGAAAGACACTTTGTATTACAGTAAGCAAAAATTACATACAAAGTTACAGTCCTCACTCTCTGATAGTTAGCTCACAACAGCACATGAGTTTTCATGCACTCACTGTTACAATGCTATTTCGGTATACAATGAATACAAACTCGCCAACCCTTTTCTTAGTATTCTGATTTTTCTAAGATTTTTTTTGACTTATAGTTAAGACCGACTATTACAAGTCTTTTGTCCAACGACCAATTAGGGTGCATTAATTTCAGTTCTTCACTGACACCCCAAATCGATCTGGGATCGGATCCACCTACAATCCTGCATCGAGCCACCCTCGCAATAAATTCCTTGCAGAGCAAAAAAACTAAAAACGGGCTCTGCCAACCGCCAAAATCCGATCACATATTAACTGCATAATATATTGCATTTCACCAATCTAGCTTTCGACAATAAATGTTGTTTTGCAACAACGGTGCAAAAAAAAATGATGAGAAATCACCACGTTTCGCCGCTTGACCGAGTAGTGATCGGTCAACTGTCATCGGGCTTCGAAAACCCTTCGCCATCGCTAACTATTTCATCACATCCCGAGTCGGCAATAATCCGCTATCGCCAAAACATTGACCGCCAACTCTATCGGGTCCCACATGCCACGTGTCCATCGCTCAGGAGGTTTTGGGGCATCCAGGAGGGAATCGCCAAGATTCCCATGAGCTCGCCCAGAACGAGCTTCTGAGGTTGTCATGTGTCCATTGCTCATGCACTGCGCTTGGTCTACGTGGAAGCCGCTGGAGCTCCTTCAGGGAATCTCTAGCGAGATCCGCTAGATTCCCCAGGGAACTCTTAAGGTGCAGACAAGTGTCCACAGCTGGAAAAACCCTTTGCATAAAGCAGCTTGAGGCCAACCATCTCTTCACTGCACTCACCTTGGCCTACGTGGAAGCCGCTGGAGCTCATTCGAAGAATCTCTAACGACATCCGCTAGATTCCCCAGGGAACTCTCGAGGCATAGAAAAGTGTCCACGTCTAGAAAAACCCTTCACATAAAGCATCTCAGGGCCCACCATCTATTTGCTGTGCTCACCACTTTGAAAAACCGCCACGTGTCGTGCGCACAGGCAATTTCGATCGGCGAAAAAGGTTAACAACGGTACTTGCCTTCGGATGCCACGGAAAATAGCCAGCTCCGTTGGATGAAGCCAATAGTAGCCGTTGATGCAAGAAATTGACACATCTGTGAGACATAGCATTCCCTTCCGTCAATAGATGACAGCTCTGCCGATAAAGCCAAGGCCAACTAACATTCTGCCCACTTTACGCTTGTCGGCCCATCGTTGTGACAACCCTCAGAGTCTTGCCGATCAGACTAAGTCTCAATGACCAAAGGGTCAAGCCAACCAAAAGAGAACACCACAGTAAAGTGATAGATACATAAACTTGTCAAGCCTTTAACAGAGGTCCAAGCTAGTAAATTGAGGCACATTTTCCAACAAGCTCCCACTTGACGAAGACTTACTGGCTTCCTCCAGACTTCAAATTTATTGACGATCATAGGCCCCAAGGCCCATTGAACTGGCACACCATCTGAGCTTGTCCGCACTTACTAGCTTTGTCAATGCATCAACAACATTATTCAGAGTATCCACCTTCTCTAAAGAGACCTTTCCATCCTCCACCATATCTCTCACGAAGAGATACTGCACATCGATATGCTTAGTCCTGGCATGGAAAGTTGTATTTTTTTCCAAACAAATGGCACTCTGACTGTCACAACAAATAGTGATCTACCTTGCATCAAAACCAATATCAGAGCACAAGCGGCTGAGCCAAACAAATTCTTTGTAGGCATGAGTCGCTGCCATGTATTCTACCTCCATCGTGGACAAAGTGACTACAGCCTATCACTTGCTCATCCAACTGATTGCACCACCATTTAACATGAAAGCGTATCCATTGGTGGATCTTCTGCTATCAATGTCCCTTGCCCAATCAGAGTCCACATACCCATGAATTCTGAGAGTTCTCTGTGATGCAAAAAAATTTCCATGGTAACACAGAGCACATTTTGAGGTACCTCTCAGATACCTAAACACTCTATTTACAACATCCCAATGCATCCTTCCTAGATTTTCCATAAATTGGCTGAGTACTCCCACTGCTTGGAAAATGTATGGCCTTGTACAAACCTTCGCATACATTAAACTACCAACAACACTTGCATAAGGCACTATGGTCATGTCCTCCATCTCAGTAGATGATTTTGGATAGTCTTCAACAGATAGTTTCATTCCCTGGGTAACTGGAACAACTAGCTGCTTGCAATCCCTCATAGAAAATCTCTCTAGAATAGTGTTGATGTACTTAATTTGGCTGACCCAAAGATTTTTGCCATTTCTGTCCTTGGTTATCTCCATCCACATAATATACCTTGCTGCACCCAGATCTTTCATTTCGAACTTTGCAGACAATTGAGATTTAAGATCATAAATCATAGACTTACTATTTCCTATGAACAACATATCGTCCACGTATACAGTAATAATAAGCACACGATCATTTTCAATTTTATAATACACATAATGATCAAATTTTGATCTCACAAATCCCATAGACAACACAAAAGTGTCAAAATTCTGGTACCACATTCTAGGAGACTGCTTCAAACCATACAAAGATTTCTTTAATTTGCAGACCAAGCTTTCTTTACCTTTTTCAACGAAATGCTCCGGACGGGACATGTAAATTTCTTCTTCCAGCTCTCCATGGAGAAACGCTGTTTTCACATCCATCTGCTTGATCTCTAAGTCATATGCGGTTGCAAGTGACAACAAAATCTGATAGATGTCAGCTTAGCTACAGGGGAAATTTTTTATCCATAATCAATTCCCTCTACCTGGGAATACCCCTTTGCAACCAACCTTGCTTTATACTTCACAACACTGCTCTCAAGACCAATCTTCTTCTTAAATACCCATTTGCAACCAACAAGATTTCTTCCTTCAGGCAAAGGTACCGAATCCCAAGTTTCATTCTTTTCCAATTATTCCATTTCTTCATTCATGGCTTCCAACTAGGAATTTGCATCGTGCATATTAATTGCCTCTTTAACAGTCCTAGGCTCCTCAGTGCTAGTAATTAAATCATAGGCACAGTTTGAATCCAAAATGGAGAAACCATACCTACCTGGTTGTTTTTTTTGACGTGTAGACCTTCTCACTAGCTGAGGTTGTGGTTCTTCATCTTCATAACTCTTAGAGTTGCTAGAGCTTTGCTCAGTTTCAGGTACACCATGCAGCTTTCCCTTTTCTCGGGTTTGGGGAATCTCAACTACATCATTCTTCTTTTCTCTTTGATATGTCTCTAGCTATGGATCAGCTATAGAAGGTTTCAACTCATGAAATATTACACTTATGTTGTACAAACCCTTCTCAGTGACAGGGTTCCAAATCTTGTATCCCTTCACACAAACACCATAGCCGATGAAGATACATTTAATAGTTTTGTTCTCCAACTTAGATCTTTTCTCATTTGGCACATATGCATATGCCTCACAACCAAAGACATGAACATGTCTCAGAGAGGGCTTCTTACCAGACAACGCTTCCAAAGGTGTCTTGTCAACAAGAGAAAAGCAAGGAGAATGATTTACCAGGTAACATGCTGTAGCCACAACCTGTGCCCAAAACATCTGCTCCAGACCAACATTGCTCAACATAGTCCTTGCCTTTTGCATCAACGTCCTGTTCAACCTTTCAGAAACTCCACTTTGTTGTGGAGTATAAGGTGTAGTTTTATGCCTTTTAATCCCATGGTCTTTACAGTATCTATCAAAATCTGTAGAAAAAAACTCACTACCATTATCTGTCCTCAAAATTTTTATTTTCCTTCCAGTCTAATTCTCTACCAAGTATTTAAATTCTTTAAAACGACATAATACTTTTGATTTACTTTTAAGAAAGTATATAAATGCCCTTCTCGAATAGTCATCAATAAAAGAAAAATAATATCTAGACTTCGATAACGAAGGAACATTCACTAGAACAAACACATCAAAATGCACATATTCCAGTACACCAAAAGATTTATTAGAACTCAAGGAAAAAGAAACACGTTGTTTCTTTCCATAAATGCAGTGTTCACAAAAATTGAACACAAGATTACAATCTACAAGCCCTTCAACAAGATATTTATTTTTCAAGGTTTTTAAACCTTGCTCACCTATGTGACCAAGTCTATGATGCCACAACATGGTCTTCTCTACTGGGAGTTTCACCTCCATCGCATTTGTAGCCTGAGAAGCGTCTTCATCTTCCTCTACAGGAACAAGTTTGCTTGAATTTGCAGATACACCGTTGCATTGAATAGGACGTGCATCCAACTTGTACAGAGTGATAGTACATACACCCTTAGCCAACACCATTGCACCTCTAGTAAGATGTAAGATAGTACAGGACGTGCATCCAGCTTGTACAGAGTGATAGTACGTACACCCTTAGCCAACACCATTGCATCGAGAAAGAGAATTTTACACTAGCATCATTCAACTTATTGACAGAAAGTAAGTTACGAGCCAGACCTGGTATGTGCATTATGCCAGCAATCCCTTTGATTCTACCGTCAGGGAACTGTATCTTGACTCTACCTTGGCCAACAATCTCCAATGTTGAATCACTCGCCAGGTACACCTTTCCACCATCATACTTGTCATACTTAGTGAATCATTCTCTATGAGACGTCATGTGAAAGGATGCACCCAAGTGAACCACCCAGACATCATCTGATACCTGACTTGCCAAGGCTACAATGAAGGCATCTACATAACTCTGAGAAGAGTCATAGTATGAAGAGTTACTCTTCTTTGTATTCTTCTATTTACAATACTATCAGATATGATCAAACTGCCCACAATTCCAGCATTTCACCTTGGAATTTTTACCATGAGACTTTGATCTCCCTACAAATTTAGATTTGGACTTCTTATCCTTCTTCTTGCCTTTCTCCTTTGATCTACCTCAGACAAAAAGGTCCTCTTTGGCCATCTCAGAAGACTTCCTCTGCATCTCTTCAGACAACAGCAAAGCAACCACATCTTCCATCTTTAAAGTAGCAGTCATACTTCCAATAGCCATCACCAGATGATCCCAAGTGTATGGTAATGAACAGAACAGGAGCATGCAATGATCCTCCTCCTATATCTTTACACCCAAAAACGCCAACTGAGCAACACTCATATTAAACGAGTTTAGATGGTCTGCAACAGATGCACCTTCTTCCATCTTCAAGGAGTACAACTTCTTCCTTAGAAATAACTTATTTACCAGAGACTTTCCTTGATAAATATCACCAAGCTTCTTCCATAACGAAGCTGCACACTTCTCCTCATGGATATTCAGGAGTACAGAATCGACAAGACAAAGTCTTATCAGACCTCTCGCTTTTCTATCTGCAAGGTCTCAATCTTCTTGTTTCATACTTTGAGGCATAGTTGTAGACACTGCTACCCAGAGGTCTCTATCTACTAACAGGTCTTCCACTTTGAGTTTCCACAACTCAAAGTTTCCGTCATTGAATTTCTCAATATCAACTCTTCCTGATGTACTCACCATCTTAGACAGAACTAGGTTCTAACTTTGCAAGACTCTCACTGGAATAGTATTAGCACAAAAAACAAGCCCTACAAACAAGGATAACACAATCGGATAGGCTCTGATACCACTTGTAAGGAAAAGCAATTGTGCGGAAACGTTTTCCTAATGCTAAAACGACAGAGGAGACGTGCAAAGTCCAATTTTAAAACATTTAAAACACATAAGATGAACACATACAAGGTAACAAGAGTAACATAAATAAAATGATTATAGAGATAACATCCGATTTACATGGGAAAACCCTTTCGGGAAAAAAACCACCACACCAAGAGAAAGACACTTTGTATTACAGTAAGCATAATTACATACAAAGTTACAATCCTCACTCTCTGATAGCTAGCTCACAACAAAACTTGAGTTTTCATGCACTCACTGTTACAATGCTATTTTGGTATATAGTGAATACAAACTTGCCCACCCTTTTCTCAGTATTCTGATTTTTCTAAGATTTTTTTTGACTTCTAGTCAAGACCGACTATTACAAGTTTTTTGTCCAACGACCAATTAGGATGCATTAATTTAAGTTCTTCATTGACACACTAAATCCATCTCGAATTGGATCCACCTACAATCCTGCATCGAGCCACCTCTATAATAAATTCATTGTAGACAAAAAATACTAAAAACGGGCTCTGCCAACTGCCACAATCTGATCACATATTAACTGCATAATATATCGCATTTCACCAATCCATCTTTCGGCAATAAATGTTGTTTTGCAACAACGGTGCAAAAACAACCGATGAGAAATCACCATGTGTTGCATTGCTATTCGTTTCGCCGCTTGACCGAGTAATGATCGATCAACTGTCATAGGCCTCCGAAAACCCTTCGCCATCACTAACTGTTTCATCACATTCCGAGTCGGCAATAACTCGCTATTGCCAAAACATCGACTACCAACTCTATCAGGTCCCACATGCCACGTATCGGCCACTCAGGAGGTTTTAGGGCATCTAGGAGGGAATCGCCAAGATTCCCATGAGCCTACCCGGAACGAGCTTTCGAGGCTGTCATGTGTCCATCGCTCGCACACTCCGCTTGGCCTATGTGGAAGCCGCTGGAGCTCCTTTGGGGAATCTCTAGTAGCATCTGCTAGATTCCATAGGGAACTCTCAAGGTACAGAAAGTGTGCACGATCGGACAAACCCTTCGCATAAAGAAGCTCGAGGGCCACCATCTCTTTGCTGCACTCACCTTGGCCTACGTGGAATCTACTGGAGCTCCTTCGGGGAATCTCTAGCGGCATCCGCTAGATTCCCCAGGGAACTCCGAAGGCACAGACAAGTGTCCACGTCCAGACAAACCCTTCGCATAAAGCAGCTCGAGGCCCACCATCTCTTCGCTGCGCTCACCACTTTGAAAAACCGCAACTCGTCATGTGCACAAGTAATTTTGCTAGGCGAAAAAAGGTTAACAATGGTACTTGCCTTCAGATGCCATGGAAAGCAGCCAGCTCCGTTAGATGAAGCCGATAGCAGTCGTTGATGCAAGAAATCAACACATTTGTGAGACATAACATTCCCTTCTGTCGATAGATGACAACTCATCTGATAAAGCCGAGGCCAACTAACATTTCACTGACTCTACGCCCATTGGCCCATCATTGTGACAACCCTTAGAGTCACGCCAATCAGATTAAGTCTCAGTGACCAAAGGGTTAGGCCGACCAAAAGAGACCACCGCGGTAAATTGATAGAGACGTAAACTCATCAAGCCTTTAACAAAGGTCCAAGCCAGTAAATTGAGGCACATTTTCCAACAAGCTCCCACTTGACGAAGACTTACTGGCTTCCTCCAGACTTCAAATTTATTGACGATCATAGGCCCCAAGGCCCTTTAAACTAGCACACCATCTGAACTTGTATGTGCTTACTGGCTTTGTCAATGCATCAACAACATTCTTTAGACTGTCGCAACAAATAGTGATCTGCCCTACATCAAAACCAATATCAGAGCACAAGCGGTTGAGCCAAATAAATTATTTCCAGGCGTGAGTCACTGCTATGTATTCTGCCTTTGTCATGGACAAAGCGACTATAGCCTGCCGCTTGCTCATCCAACTGATTGCACCACCATTTAACATGAAAGTGTATCCACTGGTGGATATTCTGCTATCAATGTCTCCTGCCCAATCAAAGTCCACATACCCATGAATTTTGAGAGTTCTCTGTGATGCAACCAAATTGCCATGGTAATGCAGAGCACATTCTAAGGTACCTTTCAGATATCTAAACACTCTCTTTATAGCATCCCAATGCATCCTTCCTGGATTTTCCATAAATCGGCTGAGTACTCCCACTGCTTGGAAAATGTCTGGCCTTGTATAGACCATCACATACATTAAACTACCAACAACACTTGCATAAGACACTTTGGTCATGTCCTCCATCTCAGTAGATGATTTTGGACAATCTTCAATAGATAGTTTCATTCCCTGGGTAACTGGAACAACTAGTTGCTTGCAATCCCTCATATCAAATCTCTCCAAAATAGTGTTGATGTACTTACTTTGGCTGACCCAAAGCTTTCTGCCATTTCTGTCCCTGGTTATCTCCATCCCCAGAATATACCTTGCTACACCCAGATATTTCATTTTGAACTTTGCAGACAACTGAGATTTAAGATCATAAATCATAGACTTACTATTTCCTATGAACAACATATCGTCCAGGTACAAGGTAATAATAAGCACACGATCATTTTCAGTTTTATAATACACACAATGATCAGATTTTGATCTCAAAAATCCCATAGACAACACAAAAGTGTCAAACTTTTGGTACCACATTCTAGGAGACTGCTTCAAACCATACAAAGATTTCTTTAATTTGCAGACTAGGCTTTCTTTACCTTTTTCAATGAAATTATCCGGCTGGGACATGTAAATTTCTTCTTCCAGCTCTCCATGGAGAAACACTATTTTCACATCCATTTGCTCGATCTCTAAGTCATATACGATTGAAAGTGACAACAAAAATCTGATAGATTTCAACTTAGCTATAGGGGAAAAAAATTATCCATAATCAATTCCCTCTACCTGGGAATACCCCTTTGCAACCAACCTTGCTTTATACTTCTCAACACTGCCCTCAAGACTAGTCTTCTTCTTAAATACCCATTTACAACCAACAAAATTTATTCCTTCAGGCAAAGGTACCAAATCCCAGGTTTCATTCTTTTCCAATGATTCCATTTCTTCATTCATGGCTTCCAACCAGGAATTTGCATCGGGCATATTAATTGCGTCTTTAACAGTCCTAGGCTTCTCAGTGCTAGTAATTAGTGAATAGGCATAGTTTGAATCCAAAATGGAGAAACCATAACTATTAGGTTGTTGTTTTTGACGTGTAGACCTTCTCACTGGATGAGGTTGTGGTTCTTCATCTTCGATACTCTTAAAGTTGCTAGAGCTCTGCTCAGTTTCAGGTACACCATGCAGTTCTCCCTTTTCTGGGGTTTGGAGAATCTCAACTACATCATTCTTCTTTTCTCTTTGATATGTCTCTAGCTATGGATCACCTGTAGAAGGTTTTAGCTCATGAAATATTACACTTCTGTTGTATAGAACCTTTTTCAATGACAGGGTTCCAAAGCTTGTATCCCTTCACACCAACACCATAGCCGATGAAGATACATTTAACAACTTTGTTCTCCAGCTTAGATCTTTTCTCATTTGGCACAATTGCATATGCCTCACAGCCAAAGACACGAACATGTCTCAGAGAGGGCTTCTTATCAGACCATGCTTCCAAAGGTGTCTTATCAACAAGAGTAGAGCAAGGAGAATGATTTACCAGGTAACATACTATAGCCATGACCTCAGCCTAGAACATTTGCTCCAGACCAACACTGCTCAACATACTCCTTGCCTTTTGCATCAACGTCCTGTTCAACCTTTCAGCAACTCCATTATGTTGTGGAGTATAAAGTGTAGTTTTATGCCTTTCAATCCCATGGTCTTTACAGTATCTATCTAATTCTGCAGAACAAAACTCACCACCATTATCCATCCTCAAACATTTTATTTTCCTTCCAATCTAATTCTCTACCAAGTTTTTAAACTCTTTAAAACGACTGAATACTTCTGATTTACTTTTAAGAAAGTATATAAATGCCCTTCTCGAGTAGTCATCAATAAAAGAAACATAATATCTAGACTTCGATAATGAAGGAACATTCACTGGACCAAACACATTAGAATGAACATAGTCCAATACACCAGAAGATTTATGATAACTCAAGGAAAAAGAAACACGTTGTTTCTTTCCATAAATGCAGTGTTCACATAAATTGAACTCAAGATTACAATCTACAAGCCCTTCAACATGATTTTTATTTTTCAAGGTTTTTAAACCTTTCTCACCTATATGACCGAGTCTATGATGCCACAACATGGTATTCTTTGTTGGGAGTTTCACCTCCATCGCATTTGTAGTGAGAGAAAAATATTCATCTTCCTCTACAGGAACAACTTTGTTTGAATTTGCAAAGGCGGTGTTGCATTGAACAGGATGTGCATCCAACTTGTACAGATTTATAGTACGTACACCCTTAGATAGAACCATTGCACCTCTAGCCATCTTACATCCTTTACTCGAGAAAGAAACTTCTACACTAGCATCATTCAGCTTACTGACATAAAGTAAGTTACGAGCCATACCTGGTATGTGCAGTATGCCACCAATCCCTTTGATTCTACCATTAGGGAACTATATCTTGACTCTACCTCAGCTAGTAATCTCCAATGTTGAATCACTCGCCAAGTACACCTTTCCACCATTATACTTATCATACTTATTGAACCATTCTCTATGAGACGTCATGTGAATGGATGCACCCGAGTGAACTAGCCATACATTATCTGATACTTGACTTGCCAAGGCTGCAATGAAGGCATCTACATCACTTTAAGAAGAGTCATAGTCTGAAGAGTTAAACTTCTTCTTATTATTCTTCTTACAATCCTTTTGGATATGACCAGACTTCCCACAATTCCAGTATTTCACCTTGGACTTTTTACCAGGAGACTTCGATCTCCCTACAAATTTAGATTTGGACTTCTTGTCCTTCTTCTTTCCTTTTTCCTTCGATCTACCTCAAACAACAAGGGCCTCTTTGGCCATCTCAAAAGACTTCCTCTGCATCTCTTCAGACAACAACTTCTCCATCTTGAAAGTAGCAATCATACTTCAAATAGCCATCACCAGATGATCCCAAGTGTTAGGTAATGAACATAACAAGAGCATGCAACGATCCTCCTCCTCTATCTTTACACCCACAGATGCCAACTAAGTAACACTCATATTAAACGAGTTCAGATGGTCTACAACAGATGCACCTTCATCCATCTTCAAGGAGTAAAACTTCTTCCTTAGGAATAACTTATTTACTAGAGACTTTCCTTGATAAATATCACCAAGCTTCTTCTATAACGAAGCTGCACACTTCTCCTCATGGACATTCAGGAGTAAAAAAATTGACAAGATAAAGTCTTATCAGACCTCTCGCTTTTCTATCTGCAAGGTCCCAATCTTCTTGTTTCATACTTTGTGGCATAGATGTAGACACTGCTACCTAGAATTCTCTATCCACTAACAGGTCTTCCACTTTGAGTTTCCACAACTCAAATTTTCCGTCATTGAATTTATCAATATCAACTCTTCCTAATGTACTTGCTATCTTAGATAAAACTAGGTTCTAACTTTTCAAGACTCCCACTGGAATAGTATTAGCACAAAAAACCAGCCCTACTAACAAGGATAACACAATTGGCTAGGCTCTGATACCACTTGTAATGAACAACAACAGTGCGGAAACGCTTTCCTAATGCTAAAACCACAAAAGAGACGTGCAAAGTCCAGTTTTAAAACATTTAAAACACATAAGATGAACACATACAAGGTAACAAGAGTAACAAAAATAAAATGATTACAGAGATAACATTTGATTTACGTGGGAAAACCCTTTCGAGAAAAAAACTACCACACTAAGAGAAAGACACTTTGTATTACAGTAAGAAAAAATTACATACAAAGTTACAATCCTCACTCTCTAATAGTTAGCTCATAGAAGCACTTGAGTTTTCATGCACTCACTCTTACAATGCTATTTTGGTATACAGTGAATACAATCTCGCCAACCCTTTTCTCAGTATTCTGATTTTTCTAAGAAATTTTTTGACTTCTAGTCAAGACCGACTATTACAAGTCTTTTTTCCAATGACTAATTAGGGTGCATTAATTTAAGTTCTTCACTGACACGCCAAATCGATCTCGGATCGGATCCACTTGCAATCTTGCATCGAGCCACCCCCACAATAAATTCTTTGTAAAGAAAAAATACTAAAAATGGGCTTAGTTAACCGCCAAAATTCGATCACATATTAACTACATAATATATCACATTTCACCAATTCAGCTTCCGATAATAAATGTTATTTTGCAGCAACGGTGCAAAAACAACCGATGAGAAATCGCCACGTGTTGCACTGCTATTCGTTCCACCGTTTGACTGAGCAGTGATCGGTAAACTGTCATCGGGCTTTGAAAACCCTTCGCCATCGCTAACGTTTCATCACATTCTGAGTCAACAATAATCCGCTATTTCCAAAACACCGACTGCTAACTCTATCGAGTCCCACATGCCACGTGTTTTCCACTCAGGAGGTTTCAGGGCATCCAGGAGGGAATCGCTAAGATTCCCATGAGCCTACCCAGAACGAGGTTCCGAGGCTATCATGTGTCCACCGCTCACACACTCTGCTTGGCCTATGTGGAAGCCGCTGGAGCTCCTTCGGGGAATCTCTAGCAGCATCCGCTAGATTCCCTAGGGAACTCTCGAGGCATAGACAAGTGTCCATGGCCGGAAAAACCCTTCACATAAAGAAGCTCGAGGCCCACCATCTCTTCGCTGCACTCACCTTGGCCTACGTGGAATCCACTGGAGCTCCTTCGGGGAATCTCTAGCGGAATTTGCTTGATTCCCCAGGGAACTCCCAAGGTGCAAACAAGTGTCCACATTTAGAAAAACCCTTCGCATAAAGAAGGTCAGGGCCTACCATCTCTTCGTTGCGCTCACCACTTTGAAAAACCGCCATGCATCATGTGCACATGAAATTCTACTAAGTGAAAAAGGTTAACAACAGTACTTGCCTTTGGATGTCACGAAAAGCAACCAACTCCGTCAGATGAAGCTGATAGAAGTCATTGATGCAAGACATCGACACATCTGGGAGACATAGCATTCCCTTCCACCGATAGATGATAACTCTGTCAATAAAGTTGAGGCCAACTAACATTCCGCCAACTCTACACCCATCGGCCCATCGCTGTGACAACCCTCAGAGTCTTGCCGATCAGACTAAGTGTCAGTGACCAAAGGGTCAAGCCAACCAAAAGAGAACACTATGGTAAAGCAATAGAGACATAAACTTGTCAAGCCTTTAACAGAGGTCCAAGCCAGTAAATTGAGGCACATTTTCTAATACAATCAACAAAATCTGAGCAACCCTCGAATCATAAATCAAAACATCACACCGAATCCTCCTATCTTTCCATCGATATCACAACAATAGTTGGCAACCATTCAAGCAACCCCAATAATCAACACATCATCTACCATCCCCCAAGTATCTCAAAACATGGTCTCCCAAGGACCAAGCATGTCAATCGCACTATCCACCACACAAACCCCAATTATCAATACAACAATACTTCCCATCACAAAAACTACCACTGTTCCTAATGCACCTCCACCACCAGCAAAACCCAACATGACAAAATCATTTAGCACTGCATTGCAAGCAACTCAACAAGCCGCCTATCAAAAGTAACTTCAAAAAATTCAAAATCAACAAGCTACACAACTAGCTACCCAACAAGCGCAAGTGCAAGCACAAGTGACACAACAAGCACATTAGGCTGCCAAAACTCAAGATTTGCTGCAATAACAACAAGCTGCTCAAGTTGCACAAGTAGGTTAAGTTTCACAAGCAGCTGAAGCCACACAAGTTGCACAGAAAGCCCAACATGCCCAGGCTCAAGCTCAGGCCCAATATCAAGCTCAAAAAGAACAAGCGCAAGCTCAATACCAAGCACAATTGCAAGCAGCTCAACAATAAGCATATCAACAAGCTCTGCAATAGTATCAAGTGCAACAACAGGCAGCTCAATACCAAGCTCAACAACAAGCTTTGTTGGCACAACAGTAGCAAGATCAACAACAAGCTTTGTTGGCACAACAACAACAAGACCAATAAAAAACATTCTTGGCACAACAATAAATGCAGGTGTATCAACAAGCCTTAATCACACATCAGAGCTTGCAACAAACTCCCACCAACATACCTAATAGTCCATGCATCACTCAAACACCTCAACCACTTTAGAACACATTCACTCCACCCCCTAATCTGGAAGACGATGTAACAACACAAATCAAATTTATCTCGTAGCAAGTGCTCGATCTCCAATCAGGGAAAACAACAAGGATATCAAGCAATCTATACCCTTATCCTTTCGATAGGAGCCTGACAATGGTACCATTCCCAAAGGGTTTTGAAACCCCTAAATTTGAAAAATATCGTAGGTTGGGAAAACTTGAGGATCACATCAGGGAATTTCAAGTACATTGTATGGAAGTTGCATATAACGATACATATCTAATGCGGCTATTTCCTCGAAGCTTGGATGACCTTGCCATGGAGTGGTTCTATCGCTTGCCTACTGGCATCAAAATGTTCCAAGAGATTGTAGACGCATTCATAAATAATTATGCATTCAACATTGGCATGGATGTTAGTCTAGAGGAACTATCTATGCTCAAACAAGGTAAGGGGGAATCATTCACTTCCTTCCTACAACTATGGTGATCCAAGGCCAATAGGAGCGAGTGGGCCATGCCAGAGGAGCAAAAAATTTGCACCATCATTTCCAATCTGGAAAAAACCTTGGCATTCGATCTAAAAATGAAGTGCATCACCACTTACGACCAATTGATCCCCAAGGTGCTCAACATCGAACAAGCCCTTATTGCACAAGGGGGGACACCCAGATATCCAGAACATCAAGACAACCACCCTTCCACTAGCTATAACAAAAAACCTCACACGTGGGAAAAAAATAGAAACATCACTAATGACGACGTGGGTGATGCCAAGGTCATAATCAGTGCTCCAAAATAGAATACCCAAACATATCAGCAACTGCAAAATAACAATCACAAGAACACACAAACCAATGCTGTATCACAACAACCACCCAATAATCAAATCAATAATCTGAATAATCAAGGGGACCACCTCCATGAAACAAATATATCCCCAAGAGAAAGTTCACAACCCTTGGGGAATCAATTGAATCTATCATGAAGAAATTGGTAAACGAGAATCTCATCAAGATCCCTACTTATGAGAATTATCAAGAACTCCAAGTGAAATCACCATGGTATAATGAAAAATACCTTTGTGATTATCATAAAATCAAGGGACACACAAAAAACAATTGCATGAAGCTGAAAAATATAATCCAAGACCTCATTGATGACAAGATCATAAATGTGGAACAACTAGTTGGAAATCAAGACCTTAAGATATACAAAAATCTGATGCCGGATCATAACAAAGGGAACCAAAAATATGACAATATGAACCATGTGTACGATCAAGTTGTTGCATCTCTAGATGAATGGGTCACTATCTTTAACATCAAAGGAGCCAAAGCTGATTGTGGAGTCACCACATGCAGTGGAAAAATCACCATTGCTGGGTCATCACAACCACCTAGGGCATCCACCTCAAATTCGAGATCCACTCCTAATGGATATAATGTCTTGGACCAATTGAAAAGAAATCCCACTCAGATCTCCATCATGGAGTTACTGAAGATCTCATCCGCCCATAGAGAAATCCTCGAGGAAGCATTAGCCTCATCTATCGTCTCTACCAATCTTGATACTAAACAATTCCAAGCTATGATAAAAAACATTACCACCCTAAATCTCCTCACATTTTTTGATCAGGACCTCCCCACTCAACCATCTCACAATCGTGCACTCCATCTTGAGGTCCTGGTTCATAAAAACAAAGTCAAAAGTGTCTTGGTGGATGGGGGTGCAGGTCTAAACATTTGTTCTCTCAAGCTCATAAAGAATCTGGGATTCTCTGAGAACTCCATTGAAAAAGGTAAGGGCATCACAATTAGAGCTTATGATGATCAAGAAAAAGTTTCTCAGGGCACTATCCAACTCCCTATTCAAGTTAGGACGACCATTATGGAAACCACTTGCTAGGTCCTTGACCTTGATTTTCCTTATAACATCCTCCTGGGGCATCTGTGGATCCATGGGATGCAATCAGTTGCATCAACCTTCCATCAGTATGTCAATTTATCATATCAAAATTGACAGGTCACAATCTATG
Source organism: Sequoiadendron giganteum (assembly GCA_007115665.2). NCBI lineage: Eukaryota > Viridiplantae > Streptophyta > Pinopsida > Cupressales > Cupressaceae > Sequoiadendron > Sequoiadendron giganteum. Next base: position 616,120,929 of record CM021107.1, read on the forward strand.
ATGATCCTGAGCTGTTTTCCTAATGCAAAGACCTAGAAGCAAAATACTATAAAATCCCCCAAGTCCCAAAGAATGATGAAGGCCCTTCAACTCCATATATAGACCCAACTAACATTGCCTCCACTTCTAGGACAAAGACACCCACCATTCCTAATATATCTGAAATCAAGGTCATTATCCAAGACAACGGGTGTGGGGATTACAAAATAAAGAAGGGAGCCTTTGTGGTAGGGGAGTTACCTTAATCCCCTAGATCCCATGGACAATCGTAACCTACCAATACAACAACTCAAACCTTCAGAGCATATCCCTCCTGATTCAGAAGTTGGGGGGATCTAGGCCAAGAAGTGGTGGATGAAAGAGATGTATCCAGTCTCCTCTATCAATATGAAAGACCTATATTGACCCTTCCTATGGATGATGCTAACAAAGGACTTCAATTAATTCTGTGCATGGGCTATAAAAAGAATGAAAGTCTTGGAAAAAACAACAACGACTGATTGGAACCTATCATTGTTGCAAAGCGCATGAAAAATATTGACCTTGGATGTACCCCTCCGAGTATAACCATACATGGCAGAAGTCCCCCTATTAAAGCAGTAAGGACTCCCCTATTGGACTCAAGGGAACTGAGAGTGAATCAGTGTTCAACATATCTTAACTTTATTACTCTAAAACTTAAACCATTCTGTCATTGCATTAAAAGAAAGATGAAAGCATTCAAAGGAAACATTCATAACATCAAAACATAAGGATTTTTGCGTGGAAACCCTGTTAGGGGAAAAAAACCCGGTGGAGTTCAATCCATAATTTGAGTACTCAAATAATTTTTTTACAAAAAGAATGCACTTGCATTTAGGCACACTGCCTAGAGCTCACTGCTCAAAGGAAAGGCTCACTGCCTTACAAAAGTTCAGATTAAAACCATCTAAAGGATGAACTAAGATAGCAACATCTATTTATGCCAAGTTATAGTTCTGGTGAAGCTCATAAATTTGATTCTGGATCTTCTTTCTGACTCTGCACTTTGCTCTGCTCTACTCTACTCTTCGCATCACACATAGAAAAATTCACACTATTACTCTATTGAATTTCACATCACACATTCTCTATGTTCTCTATCCCCGCTATCACACACACATCTACCTCCAAAATTATAAAACCGATCTGATATATATATCTGCTATCAAGGATTTGATCATTCATATGTCGGCTTCATAAAGCATTAAGTTATTTTCAACAGTCGGCTAGATCCACCACTAATTATTTATGCGTATCCTCCAAAGTTAGTTAAGACAAATAGAGGACCCAAACAAACATAATCGAGCATGAAAACATTCAATTAATTACTCCTTATACATCCGCGATTACTATATTTGACGGGTCAACCTTCAAGCACAAATAACTAGAAAATTAGTGCACTGGATCTCCTAGATCGCATACCAGAGAGTGCGCATCAACTTATCTCATGAATAAGGTATTAAAAGAATAAAAAATCTTTGGCCAAGATCCATAACCCAAAATAATAGTCCGGTGAGGTGATTGGATCAATATTATTGCCTTTAACCGGATGTCCTATTCTTCATTCTATTCTGCCAGTGTAAACCAAAACTATACTATAGATTGGATGCATGACTTAGGTTTCCATCATTGACAACACTTACAAGCCATATGCCAACAATATCCCCCTTTTGCATTGATGGAAACACTTAGTGAAAAATGACTAAGTGTTAGAATCATTAGTAGTATGATGCCAAGCTACTCTCTTTCCATATGATTCAAAAAGATTTCAAAACACAACTCCCCTTAAGATTGATGAGATAATTTTCACTGCACTCTCTCCCCCTTTGACTTCAATTGCAAAGCATAGAAACCATATGCCAGGAAGACAAAAAGAAAAAACATGTGTTCAAAATATCTAAAACTTCAGAATGCATATACTGACAGTTCTCCCCCTTAGACCAAAACTTCAAAAAATTTGAAAACAATTGACTGCTACTTTAGAAAATTATCTTATGATTTTTCTTCATTTCCAGAAGGAACTTATTCCAAGCATCTATTGTTATCCCAATGATAATGATCAAACTATTGTTCTTGGATTTTTTGTTGACAATCTTAGTTAAAGATTTTGGAATTGTAATTGCTTCTTCCAATTTCTCACCTTTCCTTAATATATCCACCATCTGCTTCAATTTGCATTCGGCTAGATCCTTCACCTTCCAAAAAGTATCAACAAGTGTGTTCTTGGTGAATTGAATTTTGGTGTATTCAGACTGTAATTATCGAATCCTTTTTCTAATGGTGCCATCTTGATCTTGCAACATGTCAAAGCTTTTTCCAATGCCATTCAACTCTGTTTCAATCTGATCCAATTTCTCTTTGTAATTACTAACAGCATGGGGCCAACAGATGCAATAGATGTAGATGTTATTAGCTGCATTGATGCATTGCCTTAAATCATTCATTTTATTCTTCAGTTTGTTATGTGATAGTCTAAACTTCTCCTTCAAATGAGAAATGACTTCACCTTCTTTTTATTTATCTTAAGAGATCGCTGTTTCTTTATTGCATTCAATCATTTGCTCAGGTAGAATATTTTGCAAGCTTTCCAACTTGATCTTGCAGTGCTCAACATGAGCATTTAGTACACTCAGAATCATAGCTTGATCATATGATGGTCTAACAGACCATAACTTGGTGATCTTCTACATTGCACCTTCTTCTTGAATAAGTTACTGTAGCATTTCCTTTGTTAGATCATCTTCTTCCTCACCAAATTTTTTTGGTTCTTGTTCATTTCTCTGTGGATCCTCAGTCTCTTCATCAGATTATTCATCTACAATATCCACTATCTCCTTTTCTTTACCTTTTCCCTCAATCCTAGAAACTTTGCGTTCTAGAGGGCTGTATTCAACAACTTCTTTTTCTCTTTTATTCTTTTTATCCATGCCATTGGAAGAGGAACCAAATTCCATTGTTCTTACTGGAAGGGAAACATTGACTGAACCACACTTTCCAAGAACATTCTTAAAGAAATTTTTAAATTCTAGATCCCAATCAGCCAAGCTCCTAGAATATGAGTATATTTGTCAGCATACCGGTTCATTTGTTTTCCACACTACATTGTCGATCTTTGGAAAAAAATTCAAGAAATACGTTACTAAACATATAATCAGAGTATCGAACCTGAAAGGGTAGCCTATTTCTTTTGTCAGTTGCATAGTCTCCATTAGCTGATCCTTTATCAACCAACACAGGTCAAAGTCCTAACCTTCAATTATCATCTTGTGAGAAATACAGACAACACCAACCGAGGTCGCTCCTTCTCGGTTTTTGAAAAAAGACTTTGTATGAAATTTCATGCGCAATGTACATAGTAACATGATTCTTGAATGTCACAATTATCAGCGCCCTTTGATCTCCAATTATTCCTGTTAGGGTTTCAAATTCCTTTTTCCAGATGGATTTCTTCCTTGGTATATCTCTGACTTTGCATAATCCAGTCAAATTATCAATTACCTCCTTTGAGATGGTGTAGGGTTTGTCCAAAGTTAAAGTATCATCATGCAATCTGCTCAAGATGAATTTAACAAATTATGTGTTTTCAAAGTACGAAAACTCATTCCAAATATCCAAATTTTTGTGTTTGGCTTCATTCAATTGCTTCAAACAGATTCCTCATGGACCTAATATTTCCACTGTTGTATTTATCCAAAATGATTGACCCTTTGATTTGTTCCATTTTCCTTTCACTTAGGTTTAACAACCACACACCAAATTATATGAAAATTCTAAAACCAACTGAAATACTTGATAGATTTTTAGTTTCGACAGTGAATCAACTTCTCTGCTTCAAAATTCTTCTACCAAGTGCTCTCCTTCTTCTCTTCTTTGATGTAAAGTGACAAATGATGATTCCAAATTGAATTTTATATTTCACACACGTGCAATAAATGCATTTTCCCTAAGTTTTTTGGGTGCTCTGTTCTCTCAGATAGTAATAGGGAAATTTTCTACGGACCTATGAATTAACTGAATTTTCTTGTGAAAGTTTTCCAAAACTCTGCACATCATAAACACACCTTCTTGACCATTCTTCACATTCTGGTACTGTCCACAGATAGGGGAGGGAATATTTTCTTAAAAAAATCCCCCTAGGTTAGTGTCCTAAAAATTAATTATCGAAAGAATTACCGGAAGCAGGTTCTAGTGTAGAACCATTTCCAACATCATAATCATTCTTCCTTACCCATGTCTTCTTCATATCATCTCTTATCTCATCTGTAGTTACTTTTCCTATTCCTTTTTCTTTTTCTTTTTCTTTTTCTTTTTCATCATCCTATATGTTTCCACTTCTATATACCAGACCTCTTCTATCCACAATTTTGTTTCTACAGAATCCTTCAATGTGACCATATTTATTGCAATTGTAGCACATAGTACCTTTTTGTCCAGACCAATCATTTTGTTGATTTCTTCTTGATCTGCATTTATTAGCAACATGTCCAAGTATTCCACATGTGTAACATTCAACATTCTTTCTATTGACAGAGTAATTTGACACATTTCTGCATGCAATTGATTTATAACCAAACTTCTTTCATTTGAAACACTAACCAGAAAATGATGATTCTCTTGACTTCATACTACTTCTACACTGAGTAGCCATATGGATGAACTTATTGCAAGCAAAACAATATCCATTAAATTTTTGAGCATTAGGTTGTCTTACCGAATACCTTCCACCTTTGTTTATCAGGTTTCCTTGTCTAACATTCTTCTGTCTGAGTTTGGAACTTTCTCCTTTTTCATATCCAAGACCTCTTTTATAATTTCCACTCTTCTTTCCTTGAGTCAGCTCATCAAGCTTCACTGAACTGATCTTAAACTTCTCCTTGTATTCATTTGCAGTAGTGAGTTCATTTTTGAGGATAACAATCTGCTTACCAAGTTCTTCTTCATTGTTTTTGGATCATTGCAGTTCAATTTCCAATTGAGTGAATTCTTCATTTATTCTTCTATGTTCATCAAATTTCTCTTTTAAGGACTGAGCAATATTCTCCTCATTCTTTTTCCTTTCTTCAATCTGTTTAGTCAGCTTCATCACCATAGATTCCATTTCATGTTTTAGAATAGCATTATTTCTGGAAAGCTTTTCACATTCTTCAGTTATTTCCTTCAAGGTTTGATTCAGGTGAGCATCATCCATGTTTTCACTCTCTTGTTGTTGTATCTAGTCACAAAGATCCTTCCTTTTCTCCCTGGATTTAACAATATGATCCTTCAATGACTGAATGAATTTCTTAGCATCCCTAAGATTTTTTTCAATTCTTGGACTTCTTCTTTAGATTGATCAAGGTCATCAAGTGCCACCAAAATTTTCTATTGAAGACTACCAAAGTCCATCACATTCCAAGATCCACCTCAAGCTGCTAAAATTCTTCTGAGGAACTAGAAGCTCTGATACCAATTATTGGACTCAAGGGAACACAGAGAAGGGGGGGTGAATCAATGTTCAACAAATCTTAACTTTATTGCTCTGAAATTTAAACCATTCTATCATTGCATTAAAATAAAGATGCAAGAATTCAAAATAAACATTCATAACACAAATATTTTTGCATGGAAACCCTGTTAGGGGAAAAACCATGGTGGAGGTTAATCCAAAATTTGAGTACTCAAATAAAAGTTGTACAAAAAGAATGCACTTGCATTCAGGCACATTGCCTAAAGCTCACTGCTCAAAGGGAAGGCTCACTTCCTTACAAAAGTTTAGATTAAAACCATCTGAAGGATGAACTGAGATAGTAGCATCTATTTATGCCAGATTACAATTTTGATGAAGCTCATAAATATTATTCTAGATCTTCTTTCTGAGTCTGCACTTTGCTCTGCTCTTTTCTGCTCTTCACATCACACATAGACAAATTCACATTATTAATCTGCTGAATTTTGCATCACACATTCGCTATGTTCTCTATCCCCGCTATCACACACACACATCTACCTCCAAAATGATAAAACCAATCTCATATATATATATATTCGCTATCAAGGATTTGATCATTCATATGTCGGCTTCATAAAACATTAAATTCTTTTCAATAGTCGGCTAGATCCACCACTAATTATTTATGCGTATCCTCCAAAGTTGGTTAAGACAAAGAGAGGACCCAATCAAACATAATCAAGTACAAAAACATTCAATTAATTACTCCTTATACATCTGCGATTACTATATTTGATGGGTTGGCCTTCAAGCACAGATAACCATCATATTAGTGCACCAAATCTCCTAGATCGCATACCAGAGAGTGAGCATCAAATTATCTCATGAATAAGGTATTATAAGCATCAACAAACCTTTGGATGAGATCCATAACCCAAAATAATAGTCCGGTGAGGTGATTGGATCAATATTATTGCCTTTAACTGGATGTCCTATTCTTCATTCTGTTCTGCCGGTGTAAACCAAAACTATACTGCAGATCAGATGCATGACTTAGGTTGCCATAAATGACAAAACTTACAAGCCATATGAAAAAATCCCCCGCAGTTATCGGTAGCCGCCCTTCAGTTACCAGTATCTATAGGTCTACCCTTAGACAACTTTACCTTTGACATAAATGAGGTAGTGATGAGGATACCATAACTGACTTGCCTATGCTTTTTGAAGAATCCTCTCTGTTCATGATCAACGCCCCATATTTTGATTCAAACCATCAAACCCATGAAATAAACCTAGTCTATCCCCAACTCATTGATTACAACCAACGAGGACCTCCAATTCCGGACACATTCAAAAATGATGAGGCGCTCTCAAAATTCATGGGATTGCGGGTTATAGTGCCATAAGGAGATCACAAAGCTAGGTTCAAAATCATACTAGATACACAAGCCTATTATGAGGAAACGATTGAATCCTTCAATCGCAAAAATGAAAAATTGAGAATAATCTCTAGGTCTTTGAGTGAAAACCACACAGTGGCATTCTATGACCCGAAAAAAGTAAAAATAAAGGATGCATCCAACAGTGAAAAGCTCTCTGAGGTGCCAGAGGATGAAGGATTCAATCTTCCTCTTAGTGCTATTTAATAGGAGAAGTCAACGGTTCTGGCAGAATAGTGCAATCTAGTTAATCTGGGAACAAAAGAACTACCGCATATAACATTCTATGCCGAGTCACTTCTCACAAAAGAACAAGAACTCCTAGCTGCGTTCCTAAAGGAAAAAAAGATAAAATTTGCATGGACCTATGTCGACATGCCCAAGCTTGATCTAGAGGTTGTAGTTCATCACCTAGTTGCATATCTCGAAGCAAAGCCAGTAAGACAAAAGCTAAGGAAAATGCACCTCCAAATAGCATTGTTGGTCAAAATGGAATTACATAAGCTCCTAGATGTAGGATTCATATGACTGATTGATTATCCAGAGTGGATCTCAAACCTTGTGCCTTTTTTGAAAGCTCACTGGGGGCATCTGCATCTGCACGAACTTCCGAGATCTAAACAAAGCATGCCCAAAGGATGATTTTCCACTCCCAAACATTGATATGATTGTGGATATGACGACCGAACACGAGATGCTATCACTAATGGATGGATTCTTAGGATATAATTAGATCATGATAGTTAAGGAAGACCAACACAAGATAACTTTCACTTGTCTGTAGGGGACATATTACTAGAATATGATGCCATTCGGGTTGAAAAACATAGGAGAAACCTACCAAAGGGACATGACACTCATCTTTCATGATATGATCCATAAAAATATGGAGGATTACGTGGATGAAATACTGGCTAAATCAAAGAAATGATGGGACCACATACCAGCCTTGAGCTCCATTTTTGATAGAACAAAAAAATACAAGGTCCGACTTAATCCAAAGAAGTGTGTTTTCGAAGTAAAATCAGGCAAGCTCCTAGGGTACATCGTATCAATGAGAGGAATTGAGGTAGAACCTACCAAAGTTAAAGACATTCTCGAAATGTAGGCACCCAAGAAATTGAAACAACTAAGAGGACTACAGGGAAGACTCCAGTCCATTCGTCGATTCATAGTGCAACTAGCAAATAAGGCAATCCAATATTCTCATCTACTCCAAAAGGGGGTAGCATACAAATGGGATGAGAAATGTGACAAGGCATTCAAAAATATCAAGGAGTACTTGCTCACACCACTAGTTCTTATATCACCAATTCTAGGCAAACCCTTGATCCTATATAAATTAGCAACAACAACAACCCTTGGTGCTCTCTTAGCACAACATGATGAAAATGGAAAGGAGAGATATTTACTACATCAGAAGGACCATGGTGGGACATGAGCTGAACTAAACACCCATTGAGAAAGCCTACTTGGAAGTCATGTTTACAGCAAAAAAATTTAGACATTACATGCTAACACATTAGATCAAGCTCTTTGCAAAAATAGACTCGCTCAAGTATTTGCTTTCCAAAACAAGTCTCAGAGGAAGAATGACGAAGTGGGTCATGATCCTGATGGAGCATGAAATTGAGTATGTAGAATGCAATTCTATCAAAGGACAAGAAATTACAGATCAAATGGCAGAATCACCTATATATGCAGAGAATCCACTTGTTTCAGAGTTCCTTGATGAATCAATCTTCAACCTTAGTATAGCAGATCACTAGAAAATGTATTTTGATGGATCCTACACACAACAGGGGTTAGGAGCAAGAATCTTCTTCATCACTCTGCAAGGGGACTATATACCTAAATCATACAAGTTGTCATTATCGTGCACAAACAACATCGTAAAATATGAGGCTCTTGTCATAGGGCTGAGGATCGCAGTGCAGTGGCAAATCATGGCACTTAAGGTCTACGGGGACTCACAACTTGTAATCAACCAGGTAAACAATGAATATCAAACAAAGGATGAAAAGTTGACCCCATACAAGAATTAGGTGGAAAGTCTCAAGGAGTTTTTCATTGTATCACATTTGAACAGCTACCAAGAGAAAATAACAGAGCATCGGATGCAATGGCTACAATTGGATCACTCCTAGAAATCCTGCACAACGTCCTGAAGTAAGAATTCCTCGTAGAGAAGCTTCTCATACCAGCATTCAAGGTACCAGAGTCTGAATTTGTGTATGAAATCATTGGTCCCAGTGATCCTTGGTACCATGATATTTACACTTACTTGAGAAAAGGAGTCCCTCTCGCCGACATAACCCCGAACCTCAAAAGAGCCTTTGTCAAAATATCATCCCTTTCATCATCCTAGGAGATACCCTATACTAAAAGAGCATTGAAGGGACCCTTTTACATTTCCTAAACACTGAGGAAGCCGTGAATACTTTAATTGAGGTAAATAAAGACATTTTTGGTTCACACTTGAGCGGTATGACTTTGGCCAAGAAATTGCTACGGACGGGGTACTATTGGCCTACAATGGAAAGAGGAGCAAATGACTATCTCAAAAAGTGTTTGCAGTGTCAGCAACATGGGGATCTCATCCATGCACTAGCTCAGGAGCTTAATCCAATTATCACACCTTGGCCCTTTTCACAGTGGGGGCTTGATCTCATTGGTAAAATCACCCCACCTCATCCAGCAGGCATAATTTTATCATCACTGCCACAAAGTACTTCACAAAGTGGATCGAAGCCATTCCCATGACCTATATCACAAGAAAGCAGATATCCAAGTTCATCCTGAACTAACTTATTTGCTGATACGGTGTCCCTCAAACCATTATCTCAGATAATGGGACACCATTAAAAAATTAGGATGTTTGTGACTTATGCCAAAAATTCAATATCCAACATCGCTTCTCTACCCCATATTATCCCCAAGGAAATGGCCAAGCAAAAGCTACCAATAAGACCATCCCGAAAATCCTCAAGAAAATAGTCAATGATGCTAGTCGTGACTGGAATTTGTAATTGAATCCTGCCTTATGGGCCTACCGAACATGCATCCGCACACCAACAAGTGCCACCCCCTTTTCCTTGGTTTACGGATCAAAAGCCATAGTCCCCATCGAGATCGAGCTCTCGTCCCTGAGAATATCATTGCAGAACCTCATAACAGATAAAGAATACTAGGCTCACAATTGAATGAGCTAGAACTATTGGATGCGTGATGTATGGATGCCTTAAACCACTTGCAAGTTTACCAAAACCGTCTCAAACAAAGCTACAACAAGAAAATTAAGAGTCAAACCTTGCAAGTTGGTGAGCTGGTACTGAAGGAGAATCATAAGAACTTGCCAGATCTAGATACCAAGGGCAAGTTTGAACCCAACTGGTTGAGACCATTCATTATTACAACAAGCTACAAGTCAGGGGCATACCGGCTGTCAACACCCACAGGCGAACCTCTGTAGGAGCCCATGAATAGCTCCCATCTCAATTTTTTTTATGCCTAATCTTTTGGGGATAAAACCAAAAGTCCAAAAAGTCCAAAAATATAAAAAATCCAAAAAAATCAGAAAAAGGATTGCAAAATAGTAAAGAGAAAAATCATCCTCTAGTGAAAACCAGTTCGGTGGTGCTTGGGCAAGCACCTTGGTGAAAACCTAACAAATAGGCACCTTGTGTAAATAAAGCATTCTCCATCCACTAGGATCTCTACGATTGAATTTGCATCACTCAACCTTCATCCATTGCATTCTATTGATCCTTCCATCATCCATCCGCCGTATCATAACTTGATCTTGTGTTCATATCATGTTCCACCCTAGTACTACTTGGCACATTCCTAAGGTCAGTTTGTCCTACCTATATTGAAGTAGTCTATCACATCACACTGGGGGCATGTTCTTTTACCTGCATTGGATCAGATTCGTGTATATCCTTGAAAGTATTTCTTAAAATCTCAAAAATAAAAAAAAAATTCATAAAATAAAAAACCGAAAAGTCCAAAACATGTCAAAAAATCCAAAAAATCAAAATAGTGGAGTCATCTTGTCGAACTACGTCATCTCTGAGCTTAAACATAGGAAAGGTTGATCTTTGATCATCCCCCGAGACAATCTAGGTCAGTCCTTTAGGAGTTTGTTGTAATAAGTTGGAAATCCATTTGGTCATATCTCATCAAAAAATCACATCTGTGTCAGTCAAACTACGTGGTCTTTGTGTGTATAACTTAGGAAAGACTAATCTATTGATCAGCTCCCGAAACCCCTAGGATAGGTCTTTAAGTTAGTCTGTTGGTTAAAATCTTAGAAAACCCAAAAACATTAGAAATTCGGAAATCAAAACATTTGTAAAACATCTCAAAAATCCCAAAACAACCTAAAAACATTCAAAAAACCCAAAAGGTACATCCATCCCATTTCAACATTTTCCTGCAATAATCTCATTCATAATAAATCAATCATCACTTTCAATCTTTGGCAAACTAGTCGGAAGCAAGTCTAGCAGGTTCAAAAGTGAAAACCCAATCGCCGAAGTCTCAAGTCTAGGTCATTAAGTAAGCAAGTTACTCAACTCGGTATCATCCAATCAAATCCCAAATCATTTGATAACAACATGTCCTAGGATGCATCCTTCCTAGAATGGACATCAACATCAGGCATCACTGTAGTTTAGCCTTGGCTAGCAATATGAAGAACATTAGCTTGTTTGTTTACTTTATCTTTGTCCAATTGAATTACCCTTTTTTGTGCGTATTCCAATGACCTCTCAATGATGTCCAAATTAAAGGATTTAGAGAGAAAGAAATGGGGCAACGATCATTATCTTTTTATTTGCTGTGATTTTTGGATATTCTTGTAATATAACTTGGTCATGCATTCTTTGTTTGGATGTAGGGAAGATGTTATAGATGTCTTGTTGACCACATGGGAATGATTTCCTTTGCATGTTTTGGTTCGAGATGTTTGGAATATCTGAACTACATTGTAGATAAGGTTCTATATGTTGGGTGTGAACAAGAATACTCCTATTTGATTGTCAAGTCAAAGTCCATCACACTAAGTACAATGTCGTCCTGGTTTTTTATACCTTGATGCATCATACCTATGTGTAATTATCAAACATAAGGTAAATGGCCCTTATAAAATCCCAATTCTTGGTAAGCAACTCATCATCATCATCATTAATAATGTAGGTGTTGGATCCTCTTTTCATTCTCTTCTATCTTTTGTCCATACTAACATGGTACCATGACAATTAATCAAAAAAATCACTAATGCATCCACTCTGCATCGGCATAATGCATATCATATCGTATAGGAAACATAAATGAACTACATTTCATCATTAATATAGATTCATTATTCTAAAAGCATCTCATAAACATCATAAATTGACATTCATTTTATAAAGGTATTATCACATAAGCATTATTAAATCATCCATTGCATAATCACATATCATATCATAGGCACCATCATCATCATACATCATACATCATCACACATTCATGTCATCACATCATAATAATCTCGTTACGTATCATAATCATTTGCATCTCATAAATCATGCCATAATCATCTCACATGATCATATCATTATAAATCATTGCATATGATAAAATATTATTTCATATCACAATCAGTTACATTGCATAAAGCATATACATCTCACATCATCATTATCATAATCATGTGCATTACAGACCACACCATCTTAAATAATTACATTCATATCATTACATTTATAAATCACAATGCATAATCATGAATCACTGCATGTCATAAAATCATTGCATATCATAGGCCATCTCATATCATACATCACCATAATCATTTCACATCAAAAAAATTGCATATAGGTTTATTAAGAATCTCATAAGCATACATTTTCATCATCATATCATAATATACGTCATCACATTAATATCAAATGCATAAGAAAATATACGAAAAGAAATACATCCATAACCATGAGCATCAATAAACATCTGCATATCATGAGTCATAACATAGTATATAGGAAATTAAATACATCCATCCATCATGCATAAGTAAAATCAGACACATCTCATAAATGAATTGAACCGTATCATATATATATCATAAAAAATATAGCTGTCATGGTACACAGATCAAGATCAAAATATGTGTATGAATCAAGTATACAATACAATCGGGGCCATAAAAAAATGGAGCCCATAGGTCAAAAAAATGTTGTCTATAATAAAAATTGTGAAGCTAGCCCTACTGGCTGCTAGACGCCCTCCCCCACCTATCTCTCAGCATGCTCCTCTACCTATCTCAGGCCTGTTTGCTGTGAGTAATTCGATACTTGAGTCCCTGCTGGTACAATTTGTCTATAATGCAACTTGTAATACTCTGCCTCTTAGAAAAACTCGCAGTACATCCTCATTGAGACTATCCTACCCTGAGAAGCAGAGGCCATACTCTCTAGTTGCCATCTTCGGCCTATCTCCTGATCTCTCTCGGACCTGGCCTGGTCCCTCTCAACAGTCAGTTCCTGTACCTATGCCTGTAATCCCTATACCTGTGCTTGTAGTTGCTGTATCAGGGCATCTCTCTGATCTGGCTGAGGTGGTGCTGGTGGTGGTGGAGGCTGCTACTGATGGTCTCTATGTCCATCCCTTGGCACCTAAGGCTGCTGCTAGGGCTACCTATCCCCATCTCTTTGCTGATCCCCTAGCACTTGAGGCTGCTGCTGAGGCTACGTGTCCCCATCCCTCTATCCTAGAGGTGGTCCACCTCCTCCTCTCCCCCCATCCCCATCTCCATCCCCTCTGCCTCCTCACCCCCTCCCTTGCCCTACTAATCTTGCCAACACCTCTATCCCTAATCATAAGGCCACGACCTAGCCACTAAATTTTTGAAGGATGTGACTGCCTCATTGGCCGGGATCGACCAACCCCATTCTATCTCCCTTGTAATACACACAAAGATCACCATGTACTGGTCATCGGGATGGTCCTACCTATCTCCAAACTGTCTGGAAACTTTGTTTGGGAGATACCTCTCTATCATGGTATGCTTCCTCCCCTGCATAAGCCTATCTTGCCTCACATAGAAAAGATGCTGTAAATCATCGTACCATGCGGGCATGCTGAGCCAGGGCCTCCATGTAAACATTCTCATCTCATCTATGACACTCCTCCAGTGAGGGATGCCGCTTGCCCTTGTGTGAGTAAAGGTATTCAGTGCCCCTCCATATCACCAGACTACAAGATCATATAGCTCTAGGGAAATCGTTGTAACCTGTGGGTAGAGCACTGCAATGTGCTCCCAAGCCCAAACATGTAGAAGAGTAACTCCAGACCCAATGGCCCTATTATCTAGTTATGCAAACTCATTTAAATCATGGTAAAGGGAGGCCAACATCACTAGCCCCCATGCAAAGCACTCTCATCGTCTGAGTATCCGCTACCAGGTAAGACCCCATCTTGGGCTGAAATATCAACGTTGTCGATCTGGTGCCACAAGGCTTGAGATAATAGCAGCTACAATCAATCTAAAAGTGGGCACTGTGCCCCTATACTGCTCAAGCTCTATCTAACCCTCAACGAAGATGATCTCATCAACCTCCATGACCTCAAAACATGCATCTCTCCCAACATCCACATCATAGATCACTCTCTCTCCATGGATGGGCAATCGAAGGATCAACCAAACATCCTCCAAGGTAACTGTAGCCTCTCCTATAGGCAGGTGAAATGATGACGTTTCACTATGCCATTTCTTTGCCAGGGAAGTCATCATGCCCAAGTGTGTCCGAATGAGAGCTGCATAGGTGACGTACCACAATCTTATCACCCTAAGGTGCTCCTAGAGCAACTCATGCATACCAACTAACCGGATTAGAATTGGGGACCTGTGATCCTATGAATGAAGTATCCATAGGTCCTCCTGCGCAAGAAAAGCCACAACTTTAATTTCATAAAAAATAAAGATCCCGCCCTGAGTTTTCGCAATTGAAACAACAAATGCGACACTATTTGGAAGTTCCAAATTGCACCGCCGCATCATAGTTTGACCGAGCCCCTAACCCTAATTCCTAAACTAAGCCGCGATGACATAGTTTGCAAATGTGGCACCAACTATGCATTTTCAGCGATGCTAAATAACACTGCTTGACTAGTTTGACTCTTTGACCCTATTAAATGTGCACAAAAATAAAAAACAAGTCAGTTAAGGGCCACATACTGATGGTCCTGTGTCGGCTGGCCGTTGGTACACTTGCACTTGATCGGACACATGTCATGGAAGCAATCATTGCACCATCTTGAATAGTGCTCAAAGCTTAAAGTGCAAGAATCTCTTAAAGGCTGGGTGTGCAAATGAATTGAAAGTGACCCCTTGGGGTGTATTTAAGCTTGAAAGTTAGGGTTTTTTGACCCTGTTCAGCCGTCCAGCTAGGGTTTTGGACCCTCGATCCCATTTTTGCATGATTGAGGGTTGTTTTGCATCATTTTTCACATTTTGGAATGTTTTTGGCATCGTGGACCCTTTCTGGACTCGTCAGGTGGCTTGTCCTCTTTTTTCGTGAGATCACCCAAAAATCCAAATTTTTGTCCAATCTCTCGAGGGGGTAGTATACCAGTGTAATCCTTCTTGCTGGGGCAGCAATGGGGCATCTAAAAAATTGTTTATTTTTTGAATTTTGATCTTGGCAGTTTATTCTTTGAACCAACACAACAGGTGCATTGCTTCAAAGAGGGGAAAAATGTAAACACAAAAAATATACAAATTGATCCTATACACCTGATCCTGATCTTACTAACACCAGTTCATCCTGAATCATCTCCTTTACTAATCAATTTAATTGGATAATCTTTATTTGATTAAATTCATTATATTTCAACTCTTAATTAAATAAATCAAATTTATCTGATTAAGTCATCATCTTCTATTAATTAAATAAATCATTTTGTTTAATTAATCTTATAGTCCCTCTTGTAATTAAATAATTCACTTTATTTAATTACTCTCTAATGTCATCTCCTTTAAATTAAATATATTAATGTTTATTTGATTTAATCTAACACCACCCTCTTTAATTAAGTAAATCAGACTTTATTTAATTAAATCTAAATCCATTATTCATCTCATTTTGATTTATTTAAATCCTAAAATCTAAGTCAAATTATCAAATCAGCTAATTTCCATATAAATTAATCAAATCCCGATTAATCCTAATTCCAATCCATCAAATCCTCTAGATTTTGCAACTTGCACAAGTAAATCAATTCAATTGATTTATAAATTCTTCTATTTTCTCTCAACTTGGAATCAATAAGAGAATATTCCTCAAATTCAAAAATCCCTCCAAAAGGGATGAGTACATCCAACAAGGCATTAAAGGCCTCTTATATGTCCTTTTCCTTGAGCCAAGTGGCATTTACTCCATTCTTCTCTCCCTCCAACTTGTCATTTCAGAAATTTCAAATTCCACCTAACCATATTTATTTGGACATTCATCAAAATGTTCTCATTGCTCCTCCAATCACATTTGGACAAGTGGCCTTCTCTTATTGGTTGGTCTTTTGTCCCACATTCTTCCATTTTTCCTCTTCCACCATCATTCTATTATATTTATAGGAGACTCTCATTTGAATCTAGGATCCATAAACTAAGAGCACAATCACTATAGGCATTTAGCATTTGAGTTCATAGCATTTCATATTTTGTAATCAATTTAGCTAGGTTATTGGAAAATTTCATCAAGGAAGCACAATCATCACCAAAGATCATCACTTTACATCAAGGAATTGGGAAAGGGCCATTTTTCACATCAAAATGGCACCAATTCCCCCATGGGATTGAGAGTTTGTTCATTAGAATAAAATTTGATAGCTTTGTTATTGTGTTCTTCATTTCATTTCTTGTTTTCATGCTTCAAACTAATTTCATGGCAAATGTTGATCTAACTTGCATAAAGAGCTAATTATATGTTTGTTCTTTTGTGTTTGTGCAAGTATAGATTTACCATTCACACATATAATTGGTATATAATTCCTTAGGCATGATCTATACCTAGTGGAAGGATGCTCTCTCAGACCATCTCACGGTGGGTACTCCCTCTTCGGATGGTCCCTCCAGGGAGCTTGACCCTTCCTTGACTGATTCATCTAGGGAGACTATGTCTCCCTAGGATCCTCCTCTGGCTATCCCTTTTATGGAACCATTGATGCCTCGAGCTGTTGTCATTGTTCAAGTAGATCTTGCTCGTCCCTCGATGAATGCCTCTGCTGGTCCTTCAAATGCTCTTGAATCCTCTTCTACACTTTCGGCTCCCTCACTACGTGATGGCTCTTTTCCTGTGGTGGTTTTTTAGGATCCGTTCCTCTCATCTTGCTCGATGGACTTTGTTTCTGAGCCTTCCTGGTTTATTGTGCAGAGAAAGAAGAAGGGATTCCCCAAATCGTGGCCTAGGGTTTTGGGAGTCAGATTAGTCCCCTCAAATTTTTGGGTTGTCTAGTCCTCATCTATTGTTCGACATGTTGTTTGTCAGCTGTTCATGTCTTCGTTTTTTTCTATGTGTGGCCTGTTTTGTCAGGCCCTAGTGGCTCCTGTTTGTAAAGGGATCGTCTCCCTTTTGAACTTGCTTCTTTTTCTAGTTCATGCCCTTTTTCGAACTAGCTTCTTTTTGGCCCCAAGGGCTCTCTGTGTAAAGGGTACAACATCCTACAAATGCTACTTAATAAAAAATAATTAAAAGGAGTTATTGTGGTGATAAGCCATCATATGTGCCTTCAATCTTTAAGAGTAATTCATATTGCATACTCAAAACTCATCAAATAAAAGGACTATCATAAGAATTTGGGATGCATGAGAAGTTGATAGATAGGGATTATCAAAAGTATTAAATCATCTAGTTTGATATCATGTTGCTAGCATAGGACTGTAACAATTTAAGGGATTGTCTTGCCACTCTAGTACTCCAAAATTATTAGGGGACTATTCTTGATTGTTATGTTGCCTTAGATCTGTCATGATGACCTCCATGAATTATTATTATCTCATTAGGGTAGTCCTTTCCATATGTTACCCTCTTACTTCACATTGAGTAGCCACAATGACATCAAATACCTTTATCATGAAAATAAATATTCAAATTAACTTGAGCAAGAGGCAAGATTGTCATGCAATTATTTCAAATTATGATTCACATCCTAAGTCTATTATGAAGAGTGAAGAGTTGTCATAGTAGCACATGGGAAATTAGGACATTAGAGACAACCATGCCACTTAAGGAACACATTAGAGGAGCCCACAAATCACTTGGACACTATCAACACTAGACTATTTCATTTGGTATATAGTATCTTAAGGAGATATGATGGAGATCAACTATCAACACTAGACTATTTCATTAGGTATAATGGAGATCTTGGGATTGTAAGAATAAGCCCTAAAGCTGAATAAATAAGTGTATACATCTAAAAATGGTCATTATAAATCAAGCTTGTTAATTAATTAAATATGAATTATTTAATTAATCTTCTAAAATCATCTATATATAAATAAATTTAATTATTTATTTATATTGTTCATTTTTCTAAATCTTCTAGTTTAATTAAATAAATAAGTTTATTTAATTATTGCTATCTTCTTCTTAATTAAGTTAAATAAATTTCATTATTTATTTATATTAATTATCACGATTCTAAATTTGAATTTTCAAATAATAGAATATTCTACTAACTCGTCCTTCACTCCATATTTAAATTGAATATTGTAAATATTTAATTTAATACTCTTTTTTCCTCACCTTTCACATAATTAAATATTGTAAATATTTAATTACACATCTTTTTCACCTCTCACATAATTAAATATTGATTATTTAATTATGGATGCTTTTAAATTCATTGTCACATGTAATTAAATAAATTTATTTATTTAATTAGGATTTATCCTCAACTTTCAACCAACTTTCATAAATGAAAAGACAAATGGCAATTTATTTCCATTTTTGAATGAGGATGGTTTTGTGGGTTGAAAAAATTCCTCCATTATTCTCTCAACCTTCCATCTTTCTCTCAACTTCCAAAATCTCTCACCGTTCATCTTTTCAAGCTTGATTTCGACCATTGATCTTTGCCAACTAGATTCTTGCCTCTAAAAATCTATAAATACAACCCTTTTGTGAGTTGATTTCATCCTAGATTTTATGAATTTAGTGTGATTACTATAGTTGCATTCGAACCATCATTTTAGCATAGCATTTCAAGTTCATAACATAGCATCTTAGTTTCATATCATAGCTCAAATCATTTAGCAATGGACATGCATTATTGCATAATCTCATTCTCCTAAGTTGTCATTCCAACAAGCCGTTGCTTACACCAACTGAGAGCTAGTAACTTGCATCGAATCCTTGGAGATAGAGGACAATGGAATGCTTTTGAAGGAGCTTCTGTTATTTAGAGTTTGTTTTATCTTTTTAATTAGTTTCCTTTGATTTAATGTTTCATTGGTGTGTTGGTTTATCATTCTAGTTAGTCCACATATTCTCACACACATTTTTGGTGCCCATCGTGGGACCTTGCCCCATTTTTTAATATTTTTATTGCAGATTTTTTGATAGGTGATGGACTGGAGCTTTGGTTTAGTGCATAGGAGCCGCGGTTTAGCGCATACATACTACGTTTTAGCGCATATGAGGATTGTTTTAGTGCATTTACTGACTATTTTGGCACATCCTTGTTTGTTCCTTTAGCTCATTTGTTAACTGTTTTAGTGCATTTACCAGTTCTTTTAGTGCATATAGGGAGTGTAAAAATAAATCCTAATTCCGACACCATCTGCGGACAAAGCTTTTTATTTTTCTGTCTTAAGTAAGAATGAAGCAATCCTAGGATAGACACTTAAATCTGAAATTAATCAATCTTAGGATAGTCACCAAACGTTATTTTATCTTGGTTAAAATGAATCCAATGCTTGTTGTGGAGCAACATCTTCACTTAGTGTAGAAAATTGTCATTTGGATTTAAAACTAAACCAATTGTTTGCTGTGATTGCCGGGTAATAGGTTTATGCTCTCCCCTTTACTGGGTGACCAAACCACTAGACTTACCTTTTTCATTTATTGCATTTCATGTTTTATTAAATCCTTTAGAAGGCTTGTTGTAGTGAGAAAAAGTACTCACCCTATGGGAACAACCTAAGTGGGAACAACCAAAGCTAGGTTTTCTGACCCACTCTAATCAAAAGTGAATTTTGGGGAAACCCATATTCAACAGAAGTGAGCAAGATAACCATCCCCAAAATCTTTGTTCTAAAGATTGGGAGGTCTCCTGAGGGAGTTTATCTATTGCCACATCGAACAAATACCTTTACTACGAACCATAGTGTAGAAAGCCAACTATGTCAGTATCCAAGTATCATATTGATCATAGTGCAAGGGGAGGGAAGAATCTGCCCCCAAGACACTCACCATATAATTGCCACAAATTGTTTTCTCAAGGGATCGAGAAATCTAACCTTGAGTACGCACATGGAAAAGACAAAAAAACAAGCACCCTTTAGGGGGTGACACGGCTGTGTGAGTTGACACAATTTTAAGATGTGGGCTGTGGTTGCTATGATGACCTTTTTGACAAATAATAGTGAGTCTATTTGAAGTGCTTATTTTGTTCAATACCTGTGAAAATCTCAAAGACATACACTCTTTGTTTAGATTTTAAGATTTGCAAACACCTGCTTTCCACTATATGCCCTTGTTTTCCAAATTTAAATCAGATAAAGATCATCCAAAAAACATCAAATTGTCAAAAACATGTCTATCTCAGTGTAGTAATTGGATAGTTTAGTGCATCCCTAGTCTATTTTGGCACATATGTGCTCTGTTTCAATGCATTTATGCTCTATTTTAGCGCATCCGTGCTATGTTTCAACGCATTCATGCTCTGTTTTAGTGCATATGTGCTTTGTTTCAGTGCATTCATGCTCTGTTTTAGCGCATTTGTGCTCTGTTTTAGCGCATACCTGCAACAGTCCAAAGCATAGATTGGATAGATTAGTGCATCTGCTAAAATTTTTAGTGTATTTGTATTCCGAACCTAGATGATTTTTTGACAGCCGAAAAATCCACCATTTAGTCTAGTCCTTTTCTATGCTCAGGGTCTGGAAGTCTGCAACTTTTGCCAAGAGGTCCCTAGAGAAGAAGATTAAGAAGCCAAAGAAGTCTCTCAATTATAAGAAGCTATTGAAAAAGAGAAAGTTTTTATACCAAAGTCAAATTTTTTTGCTTGAACACAAAACTTTTATGGATAGATATCATGACTATGTTAGAGGTTTCACTGACGATTTTGACTTAGAACCATTATATTCATGAGATTTCTTTCAAAGAAGAGCTCTTTCTCAAAGGCATAATCACAGTCAGCTTATTCAATCATCTTTTATCCCCCAACCAACAATTTTGTACTCTACTCGTCCCAATCAAGTTTTGCAATACAGAGCTTAGGAACATTAGGCATTTATCAAAAATCCTTACTTTTACAAAACAACGATCAAACCTAACAAAGTGCAACATCATCTTTATTTTTGATTTTTAGTTTAATTCCCGCAAACAAGATTATCATCCTTTCAATCGGGGAATCATGAACTAAAGATTAGAAATTTCATAAGTCACATCAATAGAATCTTCATTCTATTCCGACGTAGATATCCATCAAAATTGCACTATTTCATTTTTTGATCAAAGTTAGTGGAAATTTGGCAAAAGCTTATGCCTATTGTCACAAGATCTCGAAAGCACATAGACAAGGATGAAAGGGAAAGTACATTAAGCAACATGGGTGATAAAAAAAATAGTGGTGATAAAGAAGAAAATCCTTTTCATAGACTTCGCACTGGGAATAATTTGAATAATGATGAGATAATAGAAGAAATGCTTCAAGAAGCAGAACAGGATCCTCAATTCCATACTCTCATGGATAAGGTTTTAGAATGAAACAAGGAAAATATTTCTTTTCATTGGCTAATCAAGGAGCTAAGCTACCTACTGATTTTGACACATAAAGGATTAGAGAGGAGCTTGAGGCCCCCTTAATGATTTTAGTGCTCTTACTCAACATATAAGAGCATTACAAGGGAAAATAAAAGAAATACAAGGGGGTACAACAAATAAATATGTTTTGGAGGATTTCTGCCCATATCCATTTGATAGGAGTCTTACCATGATTTATTTTCCAAAACATTGTGAGATCCCAAAGTTTGATAGGTATAATGGAAAAACGGATCCCATTGATCATGTGAGGGATTTCTGAAATATGAGCTTAGAATTCGCTCATGAAGATACCTATCTAATGTGATTGTTTCCACGAAGTCTAGGTGGACAATCCATGGAGTGGCTTTCCAAGATCACTCCCCCCATCAGAACATTTGAGGAGTTAATAAATAAGTTCATACCACAATACTCCTATAATATACAACACCAGATAACCATGCTTGGTTTATGTAGAGTAAAACAAAAGATTGGGGAACCCTTCACCATATTTTTACAAAGGTGGAGAAGGTTGTTCACAAGATATTCCTATCCTGTTCCTGAAAAGGAAAAGATGGAAATCTTTATCGACAGTCTGAATCAAGAGATAAGTTATAGGCTAAATCTCCATTTTCCTCAATCATTTGAAAAATTGATTTAAAATGCAATTAGCATTGAAGATGCCTTGGTCAAGCGTGGAGTTTTAAATATTGATAAAGAAAGTCCAAATTCATACAACAACAACAATAGCAACAACAATGACAAGTCACGATTTTGGACTCGAAATGAAAATGTTGTGAATGATGGGGTGGTAGATGCTAACAACATGAATGTGAAGCCTACTATTCTTAATGTATCAGGTGTCCAACACACCAATAATGCTGTAAATTATAGTAACCAAGGCAATAGTTCCAACCAAGGAAATATGACCAACAATTGCGGTAATAATCTTGGCAATAATCAAAATTCAAATGCGCCCAGATCTCAATTTTTCTCAAATCGACAGAGTTTTACTCCCCTAGGCCAGTCTTTGGAATCAATTCTTAAAGAACCGTTGAATCAAAATGCTATTAAATTTCCACCACAAAGAGATTATGATCCTTGAGTTAAACCACCATCGTGGAATGACTCATACTATTGCGATTACCATAGATGCAAGGGTCATAAGACAAGTAACTTCCAAGGGTTAAAGAATCTCATTCAGGATCTGATTGATAACCGTACCATAATGGTTGAGGGACACAATACCAATGATGATCATCAGGCATTCAAGGATCCTCTCCCCAATTATAAAAAATGGGAATCTTTGGGTAACAAAGGCAAGAATGTGAATCATGTCTATGACACCATTATCAATCATATTTACACCGACGATCAACAATTCAATGCTATTAGGATCAAAGGAAAGAAGAATATCGAGAGGTTATTGCTAGCACAACGGGACATGCCAAAATCATTGTAAAAGGAAGTTGATCTAAGGTGTTGATTCCCCCTCCAAGTCACTACAATTTGGTCGATCAATTGCAAAAAACATCAGCCCAAATTTCTATCTTGGAGCTGCTCAAAATATCACCAGCACACAAAGACATTCTAGAAAAGGAACTCATTGACACAACTGTGTCTCCTGATATGGATATGAATAAATTTCAATCCATGATGGGACACTTGTCCACACCCACATGTTTATCCTTTGCTGAAAATGATGATTCCTCCATGACCCATCCCCATAATTCATCACTTTATCTAGAGGTCATGGTTCATAAATCCCAAATCAAATGTGTTTTAATAGATGGGGGAGTCGGATTAAACATTTGTACTTTAAAATTGGTCCTTGCTTTGGGATATTCAGAGGAATCTATAGATCCACAAAGGAAAATTATAATCAAAGCATACGATGATGAAGAAAGAGCTTCCAAAGGCCTCATCATGCTACCAATCAGAGTGGGACTTGTTGTAAAGAATACTTTTTGCCAGGTTCTAGATCAGGATTTATCCTATAACATACTCTTGGGTTGCCCATGGATCCATGATATTTAAGCAGTTCCATCTACTTATCATCAATGCTTAAAGTTTCTATATGATAGATAAGAAGTAACAATACTGACATACCATATTAGCAGTCAAACTTGTTCTAACTTTAGAGAAACTCAACACATTTGTCCCACATAATAGAAAGGATTTGGCCATCTCTGCTTCAAAACATAGTGAACAAGCAATGGAAATGATAAATTTTTTTGGCACCAAGTTAAAATTAAAAGATAACGGGGTAGGAGAATATTCTTTATGTCTCTCTAATCTACTCGTGTCCCCAAGATCCCATGGTCAACCGTCAACATCCATACAACAGGCTACAACAGCTTTAGTATCAAGCACACAAGCTTCGATTCCCATCACCAAGTTTGATGGAAGATTTATCAAAGTAGATACTCAAGAAAGTGACATAGAAGATAGGGCTATCCTGGATTGGCTCTATAAAGATGAAGATGAATCAGACCAGCATGTCAAGTTACCCACTGAGCAATATGGAAAGGGTTATATAGTAATGCAACAAATGGGTTATGAAGGAGATGGCCCTATAAGCAAGAGAAAAGAAGGTATTGTCGAACCTATCCAACTAAAAACAATGCACCCTAGAGATAAAATTGGGTTAGGATATGGTGAAGATGCAAAGGAAGAAATAGTACAAAGAAAGTGCAATGAGGAATTACCTGAAACAATTCTTAGAATACAAGAAAACAATTATGATGTTGACTCCAATGAATATGAATGAGACACCATTTTTGATGATACATTCTAGAGGGGCAAACAAGTGGATATGGTACAAAAATATACACCCACACTCACACAAGGGGAAAGCTCAAGGCCTCCACTTGATTATGTCCTACAAAGTGACCATGACTCAAGTGATGATGATTCAATTCAAAATGATACAAATAATTGACAGGATGAGACCATAATAGACCTTCCCCATAGCGAAAATGATAATAGTATCATGACCTTAACCACTCGTGACCTTACCCAACCTGACGATCCATTTACATTGGTCCATCTCGAGCTCATTGACTGGGAAAAAATTGCACGAATTGATATCCCAAATTTTCCCAATGATGAAACCATCGTAAAATTTCTTTGTTCATCTAACTCAGAAACAACTCCACTAGCGAGTCACAAGATCAAATTTTCTGACAAGAAAGTGCCAAGTTTCTTAGCTACAAAATTAACAACATAAAAGAAAGATGTAATGGTGAAAACCTAACAAAGGCAGTATTAGATCATGGAAAGAGAAAAATAAAGAGTGTATCCAACAGTGAAAACCTTTCAAAGGTACTAGAGGATGGGAAACTTGACACTCTTCCAGAGCATTATCAAGAAAGGTCTTCCATTTTGATAGAACCAACAAAGGCACTCAATATAGGTACTGTGGAACAACCCAAAGTCTTGCAACTTGCTGCATCCCTGACATAAGAGGAAATCCCAAGATTCACATAATTCCTTAAGAGTAATCAAATCAATTTTGCATGGTAATACGTAGATATGCCTGGATTAGATCCAAATCTCATCATGCATCATTTATCAATCAGTCTAGGGGTGAAACCTATAAAGCAGAAACTTAGAAAAATGCACCCACATGTTGCATTACTGGTCAAAGAGGAATTAAAGAAATTGTTAGATGTAGGATTCATTCGGTCTATAGACTATGCGGAATGGATCTCCAATATTGTACCTGTATCAAAGCCAGATGGACGAATCAAAATTTGTACAGATTTCAGGGATTTAAATAAAGCATGCCCAAAGGATGATTTCCCTCTGCCCAACATAGATATGATTGTAGAATTGACTGCTGGACATGCTATGTATTCACTAATGGATGGATTTTCGGGATACAACTAGATAAAGATTGCACCTGAAGATCAAGATAAAACAACGTTCACATGTCCTTGGGGTACATATTATTGGAATGTAATGCCATTTGGACTCAAAAAAGTAGGAGCTACATACCAACGAGCAATGACTACAATTTTTCATGAAATGATGCACACATTCATGGAGGATTATGTAGATGATATCCTAGCCAAATCATACATAAGGGAAGGACATTTGGCTATCTTATCTAAATTTTTTGTCAGAATGAAAAAATTTAAAGTTAGACTTAATCCTAAGAAATGCGTCTTTGGGGTGAAATCTAGAAAGCTGCTAGGTTATATTGTGTCAGAAAAAGGAATTGAGGTGGATCCGGATAAGGTACAAGCAATCCTTGATATGCCACCACCAAGGGGCATCAGTCAACTATGCTCATTGCAAGGATGGTTGCAATCCATCAGGAGATTCATTGCACAACTGGCAGATAAGAGTTTACCATTCACATCTCTTACATAAGAATGTGCCATTTAAATGGGAGGACAAATGTGAAGCAACATCTGATCAGATTAAGCATTATCTAATGAGTCAACCAGTGTTGATTCCACCAGTGCAAGGTGAACCTCTTATATTGTATATTTCTGCCATCGAAGTGTCCTTGGGAGCATTATTGGCACATGAAGACAACACAGGAAAGGAGCGAGCAATATATTACATCATCCAAACATTGAAAAGTCATGAGCTAAATTACACCTTCATTGAAAAAGATTGCTTGGCAATAGTGTTTACTTCTCAAAAGTTACAACACTATATGCTAGCTCATACAATAAAACTTGTGGTTAAGATTGATCCTTTAAAATATCTTCTAAGTAAGGCAACCTTAACTAGTAGATTGGCTAAATGGGTCATGATCCTAAGTGAGTTTGACATTCATTATGTGAATCAAAAGGCTATCAAAGGACAGGTAATAGCAGATCAGTTGGCAGAGGCACCAATGCAAGCGAAACATCCAATACACATTGATTTTCCCGATGCCGATGTTTTCATAACAGCCATTAAGCAATAATGGGCACTTTATTTTGATGGCTCTTACACTCAACATGGTTCAGGGGCAAGAATTCTTTTCATTACACCTCAAGCGCATATAATTCCAAAATATTATCGACTAATGTTTCCTTGAACAAATAACATAGCTGAGTATGAGGCATTGTTAACTGGAATGAGAATTGCATTAAACTGGAGAATCACAAAATTGCAAGTTTTTGGTGATTCAAAACTTATCATAAATCAGATCAATGATGAATATCAAACTAAAGATGACAAGTTAGTTCCTTACAAAAACTTGGTGGATGATTTCAAGAAATAATTTGTTGATATCAAGTTCATGCAAATTCCATGTACTAACAATAAGGCCGCGGATGCCATGGACACAATTGCATCACTACTCCAATTGTCAGAAAACCAAGCACGGTATGATTTCCTGGTGGAACAATTGTTTTCTCCCGCCTATGATAATCTAGAAACCCAAATCATTTGTCACCTAACTAGTTCCGATTCTCCCTTGTATGGCCAAATCTATGCTTATCTAAAAGATACCATTTTGCCCCTAGATTTGTCTAGGAATCAAAAAAGGAGTTTCATACGTCAATCTTCTCATTACACCTTAATTTTTGATGTCTTGTACCAATGTGGTCTTGATGGTACCCTCCTTCGATGTCTCAAATGTGATGAATCAAAAAAAGCCTTACAAGAGGTACATGGTGGTATTTGTGGGACTCATTCAAGTGGACTAACCTTTGCAAAGAAACTTGTTCGTATGGGTTACTATTGGCCAACCATTGAGAAAGAATCATTCATCTTTGTGAAAAAAAGTTTAAAATATCAGATTCATGGGAATCTCATTCATGCTCCTTCTTAGGAATTACAACACTTCACTACAACATGGCCTTTCACTCCGTGGGGATTGGATCTAGGTGGCAAGATACATCCATCATCATCATCAAATGGACACAAATTCATCATCACAGCCATTGAGTACTTTACTAAGTGGATTGAAGTTGTTCCCCTAACAACTGTTACTGGCAAACAAATTTCATCCTTTATTTTGAACTATATCATATGTCGATATGGCATTCCCAACTCTATTATCATAGATAATGGAAGACCTTTTAAAAATCAAGATGTTGATGAACTCTGTGAAATATTTCACATCCAACACAGATTATCTACGCCTTATTATCCATAGGGGAATGGCCAAGCAAAGGATTTAAACAAAACAATTAATGATGTCGGCCGTGATTGTTATGTCCAATTAAATCTAGCATTGTGGGCATATAGAACCAGTATTCACATGCCAATGGGTGCCACTCCATATGCTTTGCTTTATGGAGTAGAAGCTATTTTTCCATTGTAAGTTGAGATTCCCTCACTTCAGGTATCGCTGAAGGGGCTCATAAATGATGAGGATTACAGAGTATCAAGATTGCAAGAGATGGAACTGATGAACGGTGAAAAAGTGTAGCTAATAATTTAAAGGGGTATCAAAAATTTGTCCCCTAGTTACAATCACAGAGTCAAACCATGAGCCTTTCAAGTGGGTGACTTAGTTCTCAAAGAAAACCCTCATAATCAACAAGATCAGGAAAAGAAAGGAAAGTTCGAGCCTAATTGGTTGGGCCCATTTGTCATAATTGCAATATATGGATTGGGGGCATATCATTTATCAACATCAGAAGGGGACCTACTTGAAGATCCGACT
Organism: Sequoiadendron giganteum; assembly: GCA_007115665.2. Lineage (NCBI taxonomy): Eukaryota > Viridiplantae > Streptophyta > Pinopsida > Cupressales > Cupressaceae > Sequoiadendron > Sequoiadendron giganteum. The sequence continues at coordinate 616,149,441 of CM021107.1, forward strand.
AACAACATCCACCTGAAGAAGTTTTATGTTTGAAAATATCAAAAACAGTATAAAAAGTCCTAGAAAAATATCAAAAACAATGTAAAATGTCATGAAAATATTCATAAAAATGGGAAAATGTCCTGAAGAAAATTGTCATCAAGGTGAAAACTTGGCAAACAGGCATCCTTTTGACATACAAAAAAAAGAAGAAAGATAAAAAATACAAAAAAATAAAAAAAGATCAAAAATACAAAAAAATAAAAAAAGAGCAAAATACAAAAAAATCAAAAAGAAAGAAAGAAAATCGTTGCCTTGATGAAAACCTGGCAAACAAGCGTCTCGGTAATAAAAACAAAAATAAAAATAAAAATCAGAATATCAGAAAAAAGTGCAATAAAAACAAATGGTGAAAACCTGGCAAACATGCACTATTTGTGAAATAGTCGACTCTTCCATCTATTAAGATATCTTCTGCATTATTCATATCCATTTTTCATTAGCATCACATATGGGCCTAGCCATCACATCCACATCATGCATCCAAACATTTCCTTGAAACAACAAGGATTTCATCATGGCTTGATGATTAGTGTTATCCTTAGCATTAGGTTGTGTCTTATTCGGAGTCAGAGTGCAAGGTCATTGGGGGCAATCAACTTTTGAGATTTTTGGCAGACAAGCAGTAACATGTGTCAGGTATTGGAATATCAGAACAAAAAATTATCCAATCAAATTGGGTTTAAACAACTATTCGACAGGAAACTGAAAAAATTGGATGATCTTAATCTGACTAAAATGAATGAAAAACTTAAAGCATAAGTTGAATTGTTGTTTTTGACATTTGATGACATCATATCTGTGGAGTGGTTCAATGATGTACTGAACTAGAATCACAAGGAAGGAGTATGATTTTTCTTTGGTTGCTGTCTGTAAGCTAATCACTATTACTATGCAAATTTGTCATGGGACATGCTCTACAATGTATCATTGATGACATTTCGGGATTTGCATAGGAAAGGGGTTAAATTTTGTCTGTTTATGCAAGCAATACTCAGGTCATCTTGGTTCAATTATACCTCAATGCTTGTATTAACTTGCTACATCAAACATCATGGAAGCAATAATCAGGTTATCATTGGTGCTAATATCCCCTTTGATGCTTGTACTAAGTTTCAAAATATCAAAAGGCTGAATGATGAAATTTACAGACAAAATTGGCTCACGGAATGACAACAATGCAGTGGATTCATTTAAGCATTTTAGGATTGCATGATTCATTTAGATTGCATTCATTTTTGTTTTTAGGGCTGTATGATATATTTTTGGAGGTTTGAAATGCTACATATCTCTTCTAAGACGTTGATTGAGTACACTTGGACATTTATTGCATCTCATTTCATTATCATTTTCATATTCATCATTTTAAATCTCATTTTTTCATCATTATTTAGGTTATCATGATCATTTCAATAACATTTGTTCATTTTAATTATCATTATCGTCATTATCATTATTAGGTACCATTCATTTTTATTATCATAATCATTATTCATTTACATATCATTTATTATTTCATATCATTAATCATTCATCTCATCATTTATTTTGAATTTTTCACCTCATTTTCATATCATGTTCATTATCATTTTCATAATCACCATTTGCATAATCATACATTTACAAAAAATAAAGATGCATCCATTGCATTTATTGCATACATGCTCCATACATCATGTAGAAATCATTTATACTATGTCATCATGTTAAATTCATAGAAATCATTTCATTTTGTAGGATCATTCAAATCATAAAGCATGTTCATCAAATCATAATTTACATCATAAAAATTGCATCATCATCATATAAGCATACATTGCAATAAAAGAAAAGCATCATCACTATAGTATGCATATATCATCATAAAAAACTGCATGCATAATCATAGACCACATAGCATATAGGAAACAAAAATGCATACAACCATTCATCATAGCATAATCAAAGACATGCATATCAAATCACTGTTGCATCTCATAATCTCATCAAAATAAATTTCCATGGGTACAAGGATATCAAATGTCTGAACAAGAGATATAAGTACAATACAAGGAGTGTATGCATAATCATCACTGAGGGGCATCTGGATGGGGATCATGACTACTACTGCCTCTAGAGGTGGTTGGTATCTATGGATCTCTGCTACCTAAAGCACCAATCTCTCATCAGACAGGCTATCCCACACTCCTAGTGGCACTCCTGGTGTGATTGCATGAGTGGGTGCGCGATCGGGTGCCTGACTACGTGTAGGCTATCCTCTGCTCAACAGATACTGCCTCAAAATATCTCATCCTGTAATACTCCACCTGGCAGATAGTATCCAGTCCCTTTGCCACAACCTTTCCAATGGAGGTGCTCTCAATTGACCTTAGGAGTCTCTCTGCTACTCCATCTGCTTGAATACACTATTCTTTGTAGCTGTCCCGCTCTGCAGTAAGCTGAGCTATCTATGGGTCAGGAGGTGGTGGCTGTGCAATCTGTGCCTATGCTAGATGGCTTTCAAGATTCTGAACCTCTGCCTGTAGAATGTCAATCTGTCCCTGTGACAAAGCCCTGATGATAATACATGGAGCCGAAGCATTGGGCTACTCCACCACTCTAGCTGTATGAGGCCTCATCCTGAAGGGTACATCAAAGAAATATCTCTGGCTACCACCTCCACCACCTTTGTCATCCCCATCATCATCGTCATCATCAGAGCTATCTGAATCCTCCTCATCATCGACATCCATGGCCACCCCGCCTATATCCTCCTCTGATCTGTGTGGTTGCCCAACCTGTCCCTGTGCCTGTCCCTATGCCCCGACCTCTACCTGTGCCTATGGCTACCATCGTGCCCGCCATATAATTGGTCCACCTAATAGTGGGGCAAGCTCGTCTGGACTGGTCAATCTAGGAAATGGATGCATCCAAAAATATCCAACATAATCATCTATCATGTGTGCATCTATGACCTTTGGATGGATGGCCCAAAACTCTGGTTGAAGATCAGTATACTCGACCCTCGTTGCCTCAAGAGTAATGAAGGGACCCCACTCTGGTACATCCTCCTGATGTTTGGCATAGTGAGTCACACCCGACGACATCATCTGAACTCGCCCATACTGCCTAAGTACCCAGATAAGAAAAAAACACTCAATAATGAAGGGGGTGCAACCAATCAAGTATCTCGATATACCACAATAGGGAAGCTCTATGTCATCATCGTCCCATGCATCATAGTCAAGATATGGTCTCCAGATGACTGTATCCATATCATTTAGCATACATCGCCAGCACTCTAATTTTCCTAGCATAGGCTGAACAAGGGGATCAGTATACACATATACATATGGGTGGCTAAGCGGGCGATCTCTTTGTACAATAGGGTGGGTGATGGCAATGTGCTCCCATGCCTAGATCTGAAGTAGTGTAACCCTAGAAGATATACTCTTCCCATCTGTATATACCACCTGATAAAGATCATGGCATAGATGGGAAAGCATACAGGATCCCCATGCATATCTCGTCTGATGAAGGATCATGTTCTCCAGAATCTGACCCCATCCTACTCATAGTCCCTTTGACCTGTGATTAGGACAAAGGAAGCCACCAATGAAACCTACCAAAACTGATGGAAGTGGGGCATAACCCTGTACCATATCTCTCCATGCAATCTCATAACCACTAACATGAGGATCCTAGAAGACTCGTCGCAAGGCATTGGTACCTCCAATCTCCTTGTGATCATAAATCACAAGTGCACCAACTACGGGGATGCCTAAAATCTTGTACACATCCTCAGGTGTAATAGTGATCTCTTCAGCTGACAAGTGAAAAGTATTATGCTCACTATGCCATCTCTCGGCTAATGCAGTCAACAGTGCCCTGTTGACCCTATACTGCAAGATCCTGAGAAGGGAACCCAACCCACATCTAACAATGACCTCTATCTATGGATGGGATATTCTGGGAATCATCTCCCATGTACGAGGAAATCTCTCTCTGATCTGGAGGATATTAAAATCCTCCTATAACATCAATGCATCAAGATTAAATCATCAGCAAGGAATATTAGGAAATCAAGCAAATCATGGCAATCAAGTAAGTGAATCATATCAACATTAGCAACATATCATTACTATTTGTTCTTCAAACAAGAAGACAAATTTTTCAAACTCTACTATTTGTTTTTCATCAAGCATGGAAACAAATTTGACAACCAATTGGCTCCACATCAATATCATTGCTATTTATTTTTCAATCATGAAAGCAAATTTATTAGAATCATTTTACTATTTTTTTTCAAGCGTGAAGACAAATTTATCAGATCATTAACAAAATCAAGTTAATCTATCCTTGGTGTTATTCAAAATCATCACATTAGTTGTCTAATACAACAACAATCATCAAGCAAGTATCAAATCAATCTTAAAATTGCAAAATCAGCAAAAATTCATGGATGCGCTAAAACAGTCTATCAATGCGCTAAAACAGTCAATGCGCTAATTTATCCATGGATGCATTAAAACAGAGATTGTATGTGCTAAATTATCTATGCGCTATTCTATCAAGTGTATGCGCTACATTATCTCTCCTATGTGCTATTCTAGTGTATGCACTAATCTAACATCAAATGCGCGTGGTCTTCCTATATGCGCTATTTTATCGATCCTATGCACTATTTCATCTATGCGCTAAAATATTCATCTATGTGCTGGTCTATTCCATCAATGAGCTAATTTGTATGCGCTAATCTATCTAATCTATGCACTAATCTACGACTCGTGTGTGCTAAATCAAAAACCTATGAGCTAAAACAGAAGTTTGAAAATTCAAAAAATTGAAAAACTCATAAAAAATTCTAAAAAATTCACAAAGGCTTATAATGCACTCTTACCAGAGGTACATATGCTGCTAGTCTCTGATGATGGTAGGCTTGCTTGAATCGGTGGTGCTCGTAGTGGATCGACATCTCAAAATTCTCTCTTAGAGCTCTGAAAATCACAAAAGGTTACTGTTCAAATGACAATGGCTTTTTACCTTTTCCACCTTTTAAGGGGGTAAAAAAGGGAAGTTATTTTTATTTTTTTGTACAACGTGCTATTTCGAGAGATAAATTGATAATTTCTCTTCAAAATCACACAAACTATTTCAATCATCATCACTATCATTCAAATCACGCGATTGATCTCCCGAGGGGGCATATAGCATCATCCGCCAATTTTCAAAGTGGGGCAAAATTTAGACATCTAAAAATGGTCATTATAAATCAAGCCTATTAATTAATTAAATATGAATTATTTAATTACTCTTCTAAAGTCATCTACATATAAATAAATTTAATTATTTATTTATATTGTTCATTTTTCTAAATCTTTTAGTTTAATTAAATAAATAAGTTTATTTAATTATTGCTATCTTCTTCTTAATAAAGTTAAATAAATTTCATTATTTATTTATATTAATTATCATGATTCTAAATTTGAATTTTCAAATAATAGAATATTCTGCTAACTCATCCTTCACTCCATATTTAAATTGAATATTGTAAATATTTAATTTAATACTTTTTTTTCCTCACCTTTCACATAATTAAATATTGTAAATATTTAATTACACATCTTTTTCACCTCTCACATAATTAAATATTAATTATTTAATTATGGAGGCTTCTAAATTCATTGTCACATGTAATTAAATAAATTATTTATTTAATTAAGATTTATCCTCAACTTTCAACCAACTTTCATAAATGAAAAGACAAATGGCAATTTGTTTCCATTTTTGAATGAGGATGGTTTTGTGGGTTGAAAACATTCCTCCATTATTCTCTCAACCTTCCATCTTTCTCTCAACTTCCAAAATCTCTCACCGTTCATCTTGTCAAGCTTGATTTCGATCGTTGATCTTTGCCAACTAGATTCTTGCCTCCAAAAATCTATAAATACAACCCTTTTGTGAGTTGATTTCATCCTAGATTTTGTGAATTTAGCGTGATTACTATAGTTGCATTCAAATCAGCATTTTAGCATAGCTTTTTAAGTTCATAAAATAGCATCTTAGTTTCATATCATAGCTCAAATAATTTAGAAATGAACATGCATTGTTGCATAATATCATTCTCCTAAGTTGTCATTCCAACAAGCTGCTACTTACACCAATTGAGAGCTAATAACTTGCATCGAATCCTTGGAGATAGAGGACAATGGACGCTTTTGAAGGAGCTGCTGCTATTTAGAGTTTGTTTTATCTTTTTAATTAGTTTCCTTTGATTTAATATTTCATTGGTGTGTTGGTTTATCATTCTAGTTAGTCCACATATTCTCACACACATTAAAAAATTCCTATCACATAATTTGGTTTGGAGACTTAATTACTTATGTTATAACAATTTCATGCTTCTAATTTGTTGATTTGAGAAGACACCATAAAGATGTTTTGATGAAGGTCAAGCTACATGTGAGATAATGAAATGATGAAAATATGGTTCTATTTATGTTATAAAGTGACAAGAGATCTGCAATGTTGCTGAAAATGGAAAGGAAGATCATCCTGATTATGTGGTATGAAGTCCTAATGGATATTGTGCTTTGGGAAGGAAACATGGAAATGGTAAATTTGATAGTAAAGAAACTATTCTATGTGTAATCTAAAGCTAATATAATGGTTGCATTTTTAATGAAGGAGAAATGACTAAGAACTTGTCTTATAATATCCTAGGTGAAGCTATGATTTACATGAGGAAATATGAAGTCAACATGCCTTGTAAATTGTGCTTGCCACCATAATTTTGATATTATAGGACTGAATTTGAGCCACAAGATCAAATTCATTTTGGCCATTAATGCAATGCCAAAAAACTTAGTATTGTAAAGCTAATTTATATTTATAAACAATTGAAACACTTTGTAAAGGTTGACAAATTATTGGAAAAACTTGTAAACTTGAAATCAACAAATCAATTTTCTTTGAATATCTTCTATTTTTTCATGTTTTTCTAGTCTCTGCATGATTTTTCTTGCATTTCCAACACTTGGTTGATGAGTATTGATAAGTTTGTGATGTGTTTTAGATCATTAAAATTTTATTGATGATAAGATGCCTTAGTGGTCAACTTTAGCACCTACAAACTAGAGTTGTGAGCGCTTTTCAATCTATGGTGAGGATCAAGAATTTGTTGCAACAACTTGCATGAATTGTAACTTTTAGATATTGCACCTTCCTAGACCTTAGTTGCTAATATTTAGAGCCAAATCAAGAAAGGTTAATTTTTCAAATTTATCTATTAATTGGTAATGTTGAAATGAGGAAAGAAACTTAGATTTTCAATCCTTATGTCTTCTAAACCCTTAACCTTTTGCATTTTCTTTTACATATATGAATAATTTAGGATTAATTTTAGGAGTTAAACTTATAGTTTTCTCTCGTAGGTTTGAAATCTCATGGTTACAAGTTAGTTTATTATTGGTTTATGAGCTAAAAATATATTTTATGGCAATACTTGTTTAAATTTTAAGGAAGAAAGGGGTAGCAAAATCACTTTCCAATGCTAATCTTGAGAGGAGAGGTGTACATAAAACTTTTAAACTGATCTAAACTATTACAAAAAATAGAGAAACACATATAATAACATAATCAATAGAACACATAACACCAATTTTTATATGTGTGGTAAACTCTTTTGAGAGAAAATCCCCATTCTTCAAAGCCCACTCAAGATATTATCAAATCAAATAGGAGATTAGAACACACTTGTAGATCAAGTCTATGTAAGAGTTTTATTGGCATACAATATTGGAGTATTTTTGGTAATATTTTAATACCTACAAATACATACATACATTGAAATCCTCAAGTACCAATTTATAGATAATTTTTTTTGGAAACTATTTGTGGTTTACTATACCATGTTCTAAAACCCCCACAAGGATGACACCCAATTTCTAATTCCATTTTTGGAGTTTCCTACTAACAAGATAAATATAGTATATTCTCTTACGCTCTTATAATTATCATAACTAATTAATTTAATCCACTCAACATGGGTGCCCTACTTGTCATTATTCTTTGTATCAAAATAATTAGTTCATGAAAAATGATAAATCTTGTCATAGATGGTCAATATTCCAAATAAAATCCTTTTATTCTTGGCTCTTATCCATCATAAGAATTTTTCATAGGTTGTCATATGACCCAAAAAGGTAGGGTGTCCCAAATATTCTATAGATAGGCATTTAAAATACACGTTACAACACTCCAAAAAATATTAACATGTGTTATATGGTTCCAACTCAATATCTTACACCTCATTTTTGTAGTTCACATTATTAAATAATACAAAATATGAGAAACATGCTAAATAATTAATAGGTAAACTTAGGAATTACAAGAGATAAAGGAAATGATATTATCATGAAATATAATTGTTAAGGGCCAAAAGGACCATATAATCCAAACACCATGTATAAATTTCTCTGTGCTCATAGGCTTGGTTAAATAATTTACAACATTCGTCAAAGTTTTAACTTTCTCTAATTTCCCCCTTCCATATTTGACCATGTATATAACAAAATAGTACTGAAAATCTATGTGCGTTGTCCTTGCATGAAAGGTTACGTTATTTTCCAAAAAAATCACACTTTGAATATCACAATAAAGAATAACTACACTCTAATTCCTCCTAACATTTGAACACAATATTTTCAATTAAACAACTTCTTTACATGTGTTAGTTGGAAAGAGAAACATTGCATACATTGCCAAGAAAATCCCATCGCATCTTGCTACAAAGAGATTACACACCCTAAGATTGAAAATATACCATCTAGACTAGGGGTAGAATAGATGGGTTATGTTCCATCCCATAGATATATGTATAGAGAAATATATGAATGCAAATATAAGGAGGATAAAGAGAGGATAGAGGAATGTACGTAATAACTATATATAAAATTGTATGTACTATGTATAAGGATTATATGCAAGAAAGGAAAGAGAGAGGCAAACTATAGGGGAAGATATATACTGCACTTTTTTCGATTTGATTAATATAATGATTACCGAAATTTTATCTATATAATGTTGTCTGTCTTTCTATAGATATACAAGTAATTACTTAATCTTGTGTCTGAATCATCTGGTATTTTCCTTTATATGACTTAGTTCAGGGTATAAACTACAACACTCAAAAAGTACTTGGGGCTCAAAACTCTAGTCTATGTTTCCCCAGTTTTCTTGTTAAAATTGGTTCCGTTGCCAAGACCCTAGTTAGGTGATATAAAGAACAATAACATCTAAATTTTTAAAATTTCAATCAGACACAAGAAAAGGAAAAGATAATCAGTGAAGGTATGAAGATATGAGGAATTATCCTCTTGGTGCTTACCCTATGAGAGGGGGTTAAGCACTAATGGGATGGAGATTGGAAAGGGGAGAGATTCTAGAAGAGATCCTTGAAGATATGTGACCTGTAAAAAAATATATCAAATAAATACCATGGGGAAAAATAAAAGGATTAATGGAACCCCAAATCAATCACATCCATGGAAAAGGAGATAAGAAAACCATAAGAAAGATTAGAGAAAACAATGAATTGGCAAGAAAAGTAAACATGACAAGCCAAAATGGAGAAGAAATAAGATAAAAATAGAGGATTGAGAGAGATAAAAGACTCCATAAAATAATGGAATTTGTAGAGAAAATAGGAATTGAGCATGCCAAAGAAAAAGGAAAAGAGGATAGGGAAGGAGAATGAAAGGCTCTAGATAAATCAGAACCATGTTAGGACAAAGGACAACTTATAACCAATAGAAGGAAGAATATTAATGATTATGGAGAATCTAGAAGATTGCTAATGAGGACTTGTAGTAATATAGAGACTGTATTATCATTACAACCTTCTAAAATTCCAACAGTCAGACTAGATCTATCAAACCTAACCATTAACTTGGATAATAGATTCATTGAATTTTTGAAAACTCTGAAGAAGAATCCACCAATTCAAGAAGAATATTTAGAAGAATTGGTTGATAGAAGTATAAGAAAATTAAAAGAAGAATAAATAATAAAATGAAGAGAGAATGGATTAAATTTGGGTAAAGAGTTATGTTTACAAACAAATAAGAAAGTAAAAAATATATCTTGAAGAGTCACAACCCCCTGACCATGACCCATACCTCAGCCGTATAAGAGTCAAAGAATTTTGAAGGAAGAGATGTCAAAGAGTAAAGGAACAAAAGAGAAATAAGGCTCAAAGAAGGCAAGTGGGAAGAGCTATTGGGAAAAAAATAATTCAATATAAAGTTAGCAAGAGACAAGGGTAGAGAGTAGAAACCATACACCATTAGGAAATTAAAGAAAGAAAGGAAGAAAGGCCTAGTCCACAAATCCAAAAATTTGGAATTAGAAGTAGCAAAAACAATATGGAATATTTAATCAAGACCCCAATGTTTGGAAGAGATACAACAAAAGCCACATAACATATATTCTTATTAGAATCATTATGGGAAAGACAAGACATTGATGAAGACAAACCAAAATTTCTTGACTTTGTATCTTCACTAAGAAAGGAAGTATACAATTGGTATAAAAAGATCTACCTAAAACATGCGAAACGTTGGAATGAGGTGAAACAAGATTTCGTAGAAAACTTTGACACTTTGAATATTCCAATAGAGAGTGTCAAAAAAATGAGGGACCTAATACAAGGGGAAGAAGAATCAATGAAGGCATGAGACAAAATATTTAAATAAGGCTACTGCAAATTAGAAGAACCTCTGACTAAGCGACAAAAGATTGAATGGTTTATTTGCAGACTACACAAGGATATAGAGCATCTTTGGATGCAGGCATATTCAATACTTACACAAATCTAATCACAATGGCCTACCACATAGAAGCCCAAACCTGGAGTAGACCTCAAAAATATGACATAAAAGAGAATAACGAGAATTACAATTAGTGGTAGAGAAACTAACTATATAGAACAAAATTTTTGCATGAGGAGAAATAAAGAAAGGAAAATAAATTTGGTGTACATACTTCTCAAGGGAAGGTGTAGAAGAGGGGGACCAACCACACCAAGGCTCCAAGTCACAAATATTCGAGAGCGGAGGGCTGCCCTAATCTAGCTCAAGTGGGATAAGAGCTTTTAGGTAAATGATAGAGAATGAAGAGCACTCTCAAATGCCTTTGCCACTCTACTAACCCAACATATTCAATGGGGCTAAGTGAGCAAATTTTTGGAACCCGAACTGTACCTTAGAAAACTCTCTGCTCGAGGACAACAATATAGGTTAGGGACGATAGCGCGATGCACTGTCATCTCTCTGGGGTGATGGCATTTGTACGACCAAAAAGTGGAAAGTACAGTAAAAGTTACCAAAAACCTACTAACTACTTAGTGGTTGAATTTAAAAATACTAACTGGAATGATAATAAACATAATGAATAAAGTAACTGGAAAAGTGATATAGAAGGTGACAAAGATGGAGGTGATGAAGATTAACTCATGAAGAATCTAGTTCGCTAGCAAGCTCCACAGGAATGTGTACCTACACAACCAAAAGGAAAAATGTTGGGGTTGTATAGGGGTTTTCCACAATCAAACCCTCGCTTTGGTGTTTCCACCTTCACGAATAGCTAGGAAAGCCATGAGATATGAAATATGATAAAGAAAACAATAGAAAGGATATTGAAAAATAACAATAACACTATGCTACGTTAATCAAGTGAAAATATCACATTCTCAATTGAGGTACATATTGATGGGTGTTTTTGCGCTTCACAACATAGAAAAAACACAAGTGTAATGTCTCTCTTGAAAGGGAAAAATCTGCAACTAAGTTTCAGAAAATCATCCCAAGGTCTCTTAGATGTCAAGTCATGACTATGCCTAAAACAGCTTAGTTGATGATGTGTGATTTGCTGGTAATCACAAGGGGCCTTTATGGTTCACAAAGCACGGGGGTTTAAGGTTTATAATGGAGTTTTAAAGTTATGGAAATGATGTATAGTACCAACAAATTTATAACAACAATCTTAAACTCATCTCTCATTCATCATATTTAATATTACTGTGATTTTATGATTGTGTGTTTAATTCAGATCTAAAAGAAAGAGAAAAATGATGAAAGGGTTTAGAAGTTATTCTAAATCTAAAACTATGACCAACAACAAAAATAACTAGTGTTACAATAGATAGACTTCCCAAACTAAGTTTTTCTTAACCAAGAATGTCCTATAGTATCACAAAACCAATGCCATCTTCCAAGGTTCCTTGTAGATTTTTAGACTATGACATTAACCTATTAAGCGTGAACATATAGTTGAACTTGAGTGCAACAAATAAATAAGCTCAGACTATATTTACACAATATTCTATCAACAATAGAACACCAAAAGTATGAGCTAGAAGTGCATTAAATACTATAACATGCAGTCACCATTAAAGCTATTCATAAATTAATAAGCTGAAATGAAACTTAAACAGTAAAATAAATTGAACTGAAAGAAATATGGAGGCTAAATCATGAACACACAATGAGAAAAGTCAAAGAAACACCAAACTTCAATGTTTTCTTCTATATTTCTGCGGAGTGTCTTTACACAACAACTCATCTCTCCCTTTGCAAATGAGGAGGAAGCCCCTATTTATAGTTTTCCAAAAGAAAAATGAATGGCCAGGATTAATTTGTAATGAATGGCCCAAATTTACTACAGCTTAGGGTTTACATCAAGTCCAAGATAAGTGCAATATTTCACAATATAAAATTGGCAACTATTTTATCTTTAGTCTATTTTGTCTTCTAGCCAACTTTGTCCTATAGCTAATTTTGTCTTTTAGCTAGAAACTATTGAAATTTGTCTTCTATTGATATATTTCTAGCATCCTTTCATTTGATCAAGTGAATCTTTTTGCAGATTTGCATAAATGAGAAGTAGAAATATTCTCCTCAGTCCTTGCAGACAACTCCTTATTGGTGGAAAATAAAACAACCCCCATTGTTGTTCTATTTGAAGGCACTTCTCCAGCTATCATATTGCCCGACACAGATTCTTAGGTAAGTCTTCATGGAATATTTGAGTCAAATTCAAAATCTTTCAGGTAACACAATCCCTAACACACATCCATGCATAGGTACATCCCCTCCTTGGCATGATTTCATATGCATTCCATGTGAAAGCACCTCCTTTTTTTGCAATATTATCCCATGAGATGAAGTCCATTGTATAATTTGACTTCCCTTCATGAGTAGACTTGCACAATATTAAATAATAATTATGAGTAAATTAATAAAATGCAAAAATACCATTGCTCATAATCATGTAATTATAAATGGGATCCTCTAATATGAATCCTTGAAATTAACCATAATTAGGGTGATATCATTATTTATAACACCTTATGTTCTAAACCACCCTTATATCATGCAAATTGATTAAATGGAGTTTTGAGCCTAAATATGCTCAAATCATTAAAATACCCCTTTAATTTTCTAGATGAGCCTCCTTTCCTACGTGCACATGAGATTTCTATTTTAAAGATCCCTTTGATTTATTGAGTTGAAGCACACCCCTTTGGAAATCCCTTATATCTACCCACTTCATAAACACTCTGTAATCAATCAAGGTGAGTAAGAGGTTTTGCGAGGCAATATATGTAGGAAACCCTTTACGGGTAAGCCATACCAAGAAGGCAAAATAGTGGAACAAAGATCCATGACATCCGCATTGTAAAGTTCCACCCCTAAAATGAATATGAAAAAATGAAAGCAGGAAGCCAAGATTGTAATGACGTAGAAACGACTTTATGGACAATGACACCCAAAACTTTGTTGGATTTTCACTCCACTCTCGCGCCTATCTCTTGCTCCTACCGTGCCCCCGCACCTTCAAACTTACCTGCTCGCGGTTCGGTGGTGTCTACCGGGCTTCCGTGCCCCTTTTCTCTCCTCTCCGCGGTCTCACGGCTGTCTCTCCCACAGTCTACCACATTACCATGATTGAGCTCTTCACTGTTCGCGGTCTCACGGTGGCCATTATCTCTGTCTACCTCGCTACCGCATGCTAACCACATGATGCCTGTGGAAATGCGGTTAACCGCTGGATCATAGTTACCTCCATACCGCAGTCATCATACTAACCGTCATCGGTATCACGGTGTTCTCCGTTACTCTCAGCCTGGTTGTTTGCTAACCATCAATGCTTGCTCACCGCTGTCCCACGGTTCCTTCACTAACTGCCTATGGTAGTGCGGTGGGTTGCTTCCTTTGTGTTCGGACCGTCTGTTGACTGCCAGTGTGTCTACCGCCACACCGTGACCGTCTTGCTCACTGACCGCGGTAACGCAGGTTAGCATTTTGTGCTCAGTCACCGCTCTGCCGTTGGTCGTCTGTTCCCTCATCGCGGTATAGCGGTTCGCTTGTTTTTGGCGGCGTCGTTTTGTGTGGTGTGTGCTGGCGGACAGATAGGATGAAGGACTGTTATTTAAGTCTGAAGGACGAATGTTTAACTTGATTGGACTATTGTTTAATATGATTTGGACATGTTATTGCTGGCATTCATAATTGCCATTAATTGTGTATTTTCTGGTGGTCGAAAACATATTTATACTGGCATGTTTGTAATTTTTGATATAGAAAGATTAATATAAAATTGCTCGAAAGTAGCAAATAATTTCATGGTTGTTTTGTGTTGAATGATGAAAATATAAAATTACTTTTCTGTGTTATTTTTCATCTCTTCCTAATCCTTCAAACTTAAGTTTCTGCAAAACCAAATTTGCCAACAAAAATCCGTCATAATTAAATGTTAACGAGTATGACTACATCAATATATTTTTACTTTAAATCTGCAAACCTGATTTTTTCCCTCATGTGATGGAGAAAGAAGTTCTGATTTAGCCCGTTTTGCTCACTTCGCTGAACATTATGAGCCCCACCTTGATGGAACCATTCTGACCATGCAAATTCCTCAACACTGATGACCAACCCTGCATTCAATGATATTTTCTCATACACTCTTGGTTGTGCAACACATTTCTCTTATCCTTATGATCGCGCATCAAGTTCCATGCGAAGCTCAATGGTGAACCCGATATGGATCAGATGGATATAGGGAGGTGACCACATTAACCTTAGGAACACAACGAATTAAATTAACTCTACCAAAGGGAAGAGAAAATCCTTGTGTGATTGAGCTTCCCACGACATAAACCATGAATTCTACAAAGTATTCATAATGCCATTGATTGTCCTTGCGACCCATGGAAATCAGAGACAACAATGTGATCTTTCCTAATGTGACCTGCAACATATGAGTTTCCCTTTTTTTATTGAACCTCCCTTATAACATATCAAATCCCGATTTTAAGTAAGGGACATCATAAGCCTATGAGAAAAATTGTGGCTATATTGATCATCCTCTTGAAGCAAAATGATGGCGAGTTCTATGAGAGAATTCATAGTATATTAGCATGACAACTGAAGGTGGCTACGCCATCGAGTATCTATATTGTCAAATACTCGAGCTCAACAAGTCATAGTTTGAAAATATTGCATGTGGGAGGCAAGGATGGAAAAAGAAGAAACCCAACAATTCAAATCCATTTGTGGAAAAGACATGCGGGGAGGCCATGAAATAATTCAGTTTTAGATGACAGAGGAGCTTACAGCCTCCGCAAAGCACAAGTCCGCAAATATGGAAGTCTATGAAAATTTAATGGCCCATACTCACCTAAAATGTTGATCCTGCCATTGAACAATGACTTTGGTCTTTTATGGGCTTTTCATATGATGCTTGATAAAATTTCCACTATTCAAGCAGTTACGGGTTTAGGATCTTCCCAATAGTGATCAACAACGTCTATGAACTCTTGTTTTGATAGAACATCTCCTTCATGTAAATCCCATAATTATCGAATCTCCGCCATGGTGTGGATAGTCCCACTCTTTAGCAAATTAAATCATAGCAACCTGCATCATCCCATGATGCCTACCATTTGAACGTTAAAAACTCGCTACACCAACACAATGATACTGGATGCCCTGGTTAGGACCGCAACAATTTATGCCTAAAAATTGGCTCGTATGGAATTAAACTTGAATTCATTTCACAATGATATGAACGTTCATTTCTTTATGACTTATGCAATCATCATTCTGTAAAGGCCCACCCGAATCTATGGCCCCGAGTTATGGCTATATCTATGAATAATGTCGATTGAATGATCGACCATATCTAAGGCCTTGTATGCCTGAAATCTACCGTGTAGAGACTCAATCATAATAAGCATATTAACACCCACGCCCCATGATAGAATTTCACCAAACGAATAAATTACTCATAATTACCGAAGATATAACAAGTTCTCTGACTGCACATTTCTCTAATTGTTTAGCTTCACTTGAGATAGTCGTGAGGAAAACCTTCGAAGATGGCATGTGATCATGCCATGCAGAAAAGTAATGTGGGGATTCCGTTTCGTTATGCCACAAGAAATGGTGCAGAGAATGGTGGCTTCCACAACATTCATTTTCACAAGGAAGTATTGTGTGGAAAGCTAGAAAAGTGCCGAAAGGGAAATGGCGCGGAGAAAAGTGGCATCCGCACAAGGAAAATTCACAAACCTTCACCTCAGTCCATTGTGAATACCTACGTAATGCTCATAACCGATAATTCCAAAGTTTGCGAGCATACAATGGGACTTCTATTGCTCAAATTCATGCCACTGTGAGAAACGTTATTTGACTATCATTCTTAGAATTCTGATACTCCCACTTCAAGTCTTGTCGGTATGCCAATTACATCCATCGTTGATCGTAGTACGAGTTTGAGTCATTGCAATTTGCAAGCTTGTGGCTGAAATGGTTTTAAATGAATCTGCCATCATTATTTATAAGGAAATTGATCTGATAGATTCTTTGTGATGGCATTTTCCAAAGTTCCTGGAAAGTTTCCTCGGTAGGAATCATTATTCATGCATCCGTTTTCAATGATGTGGAAAAATGTTGTCATCAGAAACCATTGTGAGGATATGAGATGGTACTATCTAAATACGTACTCGTGTGGAGGGGCCACTACTCTCGATCGATGCTAAAGTCTTCACACCGATTGTGTAGTACGCCTCCCTCAACTCCCACTATCCCGATTGGGTTGCTCATCAAAATTCACTACCAGCGAAGAATCATAGCACCGTTCATCTTTGTAGAGCCGACCCTTAGTGGGAAAATACCAGAAAACTCTCTACACCGGTGGGGTATTGAAAATGGTGATCATTGCATGTTGAGTGAATTCTATCAATACTTACAAGATTTTTCTCCTCCAATGCCGGGGTCCTTAAGTTGGATGAATTTCTCTTGGAGTTTTAACACTTGCAAATTTTTGGGATTATTATGCGGAAAAGCCTTTTGCCATGCCAAATATGGCACCGAGGAAAGTGGCTTTCGTAAAGGAAAAATCTACAGAATGCAGAAAAGGTAAGGGTGTATGTCGAGGTTCGGGAAGCCGTTTGGATGGTGCCGTGAAGTAAATTTTTTGCAACGACATCCAAGGTAATGGATTCTTCCATGAAGAACTCCATATTTGACCATCAACCTCCCTCGGATGCGCAACTATTTAATAACATCCCTAAGTTTGCAATTCTATGAGCCTTATCGAGTTGCCTTATATTAGTATTGTCATTTTGCTTCTTGAAATCTTCCACAAACGCCAAACCTCCATTTTTTGTAATATGCAAAGAATTCTCCATGAATAGTCTCAAATGCCACCTCTGTAGCCATTTAGCAATGCAACACTCTTCAAAAGCCCACTAGTCTTGAGCAGTATCTGCATATTGGATCACCCCAACCCGATCTCACCCTAGACGATATTATTCACTGCAACACTACAAATAGAGGTTGAGGCGAAGGTGCGCGATACCAACGGCCCTGTGATGGCACCAATTAATGAGAAGGTTTCGATCTCAGTTTCATGATGACAATAGATCCACTTAAGATGAGTACACTGTAGAAATAGGAAATCACTTATGATAGTTTCGACACTCCAATATTTCTATTGAGCTCGATCCTGCTAAACATTCCTAGCAACCATATTAATGACCCAATGATCTAAATATTGAGTCGATGTCGATCAAATCCTTTCCTTGAATAAAGCTCGATTAACCTCTGGTGCAACAGTGAACAACCCTAGAGCACTACAGATTACCATTTGCTAATACCTCGAGCGTTTCATCGAACAAGGAACTATTTTCATCATTAGTAACATGGATTTGTCTCATGATGCAAAGATGCCGTGACCCCGTAAATTCCATCGTCCTATTTTTAAATTGCAAATGGGAGTCCTTTCCTTTAATACAAATTGCATTTGATCAAAAAGAAATGCCAAAATCTGTTCTTCTAAGTCAATAATATACCAATAATAGGAGCACTGGGATCAAACATTAAGACTATGATGATCCTGCAATCCAAACAATCCCTGTAAATTCGAGGCTAGACTGATGCTTGTTCTTTTGAGAATGTGACCAAGGTGAAGATGCGAGAATATTCAATGTTGATGCCATTTGTGGGAAGAGGATGCAGATATGCCATGGAGAGAAGCTGGGTGGAAGGTAAGAATGTTGAGGCCGTGGTGTGATAAGCTGGGTAGTTGATGCCGAAGAAAACGATATTGGGGGAATGGAAACCCACAAACGATTTTTCACCGACATAGAAGGAGATGACAACGCTAATTTTTTTTGAATGTGCCATGTAGGTAAGATGATGATAAATAAAGTGTGTGGTGGCAAGAACCTCTAGGTATAACTAGATTAGTCTCATATCAAAGGGAAATGATATACATATGTTATAGGCAACATAAGGGTAGACAACTGAGAAGGGGTTGAATCAGTTGTCACAAAATTTCAAACTTATTAAATTTGTTAACCCTTATTCTCAGATCTGATTAATAAGAATAAATCAACAACACATCAAACACACACATAATACCAAGATTTTTGCATGGAAACCTTGTTAGGGGAAAAACCATGGTGGAGGTTAATCCACAAGTTTATACTCTGTTAAAAGTATAGAAAAATGAGGAATGCACGTGCATTCAGGAACATTGCCTAGAGCTCACTGCTCAATTACAAAAGGGCTTACTACCCAAGGGAAGACTCACTATCTTACAATAACATTTAGATTAAATCCATCTGAAAGATCTTGAACTGAGAAAATAGCATCTGCTAATACCTGATTACAATTTCGGTTAAGCACATGAACACATCTTCACTCTTCTTCACTCTCTGCTCTTCCTTCGAAAGATTTGGAACATTATTCGTGCACACACACTTTCTTTCTCACACACATTCCCATTCAAATGAAGAAACAATTGCTTATATATATCCACAACAAGGAATTACATCGCTACATGTCGGCTTCAAAAAAATAAAAAAGATGAATACAAATTGTCGGCCCAAAACAATAAAGATTATTGATGCTTATTTACCAAGGTCGACCACAACATAGTAGAGACCCAAAACAATGTTTTCGAACATAAAACACCTTCAAAAATCATTCCTCAAAGATCCACAACATGCTACAAACACCCTGTCCGCCATGAACATGAAAAACATGAACACACAAGAGAAAATCAATGATCACGAGCACACCGATCAATGCAGACGTGCAACATAGATATAGCATGATATAGAAACATCCACAAATATCACAAGAGCATACACAACAACTCAGATTACCAGAATCACATTATCTTCTTCTAGGAACACCAACTATAGTAACAGAATAACTGTCGGAACACAAAAACTCATAACTTGCTCAAATTTTAATGTGCACCTCTGAAAATTTTGGTGGATAAACTAGATAATCATGAAAAAAAACTCTTTAATCTGCAACTTCTCAACATCAACATACTGAACTTTCTATCATACTGATCTTCACTGCTTCAGAGACAACCTGCAACATATTTATTAATTTTTTTTCAATATCCTCGACATATACAGTCTTAAAGACATTAATGCTAATAGTGTTGACATCAATGACAACCATACATGAACAAAATAACCACAATATCCAACATATGTATCATGTAGCTTTCATAAAACTAAGGAGAAACTGGCATGTGAAAAAGATAAATGCATAAATGAGGATACCTTATGCTGTCAGTGGAGAATGTGAGTGTGGATACCAAGGTGTGGGAAGTCAGAGTAGAAATTCCATTTGAAATGACAGATAGGCTAGCGGCTTCCATAAAGAGAACAACCGCATACCAAATTCTCAAAAAAAATGAAGCTTGTTAAGTCATGGATAATGTGAGCCTATATGACCCGTGCATTGTCATTATTTGGGGGATGAGACTTGTGAAGAATACTAATGCGAGGATCCAAAGAAATTATTCCATATTGTATAAAATAGGAGCGTGGGCATTGAGGTGCAAGAGTACGAGGTGAAAATGGTGTTTAGATGACAAGATGAGTAACCTCTTCCACACAACCAAGCTCCACACTATACAAGACTTACTTTAATCATGTAAACCTAGACCTACAATCATTAAATACCTCTATCTAATCATTGGAATAACTGAATTGTGCATTATCCAAGATGAGGAAAATCCTATTGCACAAGTTGGAGGATCCGACACTGTAGCAATGACATTCCGTAGATGACATCTCGCATGAAGATTTTTGTAACTCATCCAAACTTAATGAAACCTTGGAAATTCGTTTAGGCATCATGAAAACTCCTAGATCCAAAGGAAAATGAACTCAAGGCCAATAACACAGGAGAAAGTGAAGTAAAAGAGAAGGGATGAAGCCAACAAAAGCAAAGAAAAAAAGGACGAAGAGGGGATCCTTGCCTTCAGCGGGGCATGTGTGAAAAATATTCACAATAAATGGAAACTCTGCTAGGAAATTATCTAGAGCATTTCAATGAAAAATTGGAATCATGAACCAAGAATCTCCGGTTCTGACCTTCAATCTAGGCCAAATAAGCTGAAACACTTGACCAAAGGATCAAAACCACTAGTCAATCTGATCTTCCATATACTGAAAATCAAAGTGTGTGAAAATGTATTAATTTTCCTCCTTTAGCCACTATAGAAACCTATGCTCTGTCATTAAGCTACATAAATGATTCTAACTCCAAAGGAAACTTGGAAATTTCCTCGCTTCCATTTAGGCATCCATAGCCTCAATAAGGTTGTCATTGTGATTCTCTCGAACATAGCTCTACTGCTAGCCGGACATCCATAGCCCTGGTAGAGTTATTCAGATCCTCCTAAAAGTTGAATTTTCTTTTGATTTTTCACTATTTTCTTTTGTTTTCTTTCTTTTCATTTCTTTTCCATTTCAACCCGCAAGTAGTGAACCTTGCATTTGGGGCTGAGAATCATAGATATGCTAAAGTAGAATTTAAAGTTTTTTCACTTAACTCAACTTCACAAAGAACCTACAACAATCTCAAGATTCTTAATATGTGTGAGAGATTTAAGATTTTAGAATACATCAGATTAAGATTAAACCAATGACTTATCCCCTTTGAATCAAACATCTAGGTCATTTAAAACTAACTAAAAACCTTCACCATCCATATCAAAAACATGATAAGAGTTTTTCAAAGAAATACTTAGAATAACCCCACGTAATAAAATGGTTGTTATGCTTACAAACATGCCTAGGAGAAAATAGAGGGACCCCAACTAGGAAGCAAAGAAAAAGACCAAACCAAAAGAAAAATAACCTAAAGCAACCTAGCCTACAACAAACCACCTAAACCAACCAAAGTGGGAAAGAGAAACAAAAGAAAACTACACTACTCAAACTGAGCTTATGTACAAAGAGATTCAAAATGAACCATGTTCTGACAAGGCAAACTGACACCCACCCCCATAAAGTTTCGTAATTCATGGACATGAAGCAAGGTGATAGTTATAGTTCGAAGAAATAAAAATTCATCCTTATATTCAATAAGATGAATTTCAATATTATAACATTCAAATTCAATAAAAAAAGAAAGAAAAACCAACAATTGAGGTGATTCATGAAGCCTGTGGTCAATCCATAGATAAGTCCACCTACCCTCATCCCTGTAATAAAAGTGATAAGTATGAGCATTCATAAGAGTAGAGAAAGATAAAACCTGGATGTCGTCCTACATGGGGAACAATATTTGATGGTTCAAGGCATGTATCGAACCTTATAGTGGCAGTTTTAGGATGATGCAACATCCCTCTTGCATTGCAGATCTGCAGATCATAATCAATCTTATCAGGCAATAGACATTGTAAAGGATTAAGACTTTCAAATTCAAGGAACATTCTACCTGATTTTGTGGTTGTGTAAGGCTAAGGAAACAAACAGTCCAACACTTCTTCAAGGCTATCCTTGTGTTCAACAACCTTTTTCAATTCCCCCTCAAGAAGATACACATTGTAATACTGATCATATGTAACCCATGTATCCACTTGATTTTTGTCCTTAAAAGGTAACACACTGCCCCCTTTAATTTCCTTCACATTAATTTCAATTTGATGATGCTCCATGTCACAAAAACATGATATGGATGAATCTATCCTATTGAAATCATTAACATGTGAAGGGAGATCAGGGTTAGACTAGGTGGAAAAAATCCTCGTTGCATCCTATAGCTAGCATGATGTATCACACTTAATGGTAGCCTCCAAGACCTCTTTTCTTTGGACTTCTTCTTCTTCTTGTAGTACGTGCATGAACAACTAAAATGGTTCATCATCCAAATCATCAGTATCCCCAAGTTGCTGCACATCAGAATATTCATCCATTTCTACCTGCTCATCATTGCTATAAACTAAAACAATGTCCTCTTCCTCATATTCATTGCTACTATATGTTGAAGTATCTAGGATCTCAATCGCCTCATCATTTGGAGGTTCAGGTAGTATGCCCTCATCACCATCAATTTATGAAACATACCCTTGTTCAGTGTCATTATAACTCTACAACCTAGCTCCAAGGGGAAAGAAATTAGTGAATGACTCTACCACATCAAGGGGTCTGATGGCTGATGTGTGATTTTCCTTTGAGGATTCATCATGAAGTTGATCCTCAACTATGTGTAAATCATCTGAAAAATGGGATGAATCTTGATTGCCAAATGATGGCTGAATACTTATATCTGTTGTATCATTGTTGGTGTTGTATTGCTCCTCTTTTGCTGTTCCAAAATGAGCTTGTGAACTACACTTAACTGAGCCATCACCTAGTTCAGGTTCTCCTACTTCTGATACACTTCTTGAAGTAACAACAAGAGGCTTTGTATTAGGCTGCTCCACTCATTCTTTCACTTGCTTGATTTCTTCTTGACACAACTCACATGTGAACTCCGAATGTGTTGAGTCATGTAGCCTACATCAACTTGGTAGCAACAAATCCTCCAAATCAATCTGGTATTGTAATTCCACCCAATCCTTCACGAGCCTTGAAATGAGTTTGTCATGTCTACTCAATACCAAATCTTCATCAACACTTGTGGGGGAAGTTTGATTGTTAACTACCTCATATTTGAGTTGATAACTGCCTCACCTTGGGGTTGATTTCACTCATTTGGATCTTCCTTCTTAGGTGCTTGATTACCTTCATCCATAGAGAAAATATTTGAATCCCATTTCACTTGAACTCTCATCCTAGTTTACTACTATCCCAAGGATTCCATCTTCTTCTGTAGTTGTCTCAACACTTACTTCTATTGATTTTCTTGAGTCATATTCTATGTGTTTCCTTTGAGCTACCAATTGTTCTTCTGCTTCGGTAGATGATTGCTCTTCATTATTGGTTGGCTGCTCTATCTGGTGCAAACAAATTTTAACTTGATCAATGTGTTTGCACATAAAGAGAAAGTGAATTTTGAATGAGGCGCATTGTGCACCCTAAACTACTTGAACATTAGTACTTCCTCCAAGAATAACCCACTTTCATTGCTCAACTAATCCTTGACCAACTCCTTGAAGGTTTTGGCTGTAGCATCAACAAGTTATTTTTCTAAATCTAAAGGAGCTAATGGTTGATGCACATCCCAAAAGAATATTTCTCCTTGCAGTGCCATTTCAATTCTGTCCAAAAAGGTTAGGCATTCAAATTCATTGTGCCTATGATTATTGTGAATTCTCCACTTATCTAATAATGCAAGTTGATGTAATGGTTTCTTCAATCTTCTACACAAATCTTCTTGAAGTTGAGTAATATTGATATAAAGTTTCTACTCCATATCAACTCAGACTTTGTTTGTATTTTTTGATTTTTCAAAATTTTGGCATATATAATGAGATCTATCACATCTCAGATTTACATGAAGGTACATTCATCTTCCAGCCTTGTAGATTTGTGCTAGCCCTCCTTCTAGCGCTAGTTCTGTT